>CABFWO010000035.1:455653-522706 GCA_902155825.1 Timema genevievae
CCCCATCAACGGGACACTTGGCAGACATTCGAACCCCGACCATCTCCGCCACAAGCAGTCCAGAGGTCTTATTGTGAGCCAGACAGAAATGGCTTGTCGTATGAACACACAAAGTATATTTAATAATACTTGAACTTATAAAAGTTATTTTTATGACGTCTATACTTTAATGAAGCCTATGAACCCGTGTTTCGACTCCCTCAGACGGTGATTAAAAAGAATCCAATTGGTGTGATTATTATTCAAAGTGCACTTTATAGACACAGTCCACACGACATAAAAACTAATTTACTCACTTGAATTAGGGAAAAACACTTTATTTTTTTAAAAGCAGACATGTCGACGACTGGATAAAAAGGAAGACACAATAAACACTAGATTATTTTAGGCGCAATCTGGGATAGAACCAGTGTCCTTTAGACCTTCAGTTAGCCACCCAAAAGACTGGATACAATAATATAATACTTGGAAATGGACATAGATCTTAGAAAACTTTTTTTTTTCTCTATTGAATGATAAATCAACATTAAAGTAGAGCTGTGTGAAAACAAATATAAATACTTGTCACTTCAAGGTCACATACGCTCACGTCAAAGAAATAAAAGTAAAATAAAATGATTTGAAAATGTCAACATTCCTAAAAGGTTAGAATACAATAGAAGGTATTTCAACAAGTTATAGAAAGTCCTATTACATGAACTATTAGTCTTCCCTCTCTCTCTTTTTTTATGTAAATATACTATACACACATGACGATCTTATTGGCGTTTAGCAAGCGAAATCTAAAAAAATAAAACCTAGAATACGAAATATTTTCTACGAAATTTAAAAACAGCTTTTTGAAGTTAGAATTAGCGATGTCCCATTTGTTCGCATAAACGAGTGCCCAAACGTACAATATCAACAAACCTTTGAATAAAACTTTCCATTCAAATGTATTCTACACAACCCTTCTTTCTATACGCTAAAATATTAACGGGAACAAATCGAGGTCAAAGTGTAAAGATAGCGCGATATGAGACAAAGCCTTTCTTTACGCCACCCGCACCCCGATACCGCACACAACTGCCGCAGGTGGTAGTAACAATAGTCCGCCAGTCCGAGGTATCGACTGAGGAGGGACACCGTCTTCAGGGCGGTGCTCATCCTGCAGCAAACCGCTAACATCCGGTCGTCGCGGCAGAGGAAGTAATGAACCTCGCTCGCTGTGATTGTAATCTAGTCACGGTGATCGCGGAGTCTAGGCCTGCTCCTCGACTTGTCCGTAAATGGGTATCACCCGTGCACTCTCACCCCACCCTACCCCCGTGACGTCACTATACTGATGTACAGCCGTAGACGGGTGCGTAGACTGTGTGATTGTTTAATCTTGTGATAAAAAAAACCCACCCGCAACAGAGCTCACGCGGTCTAACGCGTCACAAGCGTGTTATAACGGATTGCAGGTGACAGAGCGATCGGGGTTCGAATCTCGGTCGAGTGTACTGACTGTGTTTTTTTCATAAATGTTTTCCCACTCTACCCCCACGCAAATTCGGGTACATTTACACTAAATTAATACGTTCCTCATGACTATTCTAATAGCTTAACTATAATATGTGTATAGCCCGAAAGGATGGTGGGACATGGCGATAAAAAAAACCACACCGGTGGTCACGCAGTATAAAACTCCAGACTCTAGATATCCGTCCCTCACTCCTTGCTCCGCGTTCGATTATCCGTCCAGGCTATCCGTATGTGTACCCTTCGTCTAACCCAGAAGGTAGCAAGACTACCTTGCAATTTTACACTGGCGTAGCTTATAACTTAATAGGATAGACAGCGGTTCCCAATCCTTTTTCGCTTGCGTACCCCTTAGCAGCTCATTTCCATAAAATGTGCCCTTAATTTTTGGCAAAATGTTTGATTCCCACAGTAGTATTTTTTTCTGATTTATTTGTTGCAATTGAAAACAAATGGACTGTTAATGTGATTAAAAAAACAATATGATAATAAGATGAATAGAAAGTGCAGATATTTTTACATTCAAAAAGCAAAAGTAACAATAAAAACACATATTTAATTAATTTAGCTATTAATAATTATAAAAACCATTTTATGTTTGAAATTTAAATCAGTTTCTCAAAGTAAAATATAGACGAAAGCCCGCACCGCCCCTCGCCATATCGTTGAGCTAATTTCATAACTTTTGACTGATCTTTTGTCTTACATTGCTGTCATATGTAGCTCTTCCCGCCATGAATCCAATATTTTCGTGTACCCCCCAAACTTCCTGGCACGTACTTCTGGGGGTTCGCGTACCCCATGTTGGGAACCGCTGGGATAGGGTAATGGTGTAGTCCGTCAAGGTGAGACTGCTTGCTACCTTTCAGCGTAAACTGAGTGTACACTAATAGGGTTAAGGATGAGGAAGGTAGAATTTCAGAGGGGAGGGTGTGGCAAAACTGTTTAGGAAAAAAAAATTCACCTCAGTACATCCAGTAGGGATTCAAACCAGGACCATCCTTTCACCGAAAAACCAGGACAGGGGAAATTGAAGTTTTTCGCTCGTGGTAAAACCAGAAAAGGACCCCCCTCTCCCCCCCATAACTCAAACTGGGATCGGTTAATTAGCGTCGTCTGGGGTGTCAAAGATTGGTATAGGGCATACTGCTCTTGACTCGATGCACGGATTATATACCGGTCCCGACTGGTATTTTCTAATGCGATTTTAATTCTAATTGCGAATACATTTATTATGCAGTGATTTATATCCCCCCCCCCCTGTTTGATAACTATATTTCTTTTACCGAGAAAAAGATAAAAACACAAACGAGTGGAAAAAAACCACTTAAAATAAAGCAATTATTTTCCTGTAGCAACATTTGCGCATATAAATGAAAAACCTCAGTGTTATTACTATATTTTACAGTAAAAACTTGATATTTTTAGATTTGACCTAAACTAGAAATTTTCAAACATTTTTTTGTTTAAACGAAGGAAGAAAACTTGAGTATGTGTGGATAAAATAGTTAATTTCTAATCAAAATAAACATTATTGTTATGGGTCTTTTTAACGGCTTAATCTAAGGAGGAAGGATGAGGAAGGTAGAACTCGTATTTGCGTAAAAATAAGGCTGGTAAAATTAAAGTGATAATAAACCACATATGGCACTCTTCTAACACCCCCCTTCCAATGCACCTAACCGAAAGTTGAACCTAGACTCCCCCAGTGACTAGGCGGCGATTCAGTAAATTAAAAATCATGTGCAAAGCCAAACTTTAGTTGGCTTTTAACAGGAAGAACACTCACTATCTGACAGCTACAAAAATTAATAAAACGATTTTAATGTATTCGTACGTCAAGTCATATGGTCTAGAACCATCACGTTTGAGAGATACTATCAATACCTGTACAATAATATCAATAATATAATAAAATGTTAGTAATGTTAACCACAAAACAATATGCCTGTATTTTCCAAACCGTTCTTCCTATCAAAATCAAGGTATAATGTTCATGGGGTTCGAACCCCAACCAGCTGAACTGCGAGAGTTACTTAAAATACACCCTCCGCTTACTGTTCCTTTAGATTAGATACTTTTGGTCGCTGATGGTCAGTATTGCCACTAGAGCGTGTGAATATAGGATCAAACGATCGGAATACTAAAGTGGATTGACGTGCATCGGTGGGCACGCGGACTGAGTATCAGGCTCATATAGTATGGTTTATTTGTAACGTTAAAGTTGGGGGTTTGAATCCCGGTCAAGTGTACTGAAGGAAGTGTTTCCATATTGGTTTATTCCCATTCTTCATCCAAGCAAATGACGGTATATTTCCTCTAAATCCTGCCATTCCCATACCTATACCCTCTTAGAGTAGTTAAAATGCGCAAAGTCCGGACGGATATTAAGACACACACATCGGTGGTCGAATGGTCACTCTCGTGTTAATGCTGTATTGCTGGTGACGGGGAGATGGGGGTTCGAATCCCGGTCAGGTGTACTGGATGTGTTTTTTTCATAATTTTTTTCCACTCTCCATTCAAGCAAATTCGGGTATATTTCCTCCGAAACAAAATCCCATAGATAATAAAGTTCCGAAAGCATTTAGTGGTGAGAGTGGCTATAATGCGTTTCTCACCTATTCTTTGCGTCCCTGAGACATCTTATATTTGTTGTAGTCGGCCGTATAGAAGGAAGCAGAGGCGTGTAGTAGTGACTAGTGAGTGTCCTGCAAGACACACGGCTTGTATAATGATCAGGGGTGGGACAGTTCCCAGGGATGTGAAGCTCCACTGACCGCGACAAGGTCTTTACGGACGTATGGTCGGCCGCAAAACTACCTCTCCCTTATCCACAGCCCCAATAAAACAATTTAAAGTAAATAGGGTGTGACACAGGGACAGCCACGTGTGTAGGAAACTACCCATAGTGCACCCGGCCGTGAAGGTTCGAATCGAACCCCGACCTTTACCGTCAACGGCGAACAAGTGCAACGCAACCGCTGCGGGTTTGATTAATTATTATAAATTTACTTTGATCTGGTCTAAGAAGTATTTTGCTCCCCCCCTCCCGTTACTATCCGTCCGAAGTGTACTCATTTTAACTAAGCTAAATATCTGACCCCTTAGCTCAGTAAATAGCGTGTCTGCCTAATGAGCTAAGGATCCCGGGTTCAATTCCCAACATGACCGAAAAATTCATCATTGGTGAAATGAGGGCTTCCCCTTTCACAGTGATTAATTAATGGCCGCGGGCTGGGTATTGTGTCCGTTCTAGATTTAAGTAAGTTTGTAAGTTGTGTGCTGACATATAGCTCAGTCGATTTCGAAAGTGCACGTTAAAAACCTAAAATAATAATAAATAATTAAGCTAACAGGGTAGGAATGAGTAAGGTAGACTTTAGAGGAAATATACCCTCATTTTCTTGGAGGGAGAGAGGGAAAATATTAATATTAACCACCTTTAGTACACCCGGCTTCGGTTCGGGGTCGGACGATAAGACGATGTTGCATTAAAGCTATGTAGAAAAATGTTAATAACATAAAACATAGTTTGTAAAACACGCACCATTGGTCAGGGAAAATAAAGCGTTGGGATCGCAATCAAATTGACTGTTTGTAGCGATTGAGATCGAGGTTCAGACCTTATCCGGGCACAATGGAGGTGGTTTATCCGTCCCATTTAAGTTACCCTCCCGCCCTAACCCCGTGCTCCTTGCATATTTTCTTATTGTCCGCCAATCTCAACGACTTGCCGGTGTTGTCAGTTCGGCGCGACATGAAACAACTTCAGCTTTCTTTTTATGCGCGACATCATCAGCTCGGGATACCTAACCAAATTTCAAAAAACCAACCGATTCATTCAGTGCGCATGAGCGTAAAAAGGAAGATACTAGCAAAAAACTGCATGTACTGTGGTGCACTCTGGGTAACGAACGCTAAAGAGCTAGAACAGTTGGGGGACAGACTATCCTTGTGAACTCCCGGCCATTTTACAAATGTAAACACCTCTTGCCATACGCTAAATAAAAATAAGATGATTTGAAATAACTGGTTAAATGGAAAGCGCATGTCATTCTTTTTATGTTTTGATTTGTTTCACGATAAAATACAATAATTATTGGAAAACACCCGTAGTGATATTAATCATAAAGATATAGTTTGTCTGTATGTCGGCAGTCAATCGTTTCTAGTTTGTGCTTCAAAGAATTATGGGCCTAAATACATTTTTACTAGCTTGTGAATTGCTACGAAACTCAAGTAAGATTTTGGTCTCTGTTTTCGGCAAACATGTGAATCAAGCTTCATGATAAAAAAAAAAAGAAGCGCATTAAACTAACACACAGCTAATTTATAGATATTACTGGTTCTAATTTGTTTGCTTCCACAGTTCGACCACTGTCTTGTTACAAATAGCGTCTTTTGTACAATATATTTTCAAACGATAGTTTTAGAAAGTAGGGTCTGTGTCGTTCTCAATTCCCCACAGGTGCTGCTTTCTAATAAGTCTAACTTGTAAACTATCCTTAAACTGTAACCCACTACGAGTCCCCCCCCCCTTATTTTATGCAACGCGTCTTACTCTAACTAACCCGTCTGATGAACTGTACACATATTTAAAATAGTGACGTAGGAATGAATAAAGTAGAATTTAGAGGGAGTGTATCCAAATTTACGCGGAGGGATGGTGAGAAATAGTTCATTCGGTACAACTTCTATTAATAAATTCCCTGACTTTTTCATATTTTTCAGATAACATTTTTCTATTATCCTAAGACTTCGCTTTTATTTTTCAGTTTTCCTGGGTGAAAAAAACATTTTTCCGTTTATTAGATAGATCACATGATTTAAAAAAATACTAGTATCTATTAAACATAATTATAAATTCTTATTCCAGTATTAAATGTTTTAGGTGTGAATGTGATATAAAAAAACAAACACTGTAGGGCCTACTCATGCTAGAACACGCAGGAAACAAAATTTCCCACTTTTTTTTTAGCTTTTAGGTGATAAATTTATGGTTTTTTCCAACTAAGTATTTGAATTCCAGTTTTTTATTCTTTTTTTCTGTTAAATTTCCTGACATTTCCAAGTTTTCCCTGCCTATAGTCACCAATAAATTGTAGACATTAATCCGCGATTAGAAACGAACGTAGCTGATCGTAATGGAATATAAATTCACATGTCTACCTGTTTTACCACACAAGTAACCCATAAGATAAAACCCCACGCCATTTCCTTACACAGACACAGACACACACACACACATACACACACACGCGCGCGCGCGCAAACTACAACACAGCCTACGTGTAAATTCCTCCCGTTCTCGGTGCAAAAGGTGTCGAAGTTATTTTCCGGACACCAGATCAACAAAATGTTTCCAATTTCTCTCACACTCACATTCGAGGGAATACATAATAAAATGTGGGTGGCACAACATGAAATAAACTATAAAGTTATGATTCTGCCATAGCACTACTTTTCACTCGGACTCTGGTACGAAATAAGGAGTTCCAGAACGGGCTTCTTACCAAAATCATCGGCTCTGAGTGTAATAACCAGGGCCCGGATTTTGATAACATGTCTTTTTTTTACATGAATGACAATGCTTATGAGTACAAAAAACGTTGGGATAACGAATTTTTGTAGGTATTATTTGGTAATTTTTTGAATTTAGTCATATTTTCTTAGTTTGTATATTTTCCTAGGCATTTTTTTAGGAATTTTTTGGCATCGATCCTGAATAAGTATATTTTTAAATATTATAAATATTTTATAAGAGCATAAATACTCAAACATAATTTTTTAAGACATTGGACACAGTTATCGAAATTAGAAGATAATGTAAACTCTATGATTGTAAAAAACACATTCATGGTTAGACACTGCAACTATGCTGGAGAGGGTTGCGTCGGGATGTTTGATCTGGTATTTGTAAATAATTATTATACTCAGCCTGATGCGATAGTTTAGTTGTTGAGGTCTCTTCATTGCATATATACAAGGTGTACCATAACATATGAGATCCATTGCCTGCAGTCGTCGTTTCGTAGGATGTCACACCCTTTTTAAAATACATGCTTGCATTCGGGTCGGAGCCCAGAGGTGGCCATTTTAAGTACTTCCTAAAAATAATTAAATTTTAAAATGACAAATGGACACTGGAATGGTACTTGTTCCGGTTCTTCCAGTAAATTTTTTAAGGTTCCAGTGCTGGTTCAGACTAGAGAAAAATAAAAGTTCCTGTTCTTTTTGGTTCTTAATTAGGTTCCATATCTTTCAATTTTCAATTTAATAGTTATACTACCATTATAAAATTTTTAAATAGAAGAATATATTAAAAATATTTTACAGCAAATTAAAAGTTACCTGTAAAAAAATACAAAGGAATATATTCCGACTTTGACAAAAAATTATGAGAAAAGGAAAAATAGAGTATTTCAAAATAAGATTAAGTTATAGAAAGAAGGGCATAAAATTCCATTTTTAAAAATAATTTAAAAAGAAGGGCATAAAATGCCATTTTAGAAAATAATTTAGGAACCGATCAGAACTTTTATGAACCCGCATATATATATATATATCGACTCCAATTTCTGTTTTGGTTCTTAGATAATTTATTATTAGGGCTCCGGTTCCTTAAAAATAACTGTTAGTTTCAGTTATAGGTTAGGTTTTTGTTCCCGTTCCAGTTAGACTCCCTGTTTTTTGAGTCATTTCATTAAACTTTTTTGATAGTTTTAAGGTTGCCAAGTCTGGGCCCTGGTACTAGCTCTGCGGATAGCCCCGACGGAAACAAGGTGGACAGGTAACTGTATTCTTGTCCACATTCCAGAGAAATCATTGTGAAAACATGACAGGGCAGTAACGACTGACGCACGTAACGACCTAACGTGGGCGTTGCTGGACCTTCAACAATAATAATTGCCCGTTTTGAGGAAGATACACAATATGTAATGGGGATGCTCATTATATTTTAACGAAGCGCCTCCACCTTAGTGCTCCCCAATAATAATTGGTATAGTGAAGTGTAGCTCGGATAGATCGAGAGTGCTTGTAAAAAGTATCCCTCCGCCGCTCCTAAGGTTCACTCTTTATTATTTAACTGACCCCAAAATTACAGATGGTGAGTTTAGGTTTGAAACCTTTTTCGGGTGGCGCAGTGGCGAAACAGTATTCGAGGACAAGTGGTGGGAAATTAATAGTTAACAGTTGTGTTGGGGGGTCACGAATGAGCCCGTGATCTCTGTAAAGTGTCCAAAAACAGAAACTTTTTTTAACAATTTTGTTTTTTTCTGCACGGGAAAAGCAAGGGAGAGGTGTAGGGTGTGTCCAGTAAATAATTTAATATGGCGATAAAAAAGCGTGTCTCATACTAAAAAGAAAGGAATAAAAAGAGTGATAAAAATATTTTTTTTAAATTTATATTCCAGATCCCCGCTACAGTAACAATCCCTTCATCACATGTCTTCCTCAGCAGTAGAGTTTCATCTCTGATCTTATCAGTAGTAGATATACATACAAATGCATATGTTAAATTACAGGTTGACAATGATGAGAGGTACTTTAAATGATGAATAATAGAATTTGACGTTGAGAAATTACAGAAAATATCTAGGTTGTAAATAACTTTCCATTTGTTAGATATCAAGGGTGAAGTGATGTTGAATAGTAATCATCGAGTGCATGCATTCTTTCGGGTCATTCTGTATCTAGTCAAGGGACCGGTTAGTGATTGCTAAGAAGCAGCTGGAAGACAAATAAATAAATAGTGTGACGTTGATTAGGACAAATTCGAGTCCCCTCCCCTATGTAGTAAAGATAGTGTGAAATAAATATAATCAAATAGCTAATAAGGGAGTTTTTCCATACAAGCGCGTAGAGGAAAAGCCCAAGGTTCACCAGGTACTAATTTAGATAAAAAAAATTAGGACGAATATTACTAACCTTTCGGGTGGTCACTGGCCTAACACTATTTCATCTCAAAAATTATCTATTAAATCACTACCATGGTGTTATTTCAAGGTATAACCACTGGGAAGACCTAGACGCAGACGGGAGGATAACATTAGAATGGACCTGAAAGAGGGTGTAATGAGGTGGACTGGATAGAACTATCTCGAGATAGGGATAGGTGGTGTACTTTTGTAAGAGCGGCAGTTAACTTTCGAGTTCCTAATGCCATAAAGTAAGGTGGTAGGATGGTTTGTGGTCCGCGACTCTCAACAACGTGGTAGTAACCTGGTCTGTCAACTGTGACTCTCAACATAGTTGACACTAGCTAGATATATATTTAGCAACGTGGTAGTAGATTGGTATGTTTACTGAGACTCTCAACATAGTTGACACTAGCTAGATATATATTTAGCAACGTGGTAGTAGATTGGTATGTTTACTGAGACTCTCAACATAGTTGACACTAGCTAGATATATATTTAGCAACGTGGTAGTAGATTGGTATGTTTACTGCGACTCTCAACATAGTTGACACTAGTTACAGAGAGACATTTGTCTGCGCACTGAGGCATGGTTATGTGCTGAGCAATTGAGAGATGGACTCGAGATTGAGAACAATGCGCTTATTTGTTTTTATAAACATGTCTTTTTTTTTATAAACATTTGTAAAGGCAATCCCGGTCTTAATTTATTTTCAGTTGGAGTTACATCCTTTCTGAAATTTATTGAGTCGTTTGTAGGGCTACACAATTACTGAGAACATAATCTATTCTATACATAGTCGGTTCTGTAGGAGTATTCTAATCTCCAACTTTCGCGAGAATAGTTACCCATGTTGTACGAGAAAGTGGTCCCGATTGCACAGTGCCTCCCTTTTCCTCTTTATACCCTACAACTAGGTTGTGCAAGACACAGATGTGATTACTGGTCCCACTCCTGAGAGACTATAGTTCAGATCTCGGCTGAGACGAATTTAAGTTTAGTCTTTCCATGGCTAGTATAATATACAGGCAAAGTACAAGTGGTTCGGTACCAGTGCGCTTAGCCATTATATTCAAGGAGGTTGAATATTTTTAATATAACCAAATTTTAAGAGTTCACATTTATAAAAAAAAGCCGTAGTGAGTTCCTATCTGTAGCATCTGCGGAGTGATACACTCAAATGGTTTTATATGTAAAAGCCAGTAGAGAAAAACTATTTTTTTAACAACTAAACTGAAACACAAGAACATTGTTTCGATTCCACGACTTGATAAAATGAGTGTATGTATGTATAAATGTGTATGTATGTATTTAGACTTTGTATCCGTCCTGTATGACCTACAGCTAAAGTATATTTGAACATACGCTGGTTTCTTGTCATGTTTCTATTAAATCAGTAAAGATACTCATACCCACATCGGTGGGCACGCGGGATAGGTCATCAACCTCTTATGATATCCTTTACATATGACGGAGGTTCGGGTTTTAATCCCGACCGGATGTACTGATGGCAAATTTTAACTAACTGGTCTTCCACAAAGATGCGGTTTAGTTTCCATTAAATTATACCGTCCTTATCCCTGTAAGTGCACATATGAAGATAGCTACGGACGGAAAGTAAGAAGCGACAAAAAATAAAAAATAGTTTTTTCCATTTCTTTTACAAATAATGTTTCCGTATGGTGTTTGTTTAGAAAAAAAAATTAAAATAATTTTGAATAACTATATTATCTTTAGAAAATATTTGAACATAAGTCTTTAAGATTTTATAAGAACAATTTATTTCAAATTTATTTTCAACTTAGTTCTTTTTATAGCATTTACTGACTTTAAAAACATTCCTGACTATGCTATGAGGATAATAATAATACCCGATTCGGTGAACGTATGATCTAAGGCGTCATTTTCGCAGTAGACTAGACTGCCAATGACGGGGAGATCGAGGTGCGAATCTCGGTCGGGTGTACTTAGGGTAGTTTAAAAAAATATTTTCCACCATCCCTTCACGCAATCGCGGGTACATTTCCTTTAAATTCAACCTTCCTCATTAGCGTAGTTATTTGATAAGGGTATAACCCGAACTGTTATTAATACGCGGTTCTAAATAATAATAATAATAATAATAATAATAATAATAATAATAATAATAATTCCCGACTGATCTCTGAAAGAGCCGTGTCAATCATACAAGATCGCGGGCCCTCACGCGGCGAAGTGTTGGAGGGCGGGAGGCCGGAGGTTCGACGCCCAGCTATTACCAACCATAACACCCCGCAGCGACGCTACGCAGTCATGGTGAGCGGCGCCTTGCGTTACAAGGGGAATGGGAGTGGGGGCGAGCCAGGGGCCTTAAACTCAAGTCAATCGGAAATGAATCCAAGCGTTATATTTTAATTTCAATATTTCTTCCTAGTTTTATTCCACCCGCGCTCCACATCTTACTTTAAGTTCGAGGTTATCTACGATTATTTACAATGACTACACTGGTATGAGGGAGGTAGAGTTTAGATGGAGTGTACCCGTATTTACGTGAAAGAAGAGAGGTAAACAATTTGGAGATAACAACATGTTTCCAATTTCTCTCACACTCACATTCGGAGGAATACATATTAAAATACGGGCAAGTACAACCAGAAACAAACTATAACTTTATGGTTCTACCAAAATACTACTTTTCACTCGGATTATGGTACGAAATAAGACCGTCTAGTACGGGCTCCCAACCAAAATCATCGGCTCTGAGTGTAATAAGCATGACTCGGATTTTGATAACATGTAATATTTTTTGGTAAATAAAAGACAATGCTCATGCGCACAAAAAACTATTTAAGTAAGCCCGGCTAGGATCAAAGCTAGATCCATCAAGCCAAAGACAAACCAGACAGGGCAAGACTGACACCTTTGTCCTCATGCCCACGTATTTGGGCATCCATATTATTATGGTAGCGGTTAGGTTGGAATAAATAAAGTCAAGTTTGAAATCAGCGTGTCGATTCTTCTACGTTTTACAGGATTTATTGGATTAAAAAAAATAGTAACTAAAATGACATTCGCCTGGATGGAGAGTTGTAAGCCCCTATTTGGGTTTTGGGGGACCTCAGCACATTTTGTATGGAGTGACTCAGAACTTTTCAGGTTTGAATCATGCAGACTAACCGTGCGTCGATCGACAAACTCTGGTTGCCGACGGGTGTAATTGGAGTTGCGTGCGCGCCCGGCGGTAAAAAAAAAACCACACACACACAACGAAGCTACAGACACTCTTAAAACATGTGGTAGGCCATAGAATTCAGAGTAGAACGTAGCTCCCGTAAATTATCCCACTAAACTGTCGGCCCGCTTTTTGTGGTTCAATGATAAGTAGGCTATCGGCGGTGGAAAGTCGGAGCAATGTTAATTAGGCCTACTACAAAAAGTGACGTTGTTTACTAACGTCGAGGACGTTCTATGCGGTCAGCAGCCGCGACTTCAGCGCAGTCTGCGTGTTGGCATTGTCACAGAGCAGCTGTAGTTGGACTCTGGGTGCTCGGGCATATAGACATACTGGCAGCATTCTCCTTCTATGGTTTGTTAATAAACATAATTAACCTCAAAACTATGAAACCGTTTAGTGTTAATAGGAAGCGCTTTATCTTACAGCTAGTGATGCTATAAAGCTGATTTTGCTGGTCAATAAAGTTACTAAAACAGTTTTAATATATTCATACATCAAGTCATGTTACCTACAGCTGTCACTTTTGACCGATAAACTGCGTGAGAGGAAATTTCATGTTGAATTTACTGTATGCCGTGCACTCTATGTATTTTTTAAGCCACTTATTTGTCCTCTTCATCGGTATCGGCCGCAATAAACACAAAAACCACCATTACTTGCTTTTCACTGCTGTTATCACTGCCTAATCACCAAATCACTAAAATCGATGTGCCCTTTTGGTTGCTGTCTTCCGACTGACATGAATTGAATTCCGAGCCAGTGTGCGGCCCAAATTCACTCTTTGTTCGTTGGACTCTGATTCCGACAGTTCCGATCTGTTCCGATCCGATTCGATGTGGTGTGGCCAAGCTTGATCAATGTTGGCCGCAAAGACACATGTTTTTATTTCCTATGACAATTGCACTGTATAGTTCATTCACTTGGCGGGCAGATTTGGCGGTTGCGTGCGTTCCTGATTACAATCTATAATACTATTCCATGTACACCCGCGGGCAGATGCGGCGTCAATTTCTCTTCTGGTTTACTGGCGACGATGAGGTCCAAGTTTGAACCTCAGCCGGGTATTCTCCGGGTGCTTTTAAAAATCTTAATGTCTTCTCACTCTTCCTCTAACCAAGTGCGGATACACTTACTCTAAATTCGACCTTACTCATCCTTACCTCTATTAGTGAAAATATGCGAATAGAGTTGATGAAAAATAAGACGCAATTCTTTTATACACTGCGTCTTACTACCCATTCGGTTTATACGCCTATGTACTAATTACGCTAGTGGGTTAAGGATGAGTAAGGTTGAATTGTAGAGGAAGTGTACCCACATTTGCGTGAAGGGAGCGTGGCGAACCATTTAGGGATACACTCGATCGGGATCGAACTCTTATCTCCCCGTCATCGGCAGTATAATCTATTGCGAGAGTGACGCCTTAAACCATGTAGCCACCAAAGCGGGTAGGATGCAAGGGCACGCTAGAATTGCGGAATAAAGTATACTTGTCATCCTGTGCACTTGAGATTAGGAACAAACTATAAACCCTAACCTAACATAACCTAGCCTAACATAATATAATCTATCATAGCCTAGAACCTAACCTAACCTACCCTACCCTAACCTAGCCTAGGCTAAGCACCCTTTTACATTTTGAACAAAGTCTTATATATTTAATTTTTACTCCGCAGTTCGAATAAGGATTTTACCAACCTCGGATGAGTTGTTCCGCAATTCGTGTGCACGGGGATGCAAATCTATATAATATATAAATATAATTAAAAAAAAAAGAGGTTTTAAACGGGGTAGCGAAAAGGTTTACTGTAACAAAACTAAAGATTTCCAAAATAAATTTTTTTGTTTTAAGTACCTAGTTCTAGGTCCTATGGAAATAACAAAATCTGAACACATAATTTCACATTATGATTTGCAAACAAGTCACGTCCAAACAAATAAGTTATTATTTATTTTTCTCACCTGTGTGTGTGTGTGTGTGTGTGTGTATCAAAGTTCAAGTAATACTCCACGTGGGAGGGGATACGTTGCTCGTATCGTGGGCGCGATAACTCACAAGCTCGTGTCGGATATGATAATTACCTGTATCAAGATAAATCCACAAGATAATGATAAGTTTGACAGGTAACAAGAGACAGTTTTGGCCCCTGCACGGCGGGCGGGTAGGTACTAGGAGGAACACCTCTCTGATATGTGTGTGTGTGGGTTAGTCAACATGGCGCCTCCTTAACAGTTTATTATCCCTCCTAATCCCCCACCCCCCTCCCCACGTAATACTATTAAAAATCCTTTGTCTTTGACTTGAATTACATTTTTTATAAACGTTAATATAATCAAGATGTTGCGTAGTTCGCTCAAATAAGGTGGCCACGTGGCCTTAAAAACATCTCTATCCCAAATACAAATTTATTTGGCTAATCGAAATTGATAAGGATGTTTAAAAATAACACCAAATACTTACCTTTGTATTAAATAGCTATTTTGGGAATGCATTCAAAAAATAAATAGACAGACTTGACTAAGCAGTGTTTGTTGTATCAAATGTTTTAAATATATTTCTCTTCTCTAAGCCACCAAATATACCGTTTTACCTAACAAATTTAACAGAATTCCCTGATTATTTCCCTGATTCACCTGACAGTAAGATATATCATTTCCTTGACATTCACAACTTTTACAAATTTCCCCCAACTTTGGTCATCCTGTTAAGAGACCGTTTCAACGCCAAGGAACAGTTTTCTATATTTCTTTTGAAACAAATTGTAAATTTAAATAACAATTTGACGGTAAAGAATATGAATGATATACTTTTTTTTACCACCACGTTCGGTATAAAAAACAAGTAATCAAAGCATCGCGTCTCACTTCCCACCCAGGCATACTAACACCAATAATAGAGGGACGAGAAAGGTAATTTATAGGAAATGTATCCGCATTTGCGCGAAGGGGGGGGAATTCTCATTATAGTAATCGGGGATTTAAACACTCAATTACCAGAAAACCAATCAAAACGATACTGACATCTTAATCCGCATGCCTACCACTACGGGTAATTTATGCATAAAAAATGCCATACTCAACAATAAAGTTGTGTGTGGAGGGGAAGGGGGAAGGGGAAGAGCACGGCTTATTTGAAAAGTAGTCGTGTTAAGTGATTATGTAAGTAGAGAAGATTTTAAACTACTTTTATAAGTGGAAATTTTTAACGTACACTTTCGGAACACACTTGTTATATCAGAATACCACTTAAAATACTAGCCTAAAACTATAACTGACTAAACACTCAATTCGCCGGTATACAACGCACCAATGTTACATTTTTAGTTACTCAGTAAATCGAACGGGCACTTTTAGTTAGAGAGATAGACAAGGTAAAACAACTGTACTAATTTCTTGGACTCAGACACGCCAAGTTAAAAGAGTCGTGAACTCGATCAAAAGGGTTGAATTTTCATTTCGAAAGACTGTACAGAAAATGGCTCTCAAACGCAAACAGTTCAATTAAATATAAATTGTGTAGTACAGTTGAACCTGGCTTTAGGCGTAGAGATTAACTAATTGAAACACAATTTATTAGTCAAGACGAGCACATAAATTGCAATAATAAACGTATCCAGTTATTAACAAGTTGCAATGCTTGAATACTCCATTAGCGATATTTGACTAATCAGCGAGCTCCAAGAGCTCCAACGTATCACCCAACCCGACATACGACCAACCTGCCTGTCTAGTTCCAGGCTGTCACAGTTAATTAGTAACAGATCACCCTCTTAACGGTCGAGTGGATCCGTATTTTAAAATAATAAACATGTTATGTTTTCTTTCCCCACGCACCTGCCAACCACATATGCTACACGTGGGTTCCAACTGCCAAATTTGTAGGGTTATGCCATTTTTGTCACTATACTGGGCTTTACATATAACGCCAGAGTGGTTTTGGCAAAGTATGAAATAAACGAGTGTTGATGTTGTATTTCATACTTATTTTCAAGTTCTTTGTCTTTTTGAAGTCCCGGAATATAATATCGATTCTTTTATCCAGTACTATGTAAGTATTGCGCCGTTTTCTTGTAGATTCACCTAATTCCTAGGATTTAAGTTGGTTAGGTTAGGTTATTTTATAATAGGGTAGTTAGCTAAGGTTAGGTTAGGCTAGGTTAGCTATTGTTATCGGTAATATATAATGACTATTTATTCTATAAATTTCCTACGAAAAGTATGAAATACCCCAGCAAAACTAATTTATTTCATACTTTGCTAAAACCACTTAGGAATTATATAGAATGCCTGGATTTCACACATTGCTGTTAACATATAAATATATATATACACACATACATATATACCAATAGATCAAACCGTATGTAAGTTTAAGGAAAGAGAAAGCATATTTATTTTTTAACATAGTGTAGCCCACGTTAAAAAAAATTATACACGACATATTTTAACAGGATTAATATTTTGAAATATTTAATAAAGAGCAAATGTTTTAGTACAATTATCTTTTATTTTTTACTGGGCGTAAATATTTTAAAAGCTTATCTGTGTAAATTTATTAATAGTTCAATAATTTTATTTAGTAAAGACTTTTGAAATGAGGTGGAATGAATAAAACTAGTTCAAGACAGAGATAGGCGGCGTACTTTTGTTAAGTGCGGCAATGAACTTTCGAGTTCCTAATATCAGAAAGTAAGTAATTAACAACTTTTAGTATCGGGCAAGTCTATGGCGTCTACAAGTTAAGTGAAATATTTGTGAAAATGTCTTCCTTTCGGCTATTGCCATGTCAATAAACATGCACCAATTAATTGGGATTTTTTTTATAAAGGATCGGAAAAAGAGACTACATGCAGCAATGAATGAGAGGGGCTTATGGTGGGATGGAGGGGGACAAGAGAAAAGGCCAGTGTTTGTGCAGTTTTTATGGCCAAAATAAATAAAATGTTGCTCCATTACTAACATAAAGTTTAATTTTCTTCACATGTTGATATCAACAGTTCCTGAAAATATGTCATGAGCATGGTGGCATTTTCTAACAAACTTTTTAAATAAAGAGAAAAAGTTGTCATTAAATTACAGAATACCCTTGACAGATATTCAAGAAACTTTGAGGTCACCGTGTGAATAAAATTAAAATCTATGTTTGTACTGGAGCAACATTTTATTTATTTTGGCCATAAAAACTGCAAAAACGTTCGCTTTTTCTCGCATCCTCTTCTAGCCTACCTTAAAGCGTTACAGTCGCATTTAATTAGTCAACATTGGTGTTTAGGTCGAGGTTCAAATATCAGCATCATAGGTGACGCATTTACCTATCAAATTCACTCTCCTTATCCTGTGTAGCTAGATTTGTGTAGAGTGCGGAGAGCCCGAACTGGAGCAAGGAAGCTTTCAACAAGAAGAGGTTATTGCAGACCAACAAATTGAGTTTGGAATTGATAAAGCAACCGATTAAATGCTACATTTAGAGACTCGCGCTGTTTGGAGCAGAAACTTGGACTCTTAAGAAGATTTAAAATAAATACTTGGAGAGCTTTGAAATATGGTGCTAACAAAATAAAATGACTTGTCATGAGACAGAACACCTAATAATAATGATAATAATAATTTTTGGGGCTATTTTTTTAGTTGTTTAAACATCAGTAGAGTAGTGCGGATATCAATAAATATAAATTATGAATTGGTATCTAAAATATTCCTACCGACAGCAAATCGATTTATCGGTGAAAGAATAAAAGTACGCAATATATTAAGTTTTGAAACATAAAATGGTGACATCCACCGTTTCTCTGTGTATATTTAATTTTAACGAAAGAAACGAAATGCCCATATTTCCCATCTCTATCCAAATAGTTGCTATACATTTTGTTTCACCGATATCGTATTCAACTATCGACAGCCCATTCTAGATTTTTAAAAAGAATCCTATTATATATTATATATTTATGCTTATATGTATTTATTAGCACCGCGTCTTACTATCTGTTCGGGTTGTACGCTTATGTTCAATAACGCTAATGGTTTTAGGGATTGGGAAGATTATATTTAAAGGCAGTATACCCACATTTGCGTGGAGAGAGTGGGAAACAATTTTGGAAAAAACCGCCCTCAGTACACCTGACTGAGATTCTAACCTCGATCTCCCCGTCATCGGCAGTCTAGTCTACTGCGAGAGTAGCACGTTACACCATGCAGCGAGTTGTCTTTTTTGAACTAAGAATAATATTGCTCTGACAAATGAGCTCTTACAATCGGTTTTTTCACAGTTTGGGTTCTCAATATCGGTCAGGGATTTGTCGACCACAGAGAACACGACAAGTAGCAAGTAAACACCGCCACCGCGCGGCGTTTCGGACGAAACATGAGCACGACAGGTGCCACCCAAGACACGACGTCCCAACTTACTATAATTAATCATACTGATTAATTATGTGACGTAAACAAGAGTCTTCAGAACTAGCTTTCGTCATGTTTACAAGGCGGGCTAAACTTTATGTTTAAAATTATTTAAAAGAGGTTTTTCCTAAACCTCAATAATATAAGCAATCGTTTATATGGAAAATATGTTTACTCCGTTTACAGTGAAAATGGGAAACACCATAGGGACACCCCGTTTACGGTGAGAACTTATAGTCTTCCCTTTACAGGCTCTACTATGGTCCTATATTATAATCTGCGCCATAGTGAGAACAAGCAAGGTAAGCTTGTTACCTTTCAGAGTAAACAAAGTGTTCGTTGGGATTACTGTATATACAATTAATAATGTTTGTTACAGAATTTAGCGTCTAATTTTGAACATCGACACAGTAAAATAAAATAAAATAAAATTATATCCATCCTTAACGTCACGTTGTGAGCGAGCTATACCGACCAATCGGCCGCCACCGCCATTAGTGATGATTAGTGCCAACATTTGCGAATAGAGGGTGTCATGTGGTCGGCACAATGAGACCTACAGACGTTAATATCAGTTTTCTAAGCCGGAGTTGCTACTTCTTTATTTAAGTAGCTCCTCATTTGTCCTAACGTGGCCGAGTTTGAAACCGTTCTAGACAACACTGCTTCACAGAGAGATTTTAGAAGCGCCGGGGATATAACCCGAGACCTCTGGATACGTAGCCAGGAGTTCAAATCAATAGATCACGGAGGCGGGCTATCCATTCATAACTCCATTTAATATTTTATTTGGAATTTTAGATTTTATAAAACACTTCCGAATGAGAAAATTGAAAGAAGGGAAAAAAACACTCAAAATAAAAGGGCAGTCAAAATTGTAAGATATTACTGAAAACGGAGGAAATAAAAAAAACCTCAAAAGTAAGAATATCTTTCTTATCGGGTCTGTGACTTGAAAATTAAACTTCCTAATAATGTTACATAGTTAAAATAATAATTTATAGTAAGTAGTATACTGATTTTTCAAGGTGTATTAAATATAATGAAAGTCTGTATCTTTCTCAGAATCTTTTCACTCTATCAAGCTCAGGGTTCCAGGTTCAATTCCCGGACACAGCTACCCTTCCAATAATGATGTCAGGGAGAGGGGGGTGTCTGTGAGTTGTGTGTCCTAGATTTGTGTTAGTTTGAAAGTCGTGTGCTTATTTAATCAGTTGATTCAGAAAGGGCACGTCAAATTCTTGAAATGATACAGAAATGTTAGTGTTTTCTCTGTGGTGATAATATTAAATAAAAATACTTTAGGGCTGAAAAAAAAATAATCTTAAAACACGCATATACGCGGCCGGTTCATCCTAGATACGTTTGGCAATCATAACCGAAGAGCAACAACGATTCGAAGATTTTATTTTTCCATCAAAGCTAAAACAGGTTTTTAAGAGATGACATAATAAATAAAGATAAATTAATGAGTTATGATTTTGATCGAAATGATTTGTAAGTTTCAAAGACCGACACATAATAATAAAAACCTATATCGTGTATAGATAGATGTCCTCTCAACGAAAAATAGTAGCTGTCCAAATGAAAAATGCACTGAAAAGAAGAAAAAAAAAGTCTTTGGATATGACACTGAATTCGGAGGGGAGAAAATGGGCCACAAATAAGTAAGATAATCGAGATTAGCTTTGATTAGCTTTGATTAATCTGATAGAAACTTCAAAGTCGTTAATAGTTTATCGAACCTTATTCTTGAAGTACCGGTATTTTTTATTAGCATAAGCGGCTAATTAATATACCTGAATTGTTAGATAAGACGCCACCATTTATAAAAGCAAATAAGAAAATGAGAATATTATGGTGAGAGATCTCGATTACTTATTTATTTTTCAAACACTATTTATATATTAAAAATAGTAATTGATAACGTCCAATGGCGACTAGTGAATTAAACTCTAAGATAAATTTTCAAAATGAGGATGAATTTGAAGGAAATGCATCACCATTCGACTAGATATATTATGAAATACTACAACGTGTACAAAAATAATACCTCAGTACACTCGACTGAGATTCAAACCCATGCCGACAAAGGCGGGGAGGTCGGGGTTCAGATCCCGGCCGGATCTACTGAGTTAATTTTTGTCAAATGGTATGTCATTCTTCCAACGAACAACTACGGGCACACTTCCTCTAAATTGAGTCCTACTAATTCCAACTGCCTTAGTAAAAAAAAATGGGGATCATCAGGTTGGGTAGTAAGATGCGGAGAGTGAAAATAAAACACAAGTTTATCTGTGATATAACCAGTACTGTATTTAAAATAACAAAATAATATTCTACCTCGATGTATATAACATGATATGAAGCATGTCGATCTACACCAAATCATCCCACGGTTTCCTCCAGGGACTGATATATCTTGACAGGCTAACCATGCGTCCCGTTTTCATACTATGTCCCGGACATTCTGTCTTTTTTATTTTAAATAACAACTTTAAAATAAATACAGCCCCCCTCTCACCCCTCCCTAAATCAAACTCAAAAGTCTTTTGTGGGTTCTTTTCTGCGGAAAATTATTGTATATTTAATATTTTTTAATGTCATACTATTTGTGAAGATCCCACAACCCCTCATTTTGTCTCAAGGAATGGTCAGCCTACATCTTGACGAAGAGGACCTTGGCCCCTTAAGACATTTACCGCCACGCCGATTAGTTGCGTGGGTTGCCTACCCCCAGCTGAGCCCGTCGCTCGTGTATACAGTTTGGCCCGTGTCTGTGAAAACTATCAGTTACTAACATTTGTAAATGTGGGTGCAACTCACCTTTCTAGATGACATGAAACATGTGTGTGATACTTCTGCATCCCTGCTGGCTATACTTAGCTATTTTACCCTTAAACCGTTGATTAATGTAATTTATATTTACTGTTCCTTCAATAATCTTGTCCCCCTTTAGTAAAAGCAAATCGTGTATTATCGATGGTTTATAAAAATATAGACTATATTATTAATTTTCCCTCCCCCATCTTATATGTCATCCACTTCTTATAAATGTTTTGTTTCCACTTGTACTTATTACATTTTATTTAATAAAGAAAAGCTTTCATTCAACATTCGATTAAATAATGCTGACATGATCAGATCAGGACCACCAAATTAAATTGCCCTCGGCTCATAAATTCAGTAAATACAAAGGATATTTTGAGAAAAACGAAACCAGGATATATCGAACTATGGAAAACTAGAATCACACGAGAAAACCGTTAAAAAAAACATGCTTAACGTGTATAACGTAATTTTTGTATATTTTTAAATCATTTAATACGAAAATAGTTTCGCCATTATCAATATATTTACGTATTATTTTAATAAAAAACAATATTATCAAGTGTTTTTTTATTTGTTTATTTTTACTTTTGTTTTATCGCGTAGCCACGCCTCGCTCATCCCTTTCAAATCCATTCCCAAATCTACATTTAGTCGACATCTTCCCATCCAGAAAGTTTTCCTACAAGGATTGTTTGGTTTTCCACTTAATTTCCTTTTCAGTTATAGTTTTTACTCAGATTGTTTGTTTGTAAGAGGACAAAGATAGACCCGGCGGTTTTCTACCGCGACTAAACGGAATTTCGAATTATTAAGGCTCATACAAATCAAGCTAAACGTTATTTAACGTTTGCTTGAGTTTTATTTATTTGATGCATTTAAAGTGCACTTTATGACCCGAGTGATTATATCAACACATGACTAATAAACTAACTTGAATTTATAACACACATAACACCCAGCGCCCAGCCATTAATTCATCACTTTGAAATGGGAAACCCACATTTCACCAAATATAAATTTTTCACCCATGTAAGGAAATCGAACCCAGGACTTTTAGCTCAGTAAGCAGACACGCTATCTATTGAGCTAAGGTGTCGAATTGCTTGAGGCAATATATATGAAGAATCCGCCTCAATGGTCACATGGTCTAAAGTGTTTCTCTAGTGATTACACTGGACGGGGAGATCAGAGCTCAAATCCCGGTCGGGTGTACAGAACTTAAATTTCATTAAGCGGTTTCCCACTCACCTTTTAAGCAAATGCATGTACATTTAATATAAATCTTTACATTCCATCCCTAAGCCATTAGTCTAAAATTAGCGTATAGCCCGAACGGGTATTAATTCGCATAGCACACAAAAATATACATTTAGATTTGTTTTTTGTCACTTACCTAGACTGCAATGTCGTCTGATCCGAGACATCACTCTCGAGGACAATCCAAGCTAAGTACAGTCGCATCAAAACACCAGGAAAACCTTAGAAATAAGGTAACACATTGAACGCCAGAGAGCGCTGAAAGTGTTCGATAACACATTTGAACTACATTTACACGTCCTTATGTTCGCCGACACATGGTAAGGTTTTCTTCTGGCTGTGGTTTATCTCTATCCATCCGGGAAACGGCGGTTTTATCTTCAAAATAACGATGAAAATGATCGTGTAGTGCCAAGAAAAAATTCGCGGAACAGGACAATGGATTTTTTTAAACACTTGTTGCACATTTGTATGGAATTTGAACATTGTGATTTGCGCTTTTGTGTCAATAGGATTTGAATGTGTTTTTTTAAAAAACGTTTTATTAGTTATTTTTTGAGTGTCGGGAAATTAATCTTGATTAACAAAGTTTTACCCACTTCGGTGGCCACATGGCTTAAGGCGTAGCTCTCGCAATGGACCAGATTGCCGATGATGGGGAGATCGTGGTTTGATCCTAGTCGGGTGTATTGAGGGGTGTTTTTCCAAAATGGTTTTTCACTCTCCCTCCACACAAATGTGGGTACACTTCCTTTAAATATATCCTTCATAGCCCCTCAAAACCACTAGCGTATAAAGAACATAAGCGTATAGCCCGAACGGATAGTAAGATGCGGTGTTTTGTAAAAAATAGCTTTTGTTCAAAAATTAGCATTGTTGAGGACACTCCTTAACATTTTCATTGTTATAAAAGCAGCTTTTACCTATATTTTATTGAGTTTTACTAAGAATTTACTAACAAATCCTTTAACATCAATAAATATGGAAATATTTTTACATGGCAATGAAAGTCGCCAACTATATTTAGTTTAGCTAAAAGTTTGTTTTTCAAGAGAATACAAAGGTTTTCTAAAAAATAAAGTCAAAAATAAATGTATAGTTTGTATTTTAAAGAGTTTATTCAGGTAATTACTCTGATGGGGTGGGTTTGAGGAAGCATTATTTAGAGGTAATACACCCGAATTTGCGTTTAAGGTGAGTGGGAAATCAAATTGGAAAAACCACCCTCAATAGAGCCGACCGGGATTTGAACCCCGATCCACCCGTCATAAGCAGGCCAGTCTAACACGAGAGTGACGCCTTAGACCGTTCGGTCACTGAAGCGGATAGTTAAGAATAATTCAGAGTAGCTCGTAGAGCCTTAAGCGAGTTGGCTTGCATAACTCTCGTAATATACGTGGTTACCGGTGACTAGGATACCAGGATTCGAACCCCGGTAGGATGTATTTAGGGTGGTTTTCCCTAAATGGTTTCCTACTATTCCTCCACGTCGATGGGTTGGAAGCAAACGCGAGTTAAGGTGTACATTTGTACACTTTTTATAGCAGAAAACAATTTTGGACAAAATAAATAGAATATTTCTTCAATAGATAGGTACGTTTAGTTTAATTTTCTTCACAGAGTAATCTGAACAGCTATTGAATATTTACTATAGGTATCATCTATCTATCTATTTAAAAAGTTTATGTTCAAACGTCAATATTATCACGACAAATAAAGCTGTTGAGATCCCTACGTGTTGAAAATGAAACCAAACGTGTCTACTGAAGCAATATTTTATTTTGTCGGTGACCTGGTGGTATAGGGGTGCTGGGAGTCCGGGGTTCAATCCTCGGTCCCGGCACAGATTTATCTTATTGCCAAACCCTTCCTTCACCTCTGACAAGACGTGTCTTAATCACAACTTGTGAATGTGAGGAATGTCAGGCCTCCACCGTGGTTCGGATCCCACGTTAAACTGTTGGTCCTCCATTTCATCTCACAATCACCCTACCATTACACATTAGTGTAAGTGCGTATAACCCGAACGGGTAGTAAGACGCGGTGCTAATAATAATAATATTTTATTTATTTTGTTCAAAATCTTTTTTGATATAAAAACACGACTGAACACCTTCCACCCCATCCTTAAACTACAGTTAGGAAAAAAAATTAAAAAAATTCTAGTGTGCTTGGTTGGCCCTTGCCGCCCGTTTCAGTTAGTTGCGCCATTCAACCACTCAAATGTCCTCCTGTCTATTTACACCCGCACATCCCCCCCAACCCACCCTAGCCCTGGAAATAATTGTCACCAGTGCGAGAGTCACTCGAGATGACCTCCTCAAAGGGTTAGGTCCAAGCCGTGACGTCATGGGGCAGCCTCCCACAGGCCGGAGAAGAGATGTAACACAATATTCTCTCACCGGAAGTGGCTTCTTAAGGGCGACAGAGAGGGTGAGCGGGCTTTAATTGGCGGGGTAACCTAGAACAAACACTGGGAGGAGGGTGTCTAATGAGCCGAGACAAGGAGCTATTATCATAGACGTATACAAGAACCCCCTACATAAGCAAGCTGACACAGGGTAGGCTGTGATATGTTTCCATCCAGTGGCGCACTCAGAGGACGGCATGCGGGGTATCCCTCAACCCCTTTAAAACAGCAAATAGATTTAATAAAAACGTAAACCATATTAAGTAGAACTGAAATATAAGTTTAGGGTTGTGGAGTCCTAAGCAATTTCAGGGGGAGTCTGTAAAAATGAACCAAATCCGGCTTCAAAATAAAAACTTATAATAATATAACTATATTCTTCTTCTTAAGTCAAAAACTCAAAGGTTGTTTTGATTTGCTGAGCTGGGCATGCACTCAGCCCTTTGGCTGATTAGTGCTGCCTGCGCCATCTGGTAGAATTTGTTATTACTAATTTAATATACTTCAGTCATTTATGAAGGAATCGGAGTTGGAGTCTTGGCGTACCCACAGCCCTGTATAAAACAATGAATGTATCGAATGTATATGTTAACGGCAATGTGTGTAAACCAGGCATTATATAAAATGCCTAGGCTTTCTATATAATTGCTAAGTGGTTTTAGAAAAGTATGAAATAAATTAGTTTTGCTGTTGTATTTCATACTTTTCGTAGGAAATGTATATAATAACCAGTCATTTTATATATTACCGAGAACAATAGCTAACCTAGCCTAACCTAACCTTACCTAGCTACCCTATTATAAAATAACCTAGCCTGACCAACTTAAATCCTAGGAATGAGGTGAACCTGCAAGAAAACGGCGCAAGACTTACATAGAACTGGATAAAAGAATCGATAACATATTCCGGGACTTCAAAAGACAAATAACTTGAAAAGGAATATGAAATACATTAGCAAAACTGGTTTATTTCATACTATGCCAAAACCACTCTGGCATTATACATAAGCCTAGGCATTTTATATAACGCCTGGATTCCACACATTGCCGGTGACATAAAGACTACATTTAAAGGCATAAGGACAAACATTATGACATGATACACACATTGAAAGAGCCTCCGAAATTACAAAATGGAAAACAGGACAGAAGCAATTTGTCAACAGCGACAGCTACAGAACACACGGCTTGTTGAACGAATAAACACTATGGAGATTGAATAATGGTTTGATCTGACAGATCGAGTTCTTCCTGAAGCGCTTCTACTACTATAAATATCTAGCAGGCCTATTAGTCTATTATGGGTTTGAAAACTGTTAATTGACACTTGAGTCTATATTATACAAATTATAAGTGAATTAAGGGTTTAATACCAGAACTTCTATTCTCTTGTTTAACAAACCTTTGGTCTTAAAGTGTTGTTTGGGAATTTCTTTAATATATTAATCACTATATAAAAAAATTACACTTTTTTAATGAATTATTAGTAGAAACCCACTTAACTTCAATACTTACATTACAGCTGTTTTATAACAGTGAACATGTTTAAGAAAGTTATCCAACAATGTTTAGTTATGAACACAAATTTTCTAAATTATTATGAAAGTACAAATAGTTTTACAACGAAAAATAAAATGTCGAAACAAATTCAAGATTCACTTGAAACATTCTTAAACAAAAATATAAAAGTATATTCCGTGCAAAAATAAACCTTTTTGCGTTTTACACACCAAGCACTTTGCCCAAACTTTCTAAATATATAGCCAGTATTTCGTGAAAAACAAAACACGAAAAAGTGGCGCAATAGTATTATTATATTATCGCTGTTGTTGCGATAGCAAAAGAACCCGTCTCACCCATCCGGATAACACGTAACTTAGGTAAAGTCTGTTCAGCGTAGGAATTGTTTTCTGAAAGGCCTTTTCCCCTACCAGAAATATATTATATAGTAGGATATTAGTAGGAAAAAAGACTTTTCAGAGACTAATTCCTACAGTGAATGGTGTATAGGTAATACAATTCGAGCCAGACGTTACATCGTGGTACTTTTTTCCGCAGTCTATGCTAGAAAACAGCTATTCGATGATATTACTAGTTCAAGCTACATCTTGTATTTAGTATCCCGATGAATCGACTGGGATTCATGAATCGACAAAAAATAAACTAACTACAATTTCAAAGCCAGTTGACAAAAGGATTGCTATCGTTATACTTGGATTGGACACCACCAGAGTTTGGATCATTTAAATCCTCCTTAACCATTTTACTATATGTCTATGGATATCAAAGTGCCATGCCCTTATCATACGTCTATGGCTATTGAAGTGGCGTGCCTGTCTTGGACGTGTCAGACGAATGCCAGCGACATAAACCAACATATTGAATTGTAGTCGCGTCATGCACTTGATGCATCCATTGAGATTAGGGGAAGTAAAAACTCCAATTACTATAATTAGGTGTCAGAGCTATTTCCATATTTTAAATAAACAACACGAGATTTGTTTTTATTATTTATCGCTGTGGGCGTTGCTTTCATTATACACACTCCATTAAAATAATATTGCTTATTTTTTTTCTTGTCAATTAAATAGTCCAGCATAGAGTTGTAATTCAATTAAACGTTTGAACCATATGACGTTATAAATTATGTGCTGTTACTTAACTTATATTACACAACTTTAGGTTATAAACCATTTGATAAAATAAAATAAAGGAATTAAGGTCGAATTAACACTTTCATCTTTAGTTCATATGAGGAAAAATTAAATTGGCCTACACTGCAATGCAATTTATTTGCGTTCATGTTTACATAGCCCCACCAAGATATTTAGATAGTTCATGGATACACTTTTTAATCCAATTTAAACTTTTTTTTATTTTAAAAATCTTGATAAAATATATCTATAAAAGTAAAATTTCGGTAGGAAGAACAGTATTTAACAGTTACTAAAACATTTTAATATAGTCATACGTTAAAGTAATGTTATCTGCAACAGAGGTGTAGTGGTAAATTTATAAGTGCCAGAACGCAAGGCTGTATTTGGGGAGCCTAGGACCCCAACCGTCGTAGGCGAAAAAAATTTCCCAAATATAAATGCCTCTAGAAGCTATTTGGAGCATTTTTTTAATGGTCACTATGGCAGAAACCTACTTAACACATTTTCTCTGAAATTCCAAAAATTCGCGTAGAGCACAATAAATTTCAACAGAATTTATAATTCATAGTATGAAAAAGTTTTAACCTAATATTGATACAAAATCAATTAGTTAACCTAGAATTGCTTGGTATTAAACTTTACAAAAAATAAATTATTTTAAATATTTTTCCATGAAAAGCAGAGCCGGAACGGCGTCCCGCTCCACTACACCCTTGATCGGCAACTGTCGCTTTCGATAAATATTATTAATACCTTTAAAATAATATTCATAATATAGTAAAATGCTATCAATGTTGACAGCAATTTTTTCAATATATATTGGTATTTTCTAATCTAAATTGTTCTTCCAATAAAAATAATTGGATGCTAAGTGAGGTTTGTAAAACGCAAACCCATCTAGCGGGAAAAAGATCAACTAAATCTGCACATGGCGTTAGTAGCGCTCTGTAGGAGCAATATTACAAACTAATTGAGCACAATACGGCAGTACCGGCGGCTCAGCTGGTACAAAACGAACAGCCTCTGCATAAAATAGTTGGTTGCATTACCTTAAACCAGATTTACTGCTTTGAATTTATAATAATAAGTTACACACTTTATAAGTACATTTTATGATTTATTCCTGGCCTAATAATATTAATCAACGCTTGCCAATTTGCTTTCACAAAGCTTTTGCTTTTACTTAAAAATATAGTAATACTTTTAACTATGACTATTCAGGGTTAGCGGTATGCACCAGTGAACTAAATTTGGATTGTTGCAGCAATGCTTCTTCCAATTAGGTAGGTTAAGTAGTTCTAGAATACTCAACCCATTTATTGTTATATAATATGGTATTATTTCCCCGAACAATTAGAACGCCAAGTTTTGATAAAGATGAAAAAGAACTGTATTAATATTATAAAACACATTTATTTTTTATATATAAATTAAAATCAATGTCATACAATTTAAATACATGCACCTATACCTATACCTATAGATGGCACAATTTAAATACATGCACCTATACCTATAGATGGCACAATTTAAATACATGCACCTATACCTATAGAACCTATACCTATAGATGACACAATTTAAATACATGCACCTATACCTATAGGTGGCACAATTTAAATACATGCACCTATACCTATAGATGGCAAAATTTAAATACATGCACCTATACCTATAGATGGCACAATTTAAATACATGTACCTATACCTATAGATGACACAATTTAAATACATGCACCTATACCAATAGATGACACAATTTAAATACATGCAACTATACTTATAGATGGCACTTTAAAAAATAGCATGCAAACAAACTGTTGTAATTATTTCAAACTACACCATGATTTTGGTAGGAAGCGCGTTCTGGAAAGCCTTATTTCGTAACAGAATACAACTGAATATTGTTATTTTTGGTAGGCTAAAAGGCCTTCCAGAACGCGTTTCCTACAAAAATCAGGGTATGGTAGAGAGTAATTTTTAAATATTGTTGAAAAATGCCACCTGGACACAGGTATCAAACCTAAGACTTTTTACACGCTATTAACGGCTCACTAGAACTTTAATTGTGAGTAAAAAATGATGTTTCTTTCACTCCCGAAAAAACACACCAGACAGAATACTTCTCCCTCTCCCTTTTCAACTAAACACCTCAACACCCGAAAGAACACCCTTCTAAGGTAGGATCACGACTCCGAACCTGAGATCTGTAAATCAAAAGCCTCTGTGCTGTAACTCACCTAAAGACGACACGGCGGACATCATCCCCTCCTCTCTGAGGGACGCCGTCTCAGAGGGCTCTCCCTCCATCTCGTCTTCCATCCCTTCCTCCTCCTCCTCCATCAGGGGAGGAGGGGGGCTCAACTCATAGCCCCACCGCTGACGGAACGCCTTGGCGCCGCCATCCAGACGCACGCGGGGCAGGTCCACGAATAGAGAGTCACCGATCTGAAGAGAGACACCGGTCAGGGTTAGTGTCGGTTAGTGAGACAGTTTGTTGCACCCACACCCGCACTTAAGTGCACTCATCGTGCTTTTAGTCTCGAGGTTGAATATTAACAACTGTCATCACAACTACTGTGCAATAATCATCATATTCATGTAGATTTAAACATGTTAATTGATAGCGTCTCATTATCAAATAGCATGACACACACACACACACACACACACACACATATATATATATATATATATATATATATATATATATATATATAGAGAGAGAGAGAGAGAGAGAGAGAGAGAGAGACCTTGAGGTGAGAATAATAAGGGGTCATTATAAGCACACACAAACACACACACACACATATATATATAATGTATCTGTGTGTGATTTAAATTGCGACCTAGAGGAATGTGTCCATCATCATTATTTTTGAAAGAGAGTGTTTGCCATAACAAATTAAACTGTATATTTTTCAGTGTATACTGTATACGTTTTTTTAGGGACGAGGGGGTGAATTTGTTTAAGGGTAGTTCACCGTTGATTGGGTTTTCAAAAGTATGTTATATTTGTTTTTCTAAATAAATAAATATATATATATATAATATACAATCATTATCTAACTGATGATTGATATTTGTAATTTTTTTTAAATAGCTATGACGAATTTGTTTAAAATGGGTATCGGGGACTATTTTAAATGATCAATAATAATGTTTGTTTACTTTTCTAAAATAAATCAATTTAAGAGTGGCTTACTTCAAATAAATTATAGAAAATTTGAAATTGTTCGAAATTGGCCTTGAATATTGAGTTTAAAATGGATATTTGGTGACATTTTTTCAAGATGAATAAGAATACGTTTTTATTTTTACAAATCAAAATCATTTTAGGGTAGTTTAAATAACAATTTATTTTGAAATTTGTTAAGTTTGTTAAAAATAAATGAACGATATGATTTAAAATATATATGTTATAAAGAGCGTTTTCTGTGACTAACATAATTATGTGTTTGTTTTTAAGAGAAAACTTACTTAAGGCTAGTTTATTAAAAACCTTTTTTTGAAAAAAAAATGCTATAATACACAATATGAGAAATTAAAGTGTGTGTGATTGTGTGGTAGCATTTATTTTTCACTCTAAAAGTTGCAATACATCAATTATTAAAGCCTATGATTTTTTTTAGAACGGCGGTAGTATTAAAACAAAAAAATATATATGAGAGAAAATATTCCAGCTTTATGGCTTTATACATAATTAACAGCAGTGTATATCACAGTCGTAAAGTTTGGCTTCACCTCCCCCCTCAGGCAATAAATCCAGAAAACTAACGCCTGGCGCGTATAAAAACATTCCAGCACTAGCGTGATGCGGGTCCCGTACCTCACATACGGCTCGAAATGGGACGGCGAGCCAACAAATGAGTTAGCTTACAGTACATTTTTCAAGAGCAATATCTGACAGCTATAAAAGTTACTCGATCTACTTTCAGGTATTCATACGTTAGTTCATGTGATCTTCAGTTGTTTGAAATAAAGTATCAATAAAAAGTAATACTAATAATACAGTAAAATTTACGGTAAACAAATACGTTTAAATTTTCTCAGAGTTTCTTCATACCAGAATAATTATACTATAGTATAGAAGTGAAATTGTACTCTTTCGTATAGGAAGGGTTTGGAATTTATTTTGCGAGATTGATTATTTCGTTAAACTTAAGAAAGACCAAATTATATATAATTATGTATTTTATGAAAAAAAATGTAAATATCAAACAAGTAAAATCTTACTCATTTAACGATGTTTCCTACCGGTGACGTCACTGAAAAACCAAATAGGATTTCATATATTCTGAAAATTGAAAAATGACACCTGGACACGGGAATCGAAACCGGGACCTCTGGCTTAGTACGCCAATGCTCTATCCACTGAGCTATCCAGGATTCGTCTCGTGCCCTGGGTCATTTTTCACTCATATTTTTAAGGCAGAGTCTATGATGGACTTGGCAGAAATCGTCGGCTACAAATATGTGATTATATTAATATCACAAGCCATCGGATAACGCAGCCATCTGCGACTCGGTAGTTGGCATTACGCTGCCATTTGCACAATTATTATATTCTGAATCATATCATATTCTGAAACATTTGTAGCTTGCCAGCATTTAATAATTGTGCAAATGGCAGCGTAATGCCAACTACCGAGTCGCAGATGGCTGCGTTATCCGATGGCTTGTGATATTAATATAATCACATATTTGTAGCCGACGATTTCTGCCAAGTCCATCATAGACTCTGCCTTAAAAATATGAGTGAAAAATGACCCAGGGCACGAGACGAATCCTGGATAGCTCAGTGGTTAGAGCATTGACGTACTAAGCCAGAGGTCCCGGGTTCGATTCCCGTGTCCAGGTGTCATTTTTCAATTTTCAGAATATGATATCTAGGTGGAGTAATCCCCACTAATAAGCATAAATAATAGCTCTGGCTATTAATTCTTAATAGGATTTCATATGTTAATGTTTTTTCTTTCTATTCAGTGAGTTCTAAATTTAGAACATTGAAACAAAAACCATACATTCTGAAATAATTCAAAAAATAGTCTTACGTCATTTTAAAATTATTTTTTGGATCTGAAAGTAGTTTTTTAGTAAATATTTTTTAAAAAAAATGTCTACAGCTTAGGCTATTTTATTAATTCGCGGAAAGACTACATAGTCACATTCCTGCTATAACATAGATTAAAAAAGTCCGTGAAACCATGTATCCATCTAGAATAGGAAACGAGAAAAATGGAAAATAGAAATGGGAGACAATGCTGTCCAGGGGTTAATAGTGGTGTGAGGCTCTCTAATTTGCAGCGCAAGTGTCATTACATCTTCTGTATATTATTTCGTTTCTCTTACATTAATTTTCGTTCTTAGGTGAGGGCTCTGGAATTTCTTTGAAAACTTAGGGGGCGTGGGGGTGCTCAACTCGGGCAAATATTAAACCCTAGATGACCCTAGAAGCTGTTTGAAATGTTCAAGTGATTATTCTATACATGCTATACTTTTATCCTTTTTTTTATCACCGAGTCTTACTACCTGTTTAGAATATAAGCAGGTATTTTTTATCAATGGTTTTCTTGACCATAATGTACAGTACAATAAGAACATGGTAGGAAGAAGGGCAATATGGGATATTTTAAATCAAATATTATTTAGTAATTACTGGCACGGAGATTAGAATTTGAAGATATTTTACAGTAGCCCAATCTCCCCTAAAACCTCCCTTCCTTATTTTGTGTCAATGCCTGTGAGTGCTTTCATTAGGTAGTCAAGCCATCTCAAACTTTAAATACTGATTACGCTACTGATGTACACACTGAACACAAACTAAATGTTGTATGCCAAAAGCTCCCAAAGTTTTAGGTTAACCTACCAATCATAATATTAGTTGGCCTTACAAGAATATTTTTAAGTTTAAATATATGTTGTGTAATTATTTTTTCTATTCAGAAAACTATAAGCCTATTTTAACAATATTTTAATAATAAATTATACAATGTTCTAATCACCATACCTAGTTAGAAAACCTCCTATTTTGCTTTTGATTATGAATACAAGAAAGTAAATTCGGTAGTTTTCAAAACTGTAAGATAGGGTTCCGAGAGCTCTTTGAAAATGGGAGAGGGGGCTCAACTAATAGGTTAGCCTGAGGGTCCTTCCACGGCAACATTTTAAACCCTGGATAGCTTAGCTATTTAAGATATTTAAAAGTGATTAATTTTTCATGGGTAGTACTTTTGTATGCTTTTCTCTCTCGTAATGTATAATAAGAACACGAAAAAGAGGATGGATTATAAAATACAATATTTTTTTATGGTTAACAATCATTAAAAGTTATACTATATTTTTATTATATTGGTAAAGATATTCTCCAGTGTTCTTAGAACTCTATTTCTATTGTATAAAGGGGGCCGGGGGTGGGTAAGTCAATTTAAAAAAATAAGAGCTCGGATGCGCTTTCCCAGCAATGTTACTAGCCTGGTTATAACCTGGAAATTTTTAAATAAGAGTCCTTTAAAAGATATTTGAAATGATCATCCTTTAGCAAGTTTTTGAAAATTGGACTCCTCTAGAGTCTAGACCCTATTTGTATATGATTTTTTGCCGAATTTATTTTTGAAAATTAAATTCATCTGAAAATATTTGGTGTGAGCTCCTACAGGCAATTTGAAAATTAGATTCCTCTAGAAGCTATTTGGAGTGGGCCTCTACTGGCAAATTTTTGGAAATTTGATTACATTAAAAACTATCTAGAGTCGTTCTAGCTTCAATTTTTGAAGTTATTTTCAGATATCTGGAGTTTGTTTTTAATCTTAATTAGAGTTGAGTTTTATCTTCTTCCACACACAAACAAATAATTACTTCCTACACTAAATGTGTCACGGATCTTACTGCCAGCCCAGGCTAACGGCTATTTACACAATTTTAAAGATACTCTTAGTGTATATTGTAAAACAATTGAGAGGAAGACATTTTTATATAGCTATGTATTGGAAGAAAATCTATAAAACACAGTAAGAAAGATTGTTTGACAGATTTAGGGAAACTATACTCATTTCCACCGTTGGCGTTATAAGCCAAATATCAGTGGTGCGCAAAGCAACCCCTTCCCAGATTTCTTGCTATCACAATTTGAATTGATCCAAAATTACTTGATCAGTTATTAGATTTTGGTCAAAATAAAGAGATTGGGAAACGGTAATATTCTGTAATCCGCACACCTTTTTATAGTTTTGTAGTAGTTTATTAACAATCTTGCATGTATACATAATGTAAGTGGATAATGTAAACATATAATTATGTTCTAAAACACTTTTGAATAAAAAGTAAAACAAATCATTATTATTTGTAGATTTGAGGCTAATATATTAAGACCTACATGATAATCAATTTCACATCCATTCTTCATTTAAAATTATTGAAGAGGAAAGAGAATGTCATATAAATTCTGCCAAATTCAACCATTCAGTTTTGCTAATTTTTGCCATATTTTATTGAAGTTATTAAAGTAATAACACCCATGCACACAATAGTGACAATTCTTACCCAGTACCATAAACCTGCATACCCTAAGAGCATAGAGATTGTCTCAGTGTGTTCTTCTCAACATAAGAGAAGTAGAGTATAGTTCACCTCTCTGGTTTGCAGATTATAGTATAAAGATTTGTAAAGTCTTTCAAAACAAACTCTTAGGAAATGTAACGGGAAGACGGGGCCCCACTTTTGACCCTTTTAAATTTAAAATTATATAACAAGATTTATAAATATTTAAGTATTACTTAAAATTATCACGCTGGTAGTGACAGATTTTATGATAGCTATTTTTATTTTTGTTGTTGGATTAAACGAATATACGTGAACAATATTGGGAAGGATTAATATAGTCCAAGCCTTCCAAAATATAAACAGGGGGGATTGAAACCTCCCCAGACCCTTTGTTCTGGAGTACCTGGGTAAATGCCAGAAACATTAACTTTCTGATAAGAGTGGCGAGTGAAATTTTTACCCTCCTGACACAGGTAGCCAAGCTAATCTGCGAAAGAGGGGAAGGGTCTTCATGGAGGGGGTAAGAACTGTCAGAAGAGGCCACAGATTTCATGCATGAGTGCGTCAAGTTAAGATGCAACCCGCTTCACAAAATAGCTTCGAATTCACCAAGTAGGCAACGTCGTTAAGCACAATACAATTTTAAGATAGAAGATAAGTGGTGGGTCATGTGATCAAAGATTGTATGTGAAAAAACAAGGCTGATGAATTCAACCTCCCACCATTTTAATTTTAAAGTTTTTAAGTGTGAAATATTTCGAATGAAAACTTCTACTTTAATCACTTCTCAGGAATGTGTAATGACTCATTGTTTTTGTAATAATTATTATTATTAATATAATAAAAAACGCTTTGGCAAGTAACAAATAAATGCCTGGTAGCGTATGAAACCTGTCATGCATTCATGCTATACGGGTCCCGTATCTCCATTGCTACGGGCGCTCCCCGTGGGAAGAAAACTGCACTGACCTATGATCTTCATTTGACAATACTGGCGTGACGTCACAAGTGGCTACTTAATAGTAAGTGATGTCATCACGTTAAGGAGTATAATTCGTTCATTAATAGTGGACGAACGAAACCGAGTGCAAGTGCATTAATTTTATTTGTAAAGAGATAGTCTGCCACTACCCGCTTCGGTGGTCGCATGATCTAGCGCGTCACTGTCGTGTTAAGGCTGAATGCTGGGGATGGGGATATCAGGGTTCGAGTCCCGGTTGAGTTTACTGAGGGTGTTTTTTTATAACTAAACTGTTTCCCACTCTCCCTCAACGCAAATGCTGGTTTGTTTCCACTAAAATTCTTACCTTCCTCAGCCCCATTCCATTAATGAATGCGCTAGGCCAGAACGGGTACTACTAAGACGCGATGACAAAGAAAATAAACCCAAAACAAATTGGTGGGCACGGAATAAATAATAGACTCAACAAGTCTAGTTTACCAGTGAGGGAGGCGTCAGAATTCGAATCTAAACCAGATATAATGAAGTTTTTTCATCCAAAAAACTGTTTCCAAATCTATCTTCTATGCATATTCGGATACGATACCTTTAAAACCATTATCTTACTCATTTTTAACTCATTAGCGCAATTCAAATATGGATTGGTAGTAAGACGCGTGAATTTTTAAAATAAATAATAATAATACTTAGCACCGCATCTTACTACCCGTTCGGTCTATACACTTGAGTACTAATTACTCTTATGGGCTAGGAATTGAGAAGGTTGAATATAGAAGTGAACCCGCAGTTGCGTGGAGGGAGAGCGAAAACCCGTTTAGGGAAAACCACCCAAGTGAGATTCAAACCTCGATCTCCCCGTCCTCGGCAGTCTAGCTTAACACGAAACTTGTGCGTTAGCTAACTACTACGCCACCGAGGTGGGTTTTTCAAATAAAATAAAATAAAACAAAACATATATAGGCATTCAGCTAGTACGAGGCTACAAATATTTCTAGTCAACATCCGGCATCGAACCAGACTAAGACTGTACTAAGACTGTAGTCCAACCAATAGTGTATATATATATATATATACAGTCAGTTGTTTACAATTTTTTTAAGGAGCTAGCATTTTGAAAACGTCTAAGAAAAAAAACTATGGGTATTTCTAAACCAAAGCGACGTATGTTTTCAAATGAAACGTAATAAACTTTTGATACGATGCACATGGATGTAAACACTGCCTCGTTTAAATTCGTACACGTGCAATTTAATATGCATTCCAATTGAATGCTACTGATATTACATCATCAATGATCAAATAAACCTTTTCCCCAAACAATGTAAAGTAATGTAAACACACATGTAAACATAAAAAACAACGCAACTGCATGACGTGCACACAGGTAAGATTAAAACAAACATGATTATACATCACGCATGTAAATAAACAATGGCAAGAGTCGAGCTAAGCACACACAGACACAAATACTTGAACTTCCATACACAATGTAGAGTAATTAAAACTACATTACTAAGTGCAAAAGTACGTTTTCTACAGACAGCAAAATACTTGGCTTTAATAAATATGGCGAAATTGATTGCCATGGATGTAAGATGGACTTAATATGTTTATGCCTGAAATAAAAAGTGATGTGTTCATGCAAATTATATTCTTTGAAATTTTAAAGTATGCCTTGGAAATGTTCAAACACTAACCAAGAATTTAATAACGACCTTTAAAAACATATCAATTACATTACTTTAAGTTACCTGTAAATTTCGGCTGACTAATTTAATTAGTATAAAATTGTTTAAACAAATATAAAAATATTATTTACTTAGAAATTTCAAAAAACCCATAATCATCAGTTATTAGATTTTATTATTTTGCAAATTATGGAATATTATTTTTTTACAAGTAATTAGAGAGATATTAAAAAAAAATATTCTTCAAAATATGCCTAGACATATACCATGTTGTCTTGATATAGAATTACCCGTGTTGTCCAGGCTTGAAAAAAGAAATTCCCATTTTTCCAGACACTTAGACTTTAAAGAGTAATATAGAGTTTAGTTTTTGACTAAAAAAAACCAACAATAGTAGGAAGTCATGTCATGTTTGTTTAGAATTAGATGATTTTACCTGGATGGGGAAATGTATCACGATTTTACGCAAGCTATTTGTTTAGGATGGAGGCGGGGGGTAGATAAAACATTTGTTTGAATGAGCGTGCAAACTTATTCATTTATGTTTTTCAACCATGCAAAAGCCTACTATTTAAAGCTTGCAGCTTAATTTAATGTCCCTAATTTATAGATTTATAGTTAATATTCTAGTGGTTTTTTGTGTGTGTGATATTACCTGTGTTTTCCCAGATATAAAAAACCCTGTTTTCCCGGTTCTCTAGATGTGTGGCGACCGTGTTTATAGATAATAATATGAAAATGTTGTTAAAGCATGTTTATATCTTGTTCATTATTAAAATGAGGTTTAGAATAAACAAATATGTCATAAACATTCTAGCTCCAACTATAAGAACACACTTTTTATTTATAATTCACGCATTCAACATATTGACGAATTATTCTGGTTTAGTCATGAAACAAAATAAAAAAGGGTTGAAGGTCAAGGAAGTAAGCGTGCCTGTCTACTGAACTAATGGTCCCGGATTCTATTCCCGGAATGGCCGAAAAATTTATCATTGGTGAAATGTGGGTTTTACAGTGATAAATTGAAGGCCTGGGACTGGATGTTGTGTCTGTTCTAGGTTTAAGTTACTTTTTAAGTAGTTTGTAGATAAAAATCTGTCGGTTCAGAAAGTGCACGTTAAATATCTTAAATAATAAGAATACATCCTCTTGTTTTTTCTTCTCCTCTCCAAGCTAATGCGGTTTCCTTTAAGTTAGTCTTCCAATACTTATCCTTTAGATAAATTGTCGTTAGTAAGCTTGGTGTTAAACGGACTAATTAGAAACAAAACAAAGAAAGACCGCCACAACCAGACCACAACTCACCACTTAATGCTAGAAAAAAAAACCTCAGTTGCACAATAATACATTTTCTGTCCTCGCTTGGAATAAAGCTAGTGACTCTTCTAGCACTAATAATACGGCCTAGCGTCTTAATTATTTGTGTTGAACTCCTATTTGTTCATAGCTCAGAATTATTATTTTTTAATCATTAGTACGTTTAGTAACAAGGTTATTAACGGATAAGGTGATTTAAAGGATTAGGGTAATTTTATAATAAATGCATCACCATTACAGGGGAAAGAGTTGGGGAAATACATACGTTCAGATAAAATGTGTGGAGAGCCACCTACAATATACCCAGCCGAGATTCGAACCTCAACCTTTTCCCCACAGGAAGATCAAGTATAAATTATTACGAGCCTGACGCCTTAGACCTCCCAACCACCAGTGTCAATCCCATAATTGTTCAGTTTAACAATGACGTCACATAATGTAAACAGCAGTGACTGTTCAGTTTAACGCTGACGTAACATTACGCGTAACGCAGAGACCGCTCAGTTTAAATGTGACGTCACACTCTATTCTTAGCTCTGCGACTGCTCAATTTAACAGTGACGTCACATTATGTTTAACGCAGACTGCTCAGTTTGACAGTGAGGTCACATTATGTTTAACGCAGCGACTGCTCTGTTTAACAGTGACGTCACATTATGTTTAACGCAGCGACTGCTCAGTTTAACAGTGACGTCACATTATGTTTAACGCAGCGACTGCTCAGTTCAACAGTGACGTCACATTATGTTTAACGCAGTGACTGCTCTGTTTAACAGTGACGTTACATTATGTTTAATGCAGCGACTGCTCTGTTTAACAGTGACGTTACATTATGTTTAATGCAGCGACTGCTCTGTTTAACAGTGACGTCACACTACGCACAACACAGCAACAATCTGACTCCATCCAGACTCTGGACCGTCCTAGCCGAGAAGATGCTGGAAGATCTTAACACCCCGTCTTGTACCGTTATCTGCCGCGGGCCGTCCGAGTCGCGTGACCCAAAAATATAGTAACCGGCACACGATACACTTGCCTGTGCGCGTTTGGATACATTGTGGGATTAGTCCTTTCTTCGTGTGATGAAACTTGCTCCGGCGAGAGCGTTTTCGAGGTCAACTGGAAGATCGGGTGTTCGATACGAATCAGGGCCTTTCTTATGGCCTATTTCAAGTTTGTTAAAACAGGCGTGTCAAACTATTTGACCATAATATGGACCACATTGAGAATTGAAAATACCGAGGGATTTCGAGGATTCAATATTTTCACCATCTTTAAGCAAAACAAGAACCTAGTTTTTAAATAATGTTTATTACAAAGAGAAAATTATGTTTGTATGAAATTTTAAGATCCGCTTTCTATTTTTTCCAGAAATTTGAAACTATGAACTTAAGGAAGGGAAGTAAATATTCTGTACACCAACCTCATTTGCTATATTTATCCACCCAAACAATCACCAATTTCAAAATGCCATAATATCAAATGGTATGTTTCTAAAGCGTTTATAAAAAAATAAATCGGGCAGTATTGTGTGTTGGTTCATTAAATTAATTACGGGTCACACATAATCATAAAGAGGGCCGTTAGTTTTATATGACTGTTCTAGAACATTTAAAAATGTGTGATAACGTTGATTGCTGAGAAGTGAAACACACAAGGAATTTTTTTTAAACGGTTTAGTTTGATTTTTTTAATGTGCAAAGGAAAATTTTTTTTAGTGTGTATTTATTAGAGTTGAATCGATTCAACCATTTTCATAGGGCCCCTACTCGATCAATCAGACTGTCAGTATGCATCAGTATTTACAACGAGACCGTACATGGTCAGTCTTCACGTCATTATTTTTATCAGTCTCAGCTCCTGCATGCAACGTGCAACAACATGTATGATAAGAAGAAGGCGTCGCGCAGTCTATGTTTGCTACTGAGACTGAAGGAAATACTGATAAATGCGCACGCACACACGACGAGTCAGACTGTCAGTTAATTATTATTTTATTAATACTGGCAGTCTGACTGATCGTGTAGGGGCCCTATAAGGATCCAAATCTCAAATTCAAAATCAAAATCCAGGAAAAAAATTATGAACATAGATTAAAAAGAAAACAGAAACAGTAAGTTAGGTATTTCAACGTTAGCATTATGTTATAACATTCATTCGTTCAGTTAAGTAATACATTCATGTCCTGGGGTCTGGTTGTTAAGTTTGTCCTATGATTACGTTGGGGTTGTGCCACCAAAGAACAGAATTAGAGCTCTAAATAAAAATTTCAATCCAAAATGTAATTATTTTTGTTTTGATCTTAAACCAGATATTTCCTTGAGTCCTCGAATATCCCTTGGTAATCGAGGGTTTGATTTGAGGACCCCATCCCGAATGCACCTCAATTTTCAGTGGAAGAACATTTTAGAAAATGCATACACATTTTATGCAGCCAAAATTGATTACACTGTATCAGTGTTATTTTACAAGTATTGATAATATCTATGGAAAGTGACAGCTGTAGATCACATGACTTGACGTATGAATACGTGAAGTTAGATTTACTAACTTCTCCAGCTGTCAGATAAAACTTTTTCTATGGACATTTGGGTGTATTTATTGGTTATTTTGTGCTTTTTGGCTTCGCTCTTTTGGTATAAACAAGACGACTAAGATAAAATCGATTATTTTTCCTCAAATTGTACATACATATTATATAATATAAGATGTAAGCGATAATAATATCGAGGAGAGATATTTTTTAGTGCTTGTACTTATTACTTACATTAATATTTAGCGTGGACTTTCTGAACACACAGATTATATCAGCATACCACTCATAAAACTAGACACATCCCCAAGTATAGCGCATGACAAACAAGTGATACAGTTTCAGTCATGCAACGAATCGAAATCGGAACCCTTAACTCAGTATATGGGCGCGAGAGCGACTGTGCGAAGATATCAAATGTTATGTCATGAGATATAAGATTCTAGGTGTTAATCCCGTATTGGTTTTACAACCTCCCACCACGCATATGCGGATACATTTCCTCTAAATTCTAACTTTCTCATCTTTATCCCATTAGTGTAGATACGCGGGTATACGGCTAGTTAGACGCGTACCACGAAATATGCTAGGTCTAATATACAGTGCCTGGATATACCTGACAGATTTTGAAACCACGTGAATGAGCTAGTGAGGATTGTGTAATATTTAGATAGGTGTACCAAAAAAAAGAGTTAGTTGCGAGGGCAAAATATGCGAGTGACCTTAGGTGCAGCGATTATACCTTGTAACGGTTGCTAGGCAACACAGATTACAGTGTAACTAGACGAGATAACAATCCAACACCCTCCCACCTCGACAGCAAACAACTGGCCCGCTGAGTCATACCTGCTCTTAAGGTTGTTCGATACCCTTGAACATGTTTTCGTTTAGATATGGTTTCCTAAATGATGACTTCACTTAGTTAAACAAGAAAACCTTTGTTTTATAGTAAACATATTTTGCTACCTTTGATATTTTTTTCAGAACTATAAAGTTGGTGATTTAAATTTTACCGAAGTTTTTATTCGAAACAGTTTATAATACATTGATCTTGTGCAACTTTTTTACTCCTAGAAGTTTACATTTTACACAGAGGGGGTCAATGGTTGTTAATTGTTATTCACTACTGCGTATCACTTATCTTAATCACTAGAGGTTAGGCCGGCTGACCTTTATGAAAGAGATAGTTCATAACTTGACTCAGCTAAAGTAGAAAGATGACAATTATAGTTTATCTGCCGCTGGAAGAACCTTTTCTTAGAGATAATATAACTACGTTTATACAGCTGACTTCTGACAGTCAACAGTTAGGTATATACCTAAATTTTTACTGTCAGAAGTGACAGCTGCTAAACACATGTTTTTTGCAGATCATATAGTTCGGCGTAGGGATACATAATTTGGTCTGGTAGCTTTTCAAAGCCGTCAGCTCTCAGCTGTGAGTTGTCAGTCAGAACCAAAGAAGCCATGGGGCTACTGTACCAGTGATTACGCGGCCTAAGACGTCAGGGCCACAATAGACTGTATTCCCAGCGAAGGGGAGGTCGATGTTTTAAATCTCGACCGGATGCTCTGAAGATTGTGATTTTCCCACCCCTTTTTCAAACTAAAGCGGATTCATTAACTTCTAAACCACCCTCTTCATCTCTTCCACTTTGATGAAGTTTTTAATAATAAATGCTTTTAAATCTACTAATTAAAAACACAGGAGTACCTTTATCACGTAAATCTAATGTGAGATGTTGAGGAATGCTATTCAAGGTAAATATTTTTGCAATTTTGATAACAAAACCCTTTTTTGGCTAAAATAAATAAAATATTGGTTTATTAGGTAGGTCTACATTTAGTTAAAGTGTCTACCCACAGTAGTCCCAACAGTTATTTTGTATTTATTTGTTATAAGCACAATGAAATTTAAACGGTAATTTTTTTAAATCATAATTTAAAATTTTTTTGTCCAAACTCTAGGTCTACTATGCTCTTGATAAATATTCTAGAACTGTTGGGATTACTATGTGTATAAAAATAAACTAGATATTATATATACCGAAGCAATAGTGTATTTATTTTGGCCGAATTTTTGTTTATATAAAAACTGCAAGTATATTTACCTTAACTGGCTTTGCCTTCCATCCCACCTTAAATGAATTAAACAAAACAACAAAGAAAAATTCAAGAACATTCTATTTTCGCACCCACGAACGTCTGAAGCAGAAGTGACACAACACAAAATATTACCGTGAGCGTTTTACTTGAACAAACAAAATATGCAAATAGAAATATTTTCAAAATAAACTCAGCGGCTAGTAGTTATTAGGTCTGTGAACACATTTGATACGAGTATGACGATGGATAAAAGAGAATATTACTCAAGGACGCAATGTCAAGTTGACATGCCGGCCCCGGTGTAGGCATCTATTATTTAAAATGTTTATTTATTTTAAAGTTCCTTCGTTTCAGAGCCATCGCGTTGGCCATAATGGTTGGTTTATGTTACCTTTGACTTTTATGAACGTTCAGAAGTTAATAAACCCACGTTATGGTATTCATCCACCCGGCGAATAAATGTAGTGACTTTGACTAGTGAAGTCGATGCTGATGGAAGAAGCATTTAGAAAGCACAAACTTTCTTTTGCGGTCAGTAATGATAACTTTTTAATATTATTAGTGTTATTTTATAGGTGGACTGGATAGAAATAGCTCAAGATAGGAATAGGTGGCGTACTTTTCTAAGTGCGACAATAAACTTTAGAGTCTAACGCGCTACTCTCGTGTTGGATCTGACTACCGAAGACAGGGAGATCACGGTTCGATCCCGGTCTGTTTTTCCTAAATGAGTTTTCACTCTCCTTCTACGCAAATGCTGGTGCACTTCCTCTAAATTAAACCTTCCTAATCCCTAAAACATTAGTGTGATTAGTACATAGGAGTATAAACCGAACGGGTAGTAAGACGTGGTGCTAAAAACAGCTTTAGAGTTCCTAATGCCAAAGAATAAATAGCGTAAGTAATTTTATAGGTAGGGCTATTTATACTATCAAAATTGACATTCGTAGATCACATGACTTAACGTATGAATATATAAAAAATGTTTTAGTAAATTTGTAATTGTAAAAAAGTGTTTTCCAAAATGAATGGGACAATAAACTTACGTCACGTGTACATGTAACATGTTCTTAAATGGTAGAAAGGCAAAAAGTACTGTGGACGAACTATACTAGTGACTTATCCTAACTTAATCCTAAAGGTGCGTATACACTAGAGGCAAATTTGCAGCGAGGCAAGCCGAGGCCGAACGAATGCAGAGCGAGGCAATACGTGGCTGGGCCAACTCCTGTCGGTACATCAAAGTGAGGCAGCGCACACGTCCGGCTTCGGCTTGCCTCGCTTCAAATTTGCCTCTAGTGTGTACGCGCCTTAAGAAATACACAGCAGTCAAACTTCCTACTGTTAATAATTTATCATTAAGGAGGCTGACTCAGTAATCGAGAAATGGCCGCGCAGGCGTTCAGCTCTAACGTGATATTTAATTCAACGATACGGTATTTCAAAATATGGTTCACACCAGAATAAAGTTGAAAGATTTCAACGGGGCTCATTTCCCTTAACAATCTTATGGTTTGAGTTTTATTAATAATCTTAAAAAAAAAGTGTGAAAATGTGACATTAGCTCATTTTCAACGACTTTTTAAGCATCATTATTAGCGTATATATGAAACAAGGCTTGGTAAAAATAGATTCTAGATTTACCCATCCTCTAACAAATACAGTTTTTTTTTGGATAGGCTCACAACATAAAATTGTAAGATATTTGAGCACTAGCAGCGCGCTTGAGATAAGAAGTTTCGCAGAGTTATTTCCCCTCTTTCTTAACGACATGGCAAAAGGTGGTTGTAGGTGAAGTGTGAAAGTAAATAGGCATATAAGCTTAGCCAGAATAGAAAAGTAGTCCCAGAGAACGACACAAACCATTGTATGATACTTTCTCGCTGATCGAGGCGGCCGCCTTATGCAACCCCCATGGGTGGGGCATCAGGTCTGGTTTGCCGGATACGGGAAGGATGGGATTCGAATCCCGGACATGTGTAACGAGTTTGTTTCCTAGCGTACGCAGATGCGGGTACATTTATTCTTAGAAGTTAACCTTCTCATGTGGGTATGCAAATATCCTACGGGTGAAAATAACATTATTTTAAAATTACAATCAACCTCATTTCACAGAAACTAGTGTTTTTTTTTTTTGTCCCTGCGCGCGAATCGAGCCCGGAACCCATTGCTCAATGGGAAGACGTTAACACCAACCGAGTCGGCGTGTCAAGAGTTAAACTCAAACGTCTGGGTGCTCTGGAGCACGGTCGAGGTTCTCGGGACATTAGCGATTCAAGGCTGCGCGTAAACTAATTGGACGAGCACAGAGAACCGCTTGTCTTGGGAGTGCACTCGCACTGTTGACACGGAACTACTTCTCATCGCGTGACATACGTGACTTGCGATCACGTGTGTAAGCCTTAAAGTGAGGTTCGGATGATGGTGCGAGTATGAAAGGATAAAACAAATATTAGGTTTCGAAATCATTATTACAGTCGAGTCGCCAAAGATAAAAATTTACTTTATCAATACTTACTCGATGCCATTAGGAACTCGAAAGTTAATTGTAGCAATTTTAAAAGTACGCCACCTATCCTTATCTTGAGCTAGTTCTATCCAGTCCCCACCATTACAGCCCATCCCTATATGGAGTTAGTTCTATCCGGTCCACTTCATTACACCCTACCTTCTCAATTATAATGTTATCCTCCCATCTGGATCTAGGTCTTCCTAATGATCTCTTCCCACCTAATTCAAATAAATTAATTTGGCTTATCTTTTGTTTTGCTGTTGGATTTGCTAACCTAAGACAACTTGTATATCTAGTGCACAAGCGTATGTATTTAAACATCGTTGAAAACAAGAAAATGCGCTAATACCATTTTACTGATAGTTATTTGTTTTGCTAAAAGTCGCCAATAAAGTTGATATCGTTTCCACACCACTCTGGAGTATGGGGCATTATTATAAGTTCCGAGGGAAGCACAAAATCATAAATAGATACACAGGTTTGACATTCCTGGGCTGATCTTACGTTGGCATTATTAGCACGAGCATGGGTTATGTTGATTATTATAGGCTAACAAAGTAGCTGATCTAGAGTGATGTAATTAAAACAAACATTGACAAGACACGTGAGAAATATATTAAATCATGCATATTAATATTACTACCCGTAAGTGTAGACCAGCAATGAGCAGAAAAAAATATGGTACGTTTTTGCTATAAAGCATTATAAAAAAAATTCCTTTGACTGAAATTAATATAAACTCCACTCTACAAATATTAACAATGATTAATTACTGTAATTTTTTTAAAAATAACGGTAGTAAAATATGTTAGTTTTCGGCTTCTAACAAGGCTACACGTCCAAAATGTAGGGGAAATAAATGATCCAGACTTAAATTATCTCAAAGCGAATGCAGAGTATAGGGCCTTTAAATAAATAATGTAAACTGAGTGGTAGGGGAACTTAATTCCGCTCTCTGGTGATAAATAACCAAACCACACTGGTTGTGCCGTACTTAAATACAGTGGAGGAACGCTAATGAGTTTCAACCGTCCGAAAAGGAAAACAAAAGGTACTACTCGAGCATTCTGTCCTGGCCGGTTCATAATGCCGTACATTTAAATGGATTCCTTCTCAATGTTATAATGAATCAGAGTTGTTCTGTGGGAGCATTTGTATCGAGATATCCAATGATTGCTACCAGTAATTAACGCTTGAATCAAGCGGTGTGGCACACTATTCTACTTATGGAATATATTGGAACATTATTATCAGATCCATTCTCTGATAACTTTCGATGAAATTGATTCGACCCAGATAGCGTAGTAAAGAATTTTGTGTATGGGTTTTGTTATCGCCACAAGTGTTTAATGTCTTTCTACACATTCGGGATGTCAGCATTTAATTGATGGAAAAGGAACGAGAGAAAATGTACTCGCATTTGCGTAGATTAAGGAATAAACTTAGTAAGTCCAGGCGGAATTCGAACCTCGACTTTTCTGTCACTATCAAACCAGACTAAAGGAATTTGACGTTTAGTCCGCGTGTATATTTTAGGGCGAGCCTTTCCGCGGATTAAAAATAATAGACAATCGCTTCGTTAGCCACATGGCCTAAAGCGTCCCTCTCGAAATAATATGGACTGCCGAGGACGGGAGGGATCACGGGTCGAATCCCGGACGGTTGTAATAAAGGTGGTTTTTATAAAATTGTTTTCCTCTCTTTCCGCACAAATGCGGCCACACTTCCTATACATTCATTTTTTTTTAACTTTAACACTTTTGCATAATCACTATATATGCGTACAACCCGAAAGGGTAGTAAGTAGTTAGACGCAATGCTTGAAAAAAGTTTATAAAGCCTGAGCTATATAGGGCCTACCTTAAAATAATGATAATAATTCATCCTGCACATAATACATCTTTAAACAAACCCTTCAAGTTAGGCTATAGCACATAACGCCGCACAAGACAAATAAATCGAGCTGTACCGAGGCGTGAAAGTGCTCTATCTAATGAGAAATCGCCGTTAAAGACCCCATACTCTCTCATATGGTCGGCGTGAAAACACCAGCCTTTAGGGGAGGGGAAAAAAAAAGAGACGCCGCGAAAGGTAATTTTTGCACCTACTAATCAACATTTGCAGAATTAAAAGTTATATAATGGCCGAAAAAGTATGAATACAATGTACCTTTGTTTCAACCAGCTTTGTCGTTTTGTGTGCGCTTGGCTGGATGGTAATCATTTACATTTACGTCCAGTTGTTGTTTTTCCCTCCGCGGGCTACTCAACTAATTCAGGCCGCCAACCAACAAAAGAGTGAATAATTTATGCTATTTATTTGAGCGTTGGGATTAACGTGTAAAACTAAATGAATAATATTTTGGTTTCCCAATTTCGCAGCAGTAAATGTAGTGTTGATAATGATGTATAGTTGATAGCTAAATAATGTTTTTTTAGCATAGTATGTGTACTAATTATGCCAATGAGTTAGGGATGAGGAAGATTGGATTTAGAGGAAGTGTACATGACTTTGCGCGGAGGGAGAGAGTAGAACCAGTTAGGGAAAGCCACCCTCAGTGCACCCGATCGGGATTCGAACCTCGATCTCCCTGACATCGGCAGTCTAGTCTTAACACGAGAAACGCCTTAGACCATGCGGCTACCGAAGCAGGTATGACATTAATTTAAAACTACACTAATATGCACGGTTTTAAAAACATATTATTGCATTAGTTATCAAATTTTTATTTTTTTCAAAGTTAAACTTTTTTAAATATTTTTTAAAAAATATTAACAAAACCTAACATTACACGAGTTTGGTTTTTACTGGAATGAACACAAAACTATTTTCTATGACTCTATATATAGTTTACAAGTTGAAATTGTCCACAGTCCAAGAATCTAGCTACTTTGGCGGATCAGTAAGACCCAAATGGCCGGGAAATGATAGGTGACTGATAGAAGAGCATAGAATAGCTCTTTCAAAATCGAGTGATGTAATTTAATGGGGGTTAGGGGTGGTCACATACTCAATACCAATTGTATCGGCATTTGTATTATCTTCCTTCCCCCTGTGTTCTCCTATTACGGACAGCCCAGTAACGCTATAAGCCAACAAGCTTTCTGGTATTTAGGAATTTCTGCTCGACTATTCTAGCGACTTATGATGAAAGCGGAGAGAGATGGAACGTGGTTGTACACGCCCGACTGTACCGAGTCCAGGTAATTAGCGTCCCGACGCCAGAGAAACAAGGAGGAGGAATGTTGTGTTCGCGCAGTGGTCACTTTCATTAGCGCTTCATTCCAGACACCCTCAGTCCACAAAGAGCCAGCCGAAGAGAGGTTGATATGAGGGGGTGTCCTTTTATGTGAACAGGGTTGAAATAGTCGAATCATCTTTACCCCCCCCCCCCCCCGTTATGCTTCACTGAACATGCTTTTACCACCCCCTTCCCTTATACCCATCTAGATGTTTNACCCTGTGGTGATAACGGCGTAAGTTGCAAAGCTCGGGAGAAAAATTAATCTGTGGCTTGGAGAGAGGGGTAGCAGATTAAGGTGGAATGGAAGGGTACACGAAAAAAGGCCAGTGTTTTTGCAGTTTTTATTGAAAAATCTTTTTTTTTTTGCCAAAATAAATAAAATATTGCTTCAGTACAAACACAGAGTTTAATTTTCTTCACGTGGTGATATCAACAATTGTTGAATATCTGTCATGAACATGGATGAATTATCTAAAAAACTTTTTAAATGAAGAGAAAAAGTTGTCATTAAATTCCAGGACACCCTTGAAAGATATAAAATTAAATTATATGTTTGTACTGAAGCAATATTTTATTTATTTTGTCCAAAAAATATGTTGCCATAAAAACTACAAAAACATTGGCTTTTTCTCCCGTCCCCTTCCATTCCACCTTAACTAAAGCCATTTTGTTTTTCTTTAATGTCATAAAAGTCAAATTTTTTCCCCCCTCGGACATGGTTGAAGGCTTAAAATAACGCATTTAGCTTATAAATGCCTAAATACAGTCTAGTTTTCTTAGGAAAGTCCATAGCTGACAGTTAAGAAATTACTAGAGCTACTTTCAACTATTCATACGTCAAGTCATGTGATTTGCAGCTGGCACGTTTGATCGCAATTTTCAAATAACTATAAAATAGTACTCTTAATATTGTAAAATATAATCATTATAGGTGGCCAAAAAAATGTGACTAACCTTCCTCTCGCTTGACGTATGAGGTCATGTGTGCCAACTAAGTGGTTAAATTTCACTATGGGAGGAAAGGGAGGGTGTTATTGATAAGTTGAGGTGGGTCATGATAATGAGTGATGAAAAGAAATGCGAGAAGAGGTGTTTCTGCAGTTTTTTTAGCAAACAATTTTTTTTCTCGGAAAAATGAATCATATATATATATATAATACCGCGTCTTACTACCCGTTCAGGTTATATGCTCATGTACTAATTACGCCAATGGCTTGGCATTAGGGATTTGGAAGGCTATATGTAAAGAAAGTGTACGCAAATTTGCGTAAAGTGAGATTAGAAAAAATCTTTTGGAAAAAACCACCCTCAGTAAACCCAACCGAGATTCGAAACTCAATCTACTCGTCATCGGCAGTCTAGTCTACTGTGAAGGTAACGCGCCATCGAAGCGGGTAATCAAATATTACTAAAGTATAAACATAATAATTTAATTTTCTCCACATATAACTCAACAGTTCTTGAATATCTGTCATGAGAATAGCAGCATTAATTGATGGTAAAAATTTTTAAATTAAAAGAAAAAGTTGTCATCAAATTCTAGGACACCTTTACAGATATTCAAGAACTGATGATATCATCATGTGAAGAAAATAAAACTATTACTGTATGTTTATACTTGAGAAATATTTGATTTAATTTGCCGAAAACACTTTTTGCTATAAAAACTGAGAAAATATTCCCCTCAGCTCGTAATCCCTACTATTCTATCTTAATGAACCCTTTTGGAAATTATTTCTGACACATGACAATATTACGGCATGCGCTGTTGTATTTTATAACAACTTTTGCCTTTTCTGAGTATGTGGCGAGAGATACCCGACTATTCATCTTACAGGATTGATTCTGGTACAGAACGGATATTCACAAACACCACGCAGCATGCATGCATGCGCCAATTAGATAAATAAATCCGTCAAAGTTACGGCCAAGAATAATAATCATAGTAATAAAATTATTGCGGACTCCTTCACTTATTTGCCAATCTATTTCCACGCAGGCTAAATAACGTCCCTTTTGGAATACGCCTATCAAATTCCAATTCCACACTCATGGATTTTTTTCCATGCATTTATATGCATAATGCAAAATGTCGCGCAACACTAAACGCAAGAAACCTGCTTTGTTTGTCTCTTCGAGCAAATAAATACACGACACCTATTCGGAGGGTAGCGGAGGGAAGCAATGTTTTTATATAGTTAAACCAGACGTGTGAGTGGTCAGCTCACCCACCTGGCTATTTACCTAGGGATCTCGAGTTAGATTCCCAACTGGTAATATAGGTAGTTTTCTCGAATGGGGACTATCCCAAATTTCATCAGGGTCTGGTTAGTTAGGCTTAACTTAGGTTAAGAGTCTCTACTGGTTCCACACCCTCGTATTCCCTATCACCCTCATCTCATCGGGACATAGAAATAGTCCTCCGCAGAAATATTTAAATCGGTCATTCGAGAACTACAGCTCGCGGTTCAATCGTTCATGAACTACAGCCTATAGTTCAGTCATCCACCAGTTTATAAGCAACACCCATGCTAAGAATATCATTATATAAATATAGGTATCATGGGAATGACGTTAATCACAAAGAACTGTGTGTGGGGTGGTGGAGAAAGGGGTTGATAGTTTTGAAGGGTAAAGTACAAAAAAAATATCTTTCAACACACACAAGTCTGTTATAGTAAAGCAGAGAAATATCTCGGGGATTTTTTTTTTTTCACTCCGTTACTGTGATCGATATCGGCCGAAGAGTCACGATTGTTTACTATGACGTCACCTCGTAGTTCATTTTTAGCCACTTCGAAAAGGTGAACTAGTTGGACTAGTTTAGTTGGAAGAATCGTTCGGAATTGAAGGATTCGTTCGCGGACCACACATTTATATTTGAGTGTTGTGCAAGCCGCCTCAGCATGCAGACGACGTTGTGGGAACAAGCAAGCACATCATGCTGTATGTTAGTGCGTGCAGTACCCACCTTGATGTGCGAGCGAGGTCTGCACGGAGTCCCTGGGAAGATCTGTAAGAGATGGACACAAAGAGACACAGGTAGATCTAAGGTTAGTTCATATCTCCACCATTACAATCAGATACAGTGATGTTAACAGATCACTTAACCACCACATACAACCTCCCCCACACACATGCACAGTACTGAACGGCCATCTTGGGTGAGGTCGTGACCAAGTGGTTAGAAAGAGGGAGTACATATATATAAAAATAAATCCCTCCTCTGATTTAAGAAATGTCTCATTAAGACAACCTTAAGTCGCACCTGCCTCAAGTGACACTGTTACTGAGAGGACATTAATTTTCCTCAAATTTCCCCGGCAACATCATCCCCTCCGTGGGTTTTCAACGGTGACGTCGTCTCCTTCCCTGGATTTTACCTGGTGACATCATCCGCCTCCCTTCTCCCTGAGGTCATTTACCCTAAATGGCGTCAACAGAATGTTGCAATCCTACCCATTTCGTTTTTGCCCCATTTGATTATGGTTCTAATGCCTGAAAGTTTATTGTGCTTTGTTTCGGGAGGAAATGTGTTATTTTTTATTGGTTAGAGTACCCATTTGATTTTGGTTCAAATTCCTGAGAATATATTGTGCTTGGTTTTGGTTGGAATTGTGTTATTTTTATCGGTTGTATTTTATTTGCTAAACTAGTATAGTTCGTTCTATCGCACGGTCAAAGACAACAAGCTCGCAACAGATTAGATTGCTGGAAGTCAAGGTTCAAATATTGGTCGGTTTCATTGGGGAGGATAATTTTTCGCATGTGATTTATCATCCTCATTTTACCATCACCTCTCTATGCTAATGCAGGCACATTTCCTAGGATCACCTTCTCCATTCCTAACCCTCAGGTTAAGCCGTTAAATGACCCTTGTTTTATATAATTAGTAGGTGAAGTTACCTTTAAATTAAGTCGTTAAGACTAATACTTTAATTTACCTAATCTTTTTTTATGCACTGTGTCCTACTACCCATTCGGGTTATATGAATATGTATTAAATATTTGTATGTATTAGAGATTATGAAGGTTGAATTTGGGAGGAAGTGCACCCGCATTTGTGTGAAAGGATAGTGGAGAACAATTTAGAAAAAATCTCTTCAGTACACCCAACCGGAATTCGAACCCCGATCTCTCCGTCATTGGTGGTCCAGTATATTGCGAGAGGGATGACTTAGACCATTCGACCACCGAGGGGGGTTACCTTATCTTTAAAAAAATAAATAAAAAAGGAACACGGTAGAAAAAACCGTATCTGAGGGATACAAAAGTTACTAAAACTACTTTCATGTATACGCATACACCAGGTCATGTGATTTGAAACTGTCACTTTTGATAGATAATACCAAGATAAGCCATTACTAATGTACCGTAGGCCGAATGTACTAATCGTACATCCTTTCCGTGAAGGCTCTTTCTATGTCCCAATGAGATGAGGTGATGGTGATAGTGAGTTTGACTGTTTGGAACCAGTGGAAACACTTAAAACCAACGTTTAACTAACCAAACCCTGGTGACCTTTGAGGTAATTCTCCTTTATGGAAAAATACACAATTTACCAGCTGGGAATCAAGCCCGGGACCTTTAAACTCGTAGCCAGCTTCACTGACTGCTACACCACCGGGCCGGTTTCAAATAATGATAGTAAAATGGTATAAATGTTAACAGAAAAAAAAGTTTTCTTCTCAGACTTTCCTAGTAAATTCTTACTTTAAGTTATGTTGGCCATCTATGTCCAGTAACTAGGTGTGGAAGTGACTGCACTTACGCAGCCCTGACCTCATCCAAAGTGACCGCACAGTTCAAAGTTGTCAAGCATAAATCTTTACATTGGGCGATGCATACATGAAACTCTCGTTTCCACTAAATTTACGTTATTTATTTTGGAAATACCTTCACCTTAAGTCAAAATGAGGTTATTTATTAATCAAATGTAATATGCAATTAAATATAAGTACACTTAAAATAGAATCTTAATTTTCCTTATATAGGTTAGATGTTTCATACACAAAATACTCTATTTTCTATATTTATGATTTAACTTAAAATTAAAAGTAAGTCATAAAAAAAATTGTATTCTCACCGTCCTGCAATAATTCCTTGCAGTCATTAGAACAAGACTCTCAATCTTGTTTCAACTTTGAAACAATGAATTAATTACTTACCTGTTCAATAATAAAATATAACTACACCAGAGGAGTATCGATGATTCTATATCTAGTGCATACAATTTATTTAATTTAAATTGATACTAGCCTAACAATTAACATGGCCATGTCGATACTTTTTGTGGGGGAATGGAGGAAGGAGGGGAGAGGGGGTTGAGGGGTGGACTTTAAAACAAACTATAATGGAGGTTGTAAGAAGGTGTGAGGTACATTTAAATAAAACTATTTCCAAAATATTCGTAAATGAGAAAAATGACACCCGTATAACCTATTAGATCATTTTGATCGCCCAAGCTTTGATATTTATGCATTAGCTTTCTCCATTTTCCCAATATGTTTACATAAAACCAAATTAACACATCCTCTCAAATAATAAAAAATGTTAGAATTTTTTTATATAATGAGATTTTTTTAGCAAACATAAAACCATACAATTTTCAAAATCGTTAAAGATGGTATATTATAATTTGAAACAGTAACAAAGTTGATTTTATAATACTACGAAGACTCTTCTTAGAATATAATTTTTGCAGATTTTATTCCCTAGTAATAATCACTATATTTATAATGACTGATCCGCATCGATGGACACGCAGTTTAACAGGGTCCCTACAGTATTTGTAAAAAAAAATTCTCCCTGACTTTTTCCCCCAAGTTCCCTGACCAACTTCTCACAAAATTTCCATTATAATTTTACGGTACCTATTATACATGTGAAAATATTAATTTAATTACATTTATTTCGGCCTTCTCCTCCCCTACAGCCGACCTTGCCTCACCTCTCATGGCAGAATAAGAAAGCAGACGTCTTGCCAATCAGTTCAGGGGAAAATGATGTAAAAATAATAAAATATATCTAACCCCATCAAAAAGGAAAGGCTGAAATTAATCTGCAAATGTCTTGCAGAGAGCTAGTTTACACTGCTGCTATTTTTAGTGTCTCTACAGGTTTTCTTCTAGGAAGCTTTGCTTCTTTGAGAAACTTAACAACATAGTCCCAAATTTGTAATACCTTTGAAAGCACTTTGCATTCCCTAACCACCGCACGTCACAGAATGTCAAAGGAAAAGTTGTACACCCTGTCAACTGAGTAAACAATGCTCGACGAGCTGGAGAGTCGATGAACAGGTAATACATGTGACGGAATAGGAGCTACTTGTATCACAATCGACAGATTCCACTCCTATTCTCAAGGGACCATTAACAACATGAAGCCCACATGCTCCCAGATTTAGCAACAAACTACATACTTCATTGTCTGTGACAGATTTGATGTGTACCTGAAGAAGTGTTATAAACTTTAAATCGACATCTGGGCCATCCATTGACACTTGTATCAACTTGAGAGTGGAAGAGAAGAAATACCATCCAAGAAATGTTCCAGTAATTCTTCAGCGTTTCTCCTATCGAAATACACACTGTTTATGTAACGTTAGACTAACGACTTTATAATTTTTCTAGTCCAAGAATTTGATTACAATGTCCATTTATCCTCTTTTAATAACTTTATTCAACACTTCATTAAAACAAATTACACAGTTGTTACATGATTTTAGGTTGTCCAGTAAATTGTTCTGAAAGAATGAAGTCAAGCCATGCACAATGAAATATGCTGCTTTGTCTCCACCAAGAGTAAAGGCACTGGCAATGGAACACTTGGGAAACATCAACTGAAAAATGGTACTTAAATTATTGCATGAATTGAAATACATTTTTTCGTTAACAGCTTGCAAATCCCAAATTACTTCCGCTTTAGTTATATAATCTTTTACAACAAAAGTGTTAGGGTTTCTTCGAGGCACTATATTACTCTCACTTTTGGCAATACCTTCCTTCTGTGGCTTTACAATTTCTGATGAAACAGAAGTGTGACATGAATTGTAATTTCCCTGACTTTTTTTTTTAAGCTTCCCTGACTTTCCAGACCGTAGGAACCCTGTTTAAATATGAAACTCGCCTAGTATGGTCGGGACTCAAATCCAGGCCGGTAGTTATTCCCTTCCCCTTCAACGTAAATACGAGAGCATCTCCTATGACATTCTACCTTCCTCATGCCTATCCCATTAGCGTAATTAATGTATACGTACAGCCCGCACGAGGTACTAAAACGTGGTGAAGAAACATGTAATGAATGGATATTTATTTAGTTTTCACTTTGAATATCATCTACTATTATTTATGTACGGCATTATGGTTTTTAGAGTGGTGGAGAGGGATAAGGTTAGGGGGGGGGAGCTTTGAGAACCCTGACACCTCCCCCCTACTTACGGATAGGCCTACGGTTGTGATAATGAACCACGTTAGTTAACCATTATTATAAGCATAGTTTAGATTTTAAAAAAAGATAAATAATGTACTATTAAATTTACATGAACATTTTACAAAACAATAAAATCTAGAAACACTGTTTTACAAATTTATTTTAAAACTAATTTAGATACACTTTTTAGAAGGTAATATTATTTCGAAATAAAAAAGTATTTCTTGTATGGAGTAATATTAATAAACGTGTCATTTGGTTTTTTAATAATAACCCTCAAAAAAATATTACATTAAACATTTAAAATAAGAGTAGGCCTACCTATTTTAAAAGTAAAAACAATAGTTATGAGCATTAAAAGTGCCCGAACCTCCCAAGATAGCACGAAAGATTTATGTTTTATGCATAAACATTCATATTTACTTAACGGACGAAATAAAAATAAGAGTATTTTGACGGCCGGTGGATATACGAGACCACTGTCCTTTTACAACAATAAAAAAAAATCACACATTAAAATTTAGTGCAGCGTTGGGTCCCTATATAATGTGAAGGACTTGCAGTCGTAAAACCGACAGTAAACCAATTCAATAAACAACAGATCACATCTCTACAAGGGTACATGGGTAAGGTGATTTGGTGGGATCGGGGGTGTGGAAGAGGGTGAGGGTGGAAAGGGGGACATAACCATTACACGTCCCATTAACACAAAAGGATCCCGCGACATTCCAGACCTTCGGAGTCATCTAAGGGGTTTCTAGGAAGTGGTGGTGTTCGATTCCTAGAAAGAAGCTTCGCACTGTAAATTATACGACATAGTATTAAAAGCTCGAAACCGCTGGTACTTTATGATGATTTATGGTAATTGATGAAATATAGGTTAAGATTGTGACAGCTACCAGGGTTATATAATAAAATATGCAATTAAATCATATTAGTTAAATTGAGTTAATTGTTTGGTAAAAAAAAATTAATATCATATTTTTAGGGTAAAATATTTAAATATAGATATTTTTTAATATTTTTTTATTTTTGAGATCCTATGTTAAACTAGGATTAGATACCCTATTATTTTAGATGTAAATTTATTTTAGACTAGAGTAGTAAGTAGTAGTCTTGAAACTTAAAGAATTCGGCGGTATTTTAGTCTTTTTAGAGGTATTTGCCCTGTAATTGATCATTCACATGAATAATTCTTTAATCTGTAAGATCCGTTTGTATACCGCTGCTAACAGAATATTTTATTTGAATTTTGGGAATAGTTTGTATCTGAAAAAAACGGGGAAATACAGGAATTTTCCCCAAAACACTAAAACAAAACAAAAATACTTTTATGTTACATTTAATGACATGATTTAAATGGAAAGACTTTGAATATTTGCCAAATCTAATCTTTAAAGTGTCTGAAAATATGTAAATTCCATCATTGACAAGACTTTCTTTATCTTTATACTTGTCCATTGTCTATTTCCCCCCCTCCCTCCCCCCAATACATTTTGTCGGTCAGTATACCTAACTTTATGCTGTTTTTTTTTTATAGGAATGACTCTCTGAAAGGCCCTTTTCCCTACCAAAATGCTGCGATGCAGTAGAAATTATGGCGAGGAAAAAGGCCTTTCAGATAACAATTCCTGCCAAACGAAATGTCTACGTAGATAAATAACAATTGGGATTCCAGACTTCATTTCATAGTCAAAGATTCTATTTTATCTTGGAAAACCTGGAGAACACAGGAAATGTTGTATTAAGAAAATAGTGGCAACAGTGATTATACATTCGTGCCATTCCCTCTCTTAGTTGGCACGTCTAATGGAGAACATAAACTATTTAAGAGGCGGATTGCATAAAACATTAGTTTCATTGTACTTCTTAGCGCCATAATATATGAGCGTTGTGATGTGATAAGTGTTAGGCATGATCATACCATAAACCTTGATAATAACGACCACAAAGTGCATAGCAACCCCTTTATTGATATCCATCTGCGGAGACGGACAATGCAATGTCATCGATCAAGAATTGAATCGACTTTACAGGCGCTGAACACAAGTGGATTTATTAACATATGTCGCCATATTTATAAGTGTGTGGAAAAAAAAAATTAGATGTAGCCGGTTGGAGACAATTCCAGTCCTTATAACTTAACTTCTCACTCAACCTAACCGGTCTAATCTTACAATATAACTTAGTTTTTTTTTAAACTTGATGATTAATAAACTTGGATGGTAGTCGTGTGTGAACAAAAAATTGCCGAATTAACCTTGTTGCAATTTTTCTTGCTGGATGGCAATTTTTTTTACAGTCATTACATTGATCACATATGTTATAATGCAACCTTAAATTCACACTAAAACAGAAACCTTTTTATATTTTATATTTCAAGTATTTAATGTCTTAGGTCCACTTGTGTCCTAGTGTAAACGAGTTATAAAATAAACCCTATACAACCATATCATGTTAAGACTGACATATCTGGACAATGCATTTTGTTAGCATCGAGAAACAAAATCTCTCACTTTTGTTTGGGATTTTCTGTGCAGGATTAGTCAATTATTTGAATGCCCTGACTTTTCCATACTTTTAATTAAATTTCCTTTTTTCTCTGACATCAAATAACGCCTTGATATTTCCAGGTATTTCCTATTCACCTGTCTATAGCCACCATGTTAGAGTAAGTGCACCCGCATCATGTCGAGAGGTTGATAAAAACAAATGTGTAATACTATCCCAATATACTAAAATCGGGATTCGAACATATTTAGACTTTAAAATATTTCTCAAATCCAATTCCTAGTTTTTACTGTCTCCATAGGCAAATGTGAAAGAAGCGTGTTACGTTGGTTTGGGCGTTTCGAGAGGATGAGTGTGGATCGAGTGACGAAGCAAAAATATGAAGGTAGATTGTTTGGATCAAAAGGAAAGGGTAGGCCATGTAAGACGTGGTAAACGATTGTGTGAAAAAGAGAAACATTAAAAGTTTAGTAATTATTGTTATATTCTATTCACTTTAATTTAGGTTAATTTAACAGTTTTAACAAAAATAATATTTTATGTACTATTTTTTCTGAAACACAACTTTTTAATAAATCAAAGCCAATCATTTAATTTACCACAAATCAGGATTTTTATGATTATAAATTAAATAATATAGTATAGGAAAATACTGTATTGTGATCATAAATGATGTGATAGTTTATGTTTGTATTTATTAATATAATATATATTTGTGCCTTTTAAATAATTAAAAGCTTTGAATATGATTAACTAACTCGAAAATAAGATTTAATTAAATAATGGCCTGTTTATAAAGGAGGACAGGCGTAATATTGACAATTTGTAAGTTCTGTAGTTTCGACAAGTTCCCTCAAAAGTTATCGCTGAGTATAGCCGAGAAAGGAAGATTATAATATTTCCTCTATTGGACCTGCGGTTCCCTCAGAGTTTGTTGCCGAGTATAGCAGAAAAAGGGAGATCATAACATTTCTTCCATAAGATCTGCAGTTCCCTCGGAGGTTGTCGCCGGGTGAGGCCGAGAAAGGAAGATTATAACATTTCCTCTACAAGACTTGCAGTTCCTTTAGAGGTTGTCACCGAGTATAGTCGAAACCTGCAGTTCTTTCAGAGATTGTCAACGAGTATATTGAACTCACCGAGAGCTCCTCACTGCGGTAAGCGGTGAGTGTCTGCTCATCCTGCAGAAGGACGCAGAAGTAAGGTTCCCAGGACACTAAAGGAACTTTCTCGTCCTTGACGGCATTGGCTGGCCGGTGACCGATCTGCAGCTCCTTATCTGGAAAAATAAAATAATTGGTTAGCTTTTAATTTTAACCACGACCTACTAATCATCCGGGCCTTTTTATCTAGCCAATAAGGTGGGATGAGGGAGGTATACTTTTGAGGAAATGTGTTCGCAATTGTGTGGAGGGAGAATGAGGAAACATTAAAGGAAAAACACCCTAAGTAAACTCAAATGAAATTTTAACTTAGCCTCCTTGTCATCGAAAAACCAGAATAGATAACATATTTTTTAAATTGAAAAATAACATCTGGAAACGGGAATCTAACCCAGGACCTTTGATTTAATACGCCAATTCTCTTTACCAAATATAACATTAACATGTAGGTAGTGGATCCTAAGGACCTAAATAAATTATAAGATAGACCTAAAAAATTAATGTTTATAATTTGCTTACATTTTGTTTTAAATCATCAACACAATTTTTTCCTTAAATCATTGAAGGATCGTGCTTTGTGGATCATTTAAACAAAAATTTAATCAAAAGCAACTAATTACATAAAAGAGAGATTGATAATATCAAGAATACTAGCCACACTATAAATATCAAAATTCACAAAGTGAATTCAAAACGTCTCCCAACTTTTCCGTGGCCAGCTAAATTAACTCAATTTTTTTCTGAATCTCTAAAATGTGTGACCCCACTGAGCAATAGTTCAATCCTTAAAATAAAGTCTAGTCTTTCGAAAACTCTATTTGATTATTGATATATATGAACGAATTTAAAGGGGGGGAGGTTTGAGTATGGCCTTAAAAACTCAAACGAAATAAATCTAGTGCTGACAAATGTTGTGATAGATCTAAGAGGAAGTCCTTGTGACGACGTTACGTTTGTCAAGTTACGATAGGACATAAAAACCGTAATGAGTTTCTAACAAAATCCCTTCCCAACCCTTGTTTATCNGGACACCGTGGCTCAAGACATCGACATCCATCCGCCAGTATAACAACATTTTATTGAGCTTCACACGCCTACCTCGTATTACAAACGGAAAATATAGACAAACCCCCCCAAAAAAATCCGGCAATGTTTGAAGTGTAAAATAACACAAATTGAAATAAAGAATTTATATTTTATAACGATACGTGAAATAAGATTTCAAAAAATGGGGAAGTACAATTATGTGGCGGTATTATAGATCAGTTAGAGAGAAATTCAACAATACAAAATACGAGTATCTTGCAAAGTCTATAGTAAGACTCTAGTAGGAAAGACATTGTAGAAAACACAAACCTTTATTTTTGGTTTCAGCACCTGTAGTATTTTAATGTCTTGTTTTATAGTTATTGCTAATACCTGTCAAAAGTGAAAGCTGCAGGTCACATCACTTGGTGTATAGGTCTACATAGCAATATGAAAATTGTTTTAGAACTTTTTTTAGATTCGTAAATTGAAAAGTGACACCTGGAAACAGGAATCAAACCCAGGACCTTTGGATTAGCGCACCAATACTCTCGCGGCTGAGCTATCCAGGGATCGTCCCGTGCTCAGACCCATTCTTCACTCATATTTTAAGGCCGAGTCTGTGATGGACATAGGACGAGTAACAATTATCGGCTACTATGAGCTATAATAGCCTATTGATGGATCAGCCAACAGCGAATCTGAGGTCAGCTTTATGCTGCCGTTTGTGCAATGACAGCTGTGCACTGTACAAGCGAATAACACGGAAGAAAACAAACACTTGTACAGTTAATTACAAAGAGATGACCTGGCGGTCTAAAGGTAAGATGTCAAACTTTTGTGCTGGGGGTACGGGGTTCAGTCCTCGGTCCCGGCACTGATTTATCTTATTACCAAACCCATCCTTCACCTCTGGCAAGACGTGTATTAATCACAACTTGCGAATGTGTGGAATTCCAGACCTCCACCGTGGTTCGGTTCCCATGTTAAACTGTAGGTCCTCCATTTCACATTAGCGTAAGTGCGTATAACCCAAACGGGTAGTAAGACGCGGTGATAATAATAATAATAATAATAATAATATAATAATAATAATAATAATAATAATAATAGCAAATGACCAGCGAGGCTTGGAAGGAAGAGATGATCTATATGTTACGAATATATTATTATTATTAGTACCGTGTCTTACTACCCGTTCATGTTGTACGCACTTACGCTAATGTGTAATGGTAGGGTGATTGTGAGATGAAATGGAGGACCTACAGTTTAAACGTGGGATCCGAACCACGGTGGAGACCTGGCACTCCACACATCCACAAGTTGTGATTAATACACGCTGTTAGAGGTGAAGGAAGTGGTTGGCAATCAGATAAATCTGTGCCGGGACCGAGGATTGAACTGCGGACCCCCAACACAGAAGTCTGACACCTTACCGCTAGATCGCCAGGTCACCGTTACGAATATAGCCGTATCATATTTGTAAAATGAAAAATGACATCAGGACAATTCATGGAAAGCTCAGTGGTAGAGCATTGGCCACTAAGTCAAAGTCCCCGGGTTTGATTCCCGTGTCCAAGTGTAATTTTTTTCAATCTAAGAATCTGATATTCAATAGGCTATATCTGTGACCCTAATATAATCTCCATCTTCCAAGCTCCGTTCGTTTGCGCAAATGTTTGCTTCCTTCTATATCCTATCTAAATTGGATTGTAGCAAACCATTCCGTCTCTAGTTTAGAGAGGGTTCAACTCCAACAACTAAGCTCATGTCTACGAAGTGTTCCCACAAAGTGTTTCTCTGAGGAACTATCCGCTCTCCTCTCCTCACAGCATCTCTTGAGGAGCCTTGGTTAACGAGTTTCATCCCCTTCTTCCTTTTCAACAGAAGAGTCAATATTGCTACCTCTAGATCTCACCCCACTCTATTACTCATGGAAATGAGGAACGCTACTCAGAATACAGTAGTCGGAGGTACAGTCTGTTCATGTTGTGGGGCGGCGAGGGGAATGTTTGAAAACCGGATAACTTACTTCCCCTTACCTTCAACCCAAAAGTTGGTTTTTCTTTAAAATAAAGTGCAAAGATAATTATTAATATACTATAATATAAATTAAGTAAACAGAGCCCGCTTCGGTGGTCGAATGGTCTAAGGCAGTGGTTCTCAATCCTGGGTACGCGTAGCCCCAGGGGAATTTTCGACGAGACTAAGGGAAATTTTATACTTTTATTGATTACCTGATATTTGTAATTTGTGGAAAATTTATCTTGGTGGGGGGTGAGGGGTGGCGGGTACATTAGACCTTTTGCCATGACCAAAGGATACAATTTAAAAAAAAGTTTGAGAGCCACTGGTCTAAGGTACCACCCCCTCAATAGACTGGACTGCCGATGACGGAGATATTGGGGTTCGAATCCCGGTAGGGTGTATTGAGGATGTTTTACCCTAAATTGCTTTCCTCTCTGCCTCCACGCAAACATGTGACTATTTGTTTGAACAAGGCTAAAATATAAGTTTCTTACCATTTACTTTGTTCCAAGATTTGAAACGTTTCGTGAAGAACGTAGTTAAAAATGAGATTTAAAAAAACCCACACCGAATCATAAAATTAAATTATAGGACTTAAAATATAAGGTGTATATATGGGCATGTTGATACCTTTCAGCTCCATTTTGGCGTGAACTATATTTTGAAATAATAAACGACTTCTTAAATAACGCGAACGTCTGCAACGCGCCTCCGCGTTGTACTGGACGGCCCCCTTAACGGGAATTGTTTATTTGACAATTTACTAAGAAGATGGCCACAGGCGTATTAACACAATACTTATACGCAGTCTTAAAATTTAACATTACCCTCCCACCTAAAGTTTAAATACTTGGTTATTGGAAGGAACACACATAATTATTTTAAATAAGAATATTGAACCAAGATATTTTAGAGTTGTAGTAATCTTATTGCAGTAAAATCTCAAATATGTCAAATTGGGATTAAAAAAAAACTACTAGATGATATATCGCAGCTATCATGTTTATACAAGTGGATCGTTGCAGCGATGGCTGCAGATTATTGAACTAAAATGCATTTGAAACATTTTATTGATAAAATATCTCTAACCTTTAAAATAACGCGAGAGTTTTAGAGAACGTATGATAAAAATAATGTGAGATAAATTGTGTTATAGAGAGTGTATGTGAGGGGAGTGTGTGTGTGAAAGAGAGAATGAGAGAGTGTGTGTGTTATAAAGTGTGTGTGTGAGGGGAGAGAGTGTGAGAGAGCGTGACAGAGAGTGTCAGATAGAAAGAGAGAGAATGTGAAAATATAGATATGGTATACAAAACATTGCGGTACTTTGAAATTTAAATTTCCTCAAAATTAAGTCTCAACATGGAAACAAAACTGAACTTACTGTATTTGTAAGAATGTGAAAAGATAGATGGGGTACACAAAACATTACTTTTAAATATTATATCTTCAAAACTAAGCGGTAAAATGAAAACAAAGCTTAACTTATGTATTTGTATTGTGTTACTATCTGCTAAAATGAACATAAAACTCCATTATTTGAGTAAAATAACATCAAAACCCATTGTTCGAAAAAATGGACACCAAAATTCGTAATTAGACATCGTAGTTATAATGGCTATTTTTAAACGTTATTCAAAATCATTTTATCGTTTTATAATACATACCAAAACATATTTAAACATCATTTTATCATGCGCGAAACAAAATGTAGACAATATTTTCACGAACTTAGCCTCTTAATTTTCAAATTATGCTCAATATTATTTATTTAAATGCGAATTAACGATAACAACATTCCAATAAAAAAATAAATGATTCCCCAGTTTAGGCATCTCAATTTAGATGTGTTATCCATCCAAAGCATCCAAAGAGAAAATTGTGATGTGTTCGGACCAACAAATAAAGATTGAGTTATAATTTTTTGCCGAAGATATATATTTTGTTCAGAGATTTACAGCCATGCAACATATAACGGTTTCCATGGTGATCAAACAAATAATAAAAAACTGAAAATTATCTGTGAAAATCGGGTTTTCGTGGAAAAATTCTATTTTTCCCGACATCCTGGACTCCTAACCGTTAAAATAAGTGGTCGTTTGTCAAAATCTGTCCAGTAATTTCCTCATAATTTCTATTACCGGAAACGGAATTATCAAATTATATATAAGATGTTACTAGAAATTTTAAGAGCCGTTCTAAAAATGTTAATATGTTGAAATAGGTCATATTCAGTAAGATATTTCAAATCTGTACTTACAAAATCGAAGTTTTTTTCTTCACTCGAAATGTTCCGAAGACGCGAAAATTATTGCAAAGGGGTCTACATCGAAGCTAAGGAAATTTTGACTTTTTAATCTGACTTCGACATTCGGAAGCTTCATACTTCCCTAGTTAAAAGTAGCCTCACTCTCGCAATAGACCGGATCGCCAATGACAGGGCCATTAGGGTTCGAATTCCAGTCGAGTGTACTTTTTTTTTTTTTACTAAATGGTTTTACACTCCATATTCACGAAATTGCAGGTACATTTTCTCTAAATTCAACCTTTCTCATCCCAAGCACATAAGCGTAATTAGTATATCCGCTTGTAGTAAAACGTGTGCATAATTATTTTTTAAATATAAAACGATCGTAACGTTGGTAATACTGACTGGCGCTGAGAGACAAAGACTGGCCTTGGCTCCAAAGTGAACTTGTACCACAGTGTATGTCTCTGCGGGTCATACATAAATTACAGTGACACGAGAGCACGGGCGGGGTCGTTCCTCCGGGCCGCGTTGGTCTGGTCTACCATCCTG
>CABFWO010000035.1:522841-554161 GCA_902155825.1 Timema genevievae
AATACTGGTCACGCTGGAGGGAGATCACGGCTCAGTCGCCTACAGTCGGGCGAGCAAGATATTAGGAAAGAACATGCGTCCAAGAAAACTATTGTAGCAACAGTTCCCCGTAGCTGGTACATATAACGATAGCTTGATTCAAATAAAACTATTAATATTAGGTGTTAAAGACCTCCCACAGATACACATAAACACAAACAAGAACTAAAACCGATTAAATAGATTAAAAAAAAACCAGAGCACCTAAGGCAATAAAAAGGGTAGATAGATTAATATAAAAGCCAAAATCCCTCTCGTGCTTAATGAACTCTATTTTATCGCCTACCTGCAAAGAGGAGACTTCTAAGCCCCCCTTCCCCTCATCCAACGAAAAGATGATGGGAGTCCTTACGAGAAAGAGAGGAGGTGAAATTGTCTACAAACTACGTGGTTGAGTTCCGAACCAAGACCTTCTACGTCAACGTCTATCAAACTGTTATGGGAAGATTTATGGAATATTTGAACCATTAACTAGCTTGGTTATAATATATACATATATCAGATTAGGATATCAAACGTGGCATTTCTGAACCAACTGATCCTGGGTGGTCACTCAAATTCTATAATTGAAGAATTCCAGCATAGTTCCCGGATTTTATGGCAAAAAAAATCTTTTCCCGTTTTTAAAAGGATTTTTTTAATAAAGGGTGTGTTGAACATGCTACCAAATTTTAGTAACCGAGCAAGTATTGTTAACAAGTATTTCTACTCTATGCCTAGGTTAGTGAGTCCAATACAATATCTCCTAGAGTCTCAATTTATGTTTTAAAAGACTTTAAATTAATTCAAGAAGAATCTTTGTTAGATATGATCCCTCAATAGACATACCAATGAGGTAAAGTGTCGGATTTGACAAAAAGTGATTAAAGAAAATTACAATGGGTCCAGGTTAATTTTACCACAGGTTTATTTGACTTTTATCAATGGCACTGGTTTGTCTCGTTACAGATGCAATAACCAACAAAAGGCAAAATAGTACAGCTACTGTACCGAAATAATGGTGAAAAGTAACTCTTGTGGTTAGGATATCACCCCAGTTTATGTATTCAGCTAAGAAGTAGTCTAATTCCAGCTTAGCACCCAAACAAAGTAAAATAAAGACCACAGTAACCTATTATTCCCAAGAATGACGGTTTTTGAGGCACACACGACACAAGCGGGCGTGTATCTCAAATAACAACACACAGAGGTGAGTTCCTTAAATTACGTTCTTGAGGTAATTCCTCCATTGTTACCAAGGTGGTCTATTTTACAAAGATCGGTAAAAAAAAAAACACAATTTCAAAACAACTCTAGTAAGAATCTACATAATGGCGGCTTCATCATTGAGATCATTGGATCAAGGTTTGGCTTATTTATTAAACGTCTGCGTTGGTGGGCCTCCCATGAATGGATTTCGGGCCAAACATAGAACAACGCCTATTAAGCTGGTCTCAAATAATAGATGGGGTGAGTAAGGGGGGTAGCAGAACAATAAGAAGGCAGCGTACACAAAGATTCACTATTATTTTTAGAGTGAGAAGGAGAAAGAGAGAGAGAGGGAAAAAAATAAGTTTCAATGTAACAAACAAAAGAGAAATGCCCCAACCGGTTGAGATGTAGCTTTGAATAAGAACTGGAAATGGTAATAAGTTTTAAGATGCAAAGAGTTAAACACACACACACACACATCCACCCTCCCGCCCTTATTCAAAAGTGACAAAAGAAGAGTTCGAGATAAAGTCGTAAAGTAAGTGCGGTTTTAACTGACAAATGCTCACTATGCTCTTATGGATCCTTTTAGTCGGGCTCGGAAGGAGTGTGACGATTGCACAGCCGCACAGCTGATGATGAAAGGGTAATTTTTATGTTTACATGTTGAGGTATTAAGATGTTGGCTTTGCATATGAAATTAGGTTCTTTACAAATGGGCAGAGTTTTAGTATCAAGTGAGGAATTCAAAGAGAGAATACATAATATTGTAGACCTCATGTTGCTAGCTAATAATTTACCAACTGCGTAAAGAAGAAAACAACATAAAAAAATCAGGTAATTTATGCAACATGGATGTTGTTCGGTAAAATATAGTAATAGGCAAACTAATTTTTAATCTACTCACAATCACATAAGTTTGCGATGTACTGGAATGTCGGCGAAGGGGAGGTCCGGGTTCGAATATTGGCCGGGTTCACTGAGGTAGTTTTATTTCTCCAATGATTTATCGCAGTGGTTTTATTATCCCCTTTCCACGTTAATGGGGGTGCTCTTCTTCTATACAACCTTCCTCATTCCTACCCCTTATATTAAACCCTTAATAACCCCTTAGTCGAACGTAATAGCAATCTACTCAAATCCAATATATTTAAATGAGTCAATATTAGGGTCTTAACATTTCATCAATTTTTTTATTTAATAACTATAAAAATCTAAAGTAATTATTACTATAATAGCAAATATGTTAAGCCAATAGCATAGTAATTCTGCCATTGCTGAAAGAGGCAAGGCGCTGATTCCTTGGCTCCAGAATATCTCTGGTTCGAATTCTGGCTGGAGATAGCAGTGTGTGCTAGGTGGGGGTTTGCAAGTTTTGAAATCGTTATGATAAGGTAACAATACATCTAATCGTGTTAGTGAGATACTATCATGTTTGGATACTAACCTTAAAATATGTTTAAACGATCTGGTTGGAATAAATTATGATAATTTACATCAAAAAAAGTTTGGAAAAGTGTCCGCTACAGTTCCAAGTCCAGAGCGAGTATAACCGTTAAAGAATTGAAACCTCCAAAATTTCCTGGGTTTTCGAGAGGAATTTCTATTTTTCCAGACATTTTAGATTGATGTACATGAGGATTAAATGGCATTAAATAATGAAATTGGCCAGAGTGAATAGACGTAATTAATGTTTAAAACATGAGTTGAGCATGATGGGAAAATATATTCAGTCCTTACGATAAGCGTGTGTGTGTGAGCGGGGGGTGGGCTGGAAAGGGGAATGTAAAACATGTGTTTGAATTAGCGTACTTAGTTCTTCATTTTGATATTCATTCTTTACAAATGCATACTATTCTAAATTTTCAGTTAAACGTCCCAAATTCACAGCTTTTCCAGTTTTTACTTTGGCTCTTTTTTGCCAAATACCCTGGGTTTTGCCAACTCTCCCAGTTTTTCATGTACATGGCAGCCCCTATTCAAATATTAGTTGTATTAGTAAGCTTTTAAAAAGCTGAATTTATTATTATTATTATTATTATTATATAGGCATATATGACTACATATACATAAGCCTTTATACATAAGACAAAATAAAATAAATAAGTTCTCAGATAAGGATTCGAACAATAAACATTTGGTCTAGTTTAGTTTAAACCAAATGAATGTTCGGATGCATTTTAAATACCTACCTATATACAATATTTAATCATCTTGCTTGCTGTTTATAAAATATATATGTTTTAACGTTATTTAATTTAAAATAAATGGTACGGCGCACCGCACAGACTTTCTCTCTCTTTCTATAAACTCGTAAGATTTCTGAACGGAATAATGTACATTGTATCATCACTACTCCACATAAGAACACGCATAAAATAATATACAATGATATATAATCAATGAGAAAAGAGGCGCATCTTTGTCCACCTAAGAGCATTTCAAACAGTTTAATGTCTTCCACAAGGTTAAACACTTCGTATTAAAATTTCGATTTCTGGTTAAAATTTTAACATTTTATAAGGTGTTGCAGATCTTCAAGTCATCGCATTGATATTTAATTATTCATTTATACATTTTGACCAATAAAAAATGTAAATATTGACTATTGAGTCTAAAATGGAGATAGATCATTGCTGTGCAAACATTTCTCCTAAGAGCTTTAAGGAAAAATAACATACTTTTTTTAGATACTTACTTATATTTAATTACTCTATGGCATTGGAGAATTATTGCGTTAAGACTTAAGTAGTATATGTTTACAACTAAAGCTCACAAAATTGTATTAATATATTTGCAAATATCTCAGAAACTGCTGCTTTTATAAAAATATATGTCAAATAAAAGTTTTTTATTTCTAATAGTCCTACAATTTTGCAATGATAAGTTGTTTAGTTTCTCAAATAGTTGTGGAGATACGGAAATTAACGCTTCTGTAAAGTACCCTAAAAATCATTTTCATAGGAAAATGAAAATAGCCAGTTTATTTATAATCTTAATCAACGCCTAGATACGAATTTTAATCAAAATCGTTTGAGCAGATTTTGAGAAAACCAAATTTTTCTCTTTTCGCCCTTCAGTAAACTACCCTTAATTTTAAGTTTTTATAGACACACAGACAGACGGCATTGCAAAGACTATTTTTTAGGGTTCGGGGGGTCATGAGACGTCGACATCCATCAACATTTCAGGTTAGTTTTTTTTACGATCGCAATACTTAAGCTTTAATGTCCAAAAAGCTAAAAATATATATATAATTGCGTATAGATTAAAAATTATTGATTTTATAAAAATATGTTTCGAATAAAATATTTGTATTATAAATATATATACATATTTGTAATGCTAAGTAATTTCATATCTCAAATAGTTTCGGAGCTATTATAAAAAATGTTAATTTACGCATCAGACCGGAGCCCTTAAAGCCATTTTGCCGAAATATTGAGAGTAGCCATTTTGTTTGGAATATTTATTAATGTTCATAAATGAAATTTAATCAAAATCGTTAGAGCCGATTTTGAGAAAATCGACTTTTTCTCTTTTTTCCCTTCAGTAAACTACCCTTAATTTTAGGGGTAGATATCCAATTCCAAAAACCCCTCGGGGCAACCCTATGAAAACCCTAGATATCAAGTTTCAGCTCAATCGGTAAAATAGTTTAGGCTCTAGTTGGAGGTACAGACAGACAGACAGACAGACAGACAGAAATTCAAAAACCACTTTTTCGGATTCAGGAAGTCATGAAACGTCAAAATTCATCAAAATCTCGAGTTCGATTTTTTTGACGATCACCATACTTTCTCTACCTGTAAGATAGAGAGAAAGTAAAAAATCATTTCATAGGTTACAATCTTTAGGGTCTAGGTTTCTTATTAGAGTTTATAATGATTATCATATTAAGGTGAGGTGGAAGGGGATGCGAGAATAGGCCAATGATTTTGCAATTTCTATAGCAAAACTTTTTTTTGACCAAAACAAATAAAATATTGCTCCGTTTAGTTTAATTTTCTACACAAGGTGATACCAACATTTCTTGAATATCTGCTGCGAGGGTCCTGGAATTTAATTCCAACATTTTTCCGTTCACTTATAAAGTTTCTCTTTTAATGCCGCTATGCTAATGACAGATATCCAACAACTGTTGATATCACCATGTGAAGAAAATTAAACTAAACGTTGCTACTGGAAGAATATTTTATTTATTTTGACAAAAAAAAAGTTCTATAAAAACTGTAAAAACTCACCTTTCCTATCGTCCTCTACATCTCCACCTTAATTTTAAACGTCAGTAGAAGTCGAATCCTATATTATGCCGAGCATTGGCTTGTTAATGTAAATCTAATTTCCTTTCAAAATGTCGATACGAGTACATCCTGTCCTGTCGGTCTTCAAAGTGGGCAGATCAATACGACGCCTGGGGTGAGTTACTTTGTCAAAGGCCTTGTAGGAAATTCGTGTAGGCTACCCACACAGCTTGTACACACGCTGGTGAAACACCGTGAGGTTTTTATGTGTCGTTTCCTCGGTTGATATCAGCTGTACTAGGGACGATAATCGATAGCAAAACATCGGCGGAGTCCCATCGAACCTGTAAAATTATCGGTCTCTAAACATCGAAGCTGTTTAACTAATAATAAGAAAGTGTTTAATGATTAATGAGGTAATCACAATATTACTAAATTAATATAAAAAATAGTTGTTCATTTCAGATTTTAAAAAAAGATAAAACTGCAGCTCAACTAAAATGTAATACAATTATTAAAATACTTAAGTGACCATGAAATATCAATTTAAAATGACCACATGTTGAAATAATTATTTTAAATTGTCAAAACTTAAGGCGAGCGCCTCGGTCAACGAGAAAGAATCAATCGCTGTCAGACCACACGGTTTAAAATACATAGGTATGTGTCGTATTATGGAACGAGAGATTCAAGCCGTAAAACACATACTCCTTTCAACAAGCTGTGCTTCCTAACTCCTTTTCCCACGGTCAGAACAAGGAGATCCATAAGTTAGACTGAGGTGGCGGACTGGTACAGAGAGTCAAGGTCGTCGACGGATGACCTGTGCAGAGGTGTGGCTGCGACTGGGATTGGACGGAGCAAAGGCTGCCTGCTGCCGATTATAAACTTTAAGATAGAGCTGCCGGTTATAATAACTTTTGTGGATGTTTGGATCAAGAAAAGGATGGTGAGATATATTTTTAAACACCTTAATCCCCCCCCCTCCAAAAAAAATTGCATCAAGTGTGAGAATTTCAAGACTGACTTGCTTGAACTGGAAATGAACTTTTTTTTAACTTTTAATTTAATTAATATTTCAAATTTGTGTAATATGGTATTTATTTAAAGGTATTTAAAAGTGGGGGTTTAATATAAGAAGCACGCAGCTTGATATATTTAATTTAAAGAGACAATATGAGGCTGATTTAGGAAAATATGCACCAGTATTTCCCTGGAAAGATGACTGGAAACCAATATGTGGTAAAAATTAATCTCAATAGCTCAGTGCAATGTAATCAGTGGGGATCCTGTCTATCTAGACAGTCCGTTACACTATCCGTGCGACCAACAACAAATTTTAGATATATTTTCTCTATAATTTAAGTGTTATATGAGAAAGTAACTTTTCCTGGCATGGGTAATGACGCCCTGGACCACAATATCACCAGCGCGGAGTTAGCGTGTAAATCGTGTGACCCGGTTCGATGGCCGAATGGTCTAAGGCATCACTCTCAAATAGACTAGACTGCCGACGACGGGGAGATCGGGGTTCGAATACCAGTCGGGTGTACTGAGGGTATTTTTACCTAAATGCTTTTTCACTTACCCATCACGCCAATGCAGGTACATTTCCTCTAAATTCAACCTTCCTTGCTACTAATAACACATTAGAATAGTTAGTAAATACAGTAATTCGAACGGGTAGTCAGAAGTGGTGCTAAAAATAAAAAATAAATCGTGTGCTATATAATGTGTTTCGAAACAGTTGTTGAATGTCGACAGTAATTTTTTTTTAAAACCTCTGAATAATTTCTTAGAGCAGTAGTTACCCATACTGCATCACGCCAATCAATCGATATCAAAGAGGAGCCATCGTTCGATATGTCCTCAACTCAATCAATTATTCAGGACAAGCGTCGACCGCGGAAAGATGACATGAAACATTTATTTTGAAATTGGAACGTAAGCGTCTGCGGGTTTAGTTCACTACGGGTTGAAAAACTACTTACACATGCGTAATATAATTTTAGGCATGGAGTCGAACCGAAATATGTATCGATACAATTTCTTGTTCCAACTCACCCAACAAACATTTTAAGGTTCCAGTTCTGGTTTAGGTTTAGAGAAAAATAAATGTTCCGGTTCTTTTAGGTTATTAATTTGATTCTCTTTAAAGTTATTTCAATTTTTTATTCAATAACCAAACTAAACTCGTAGTTAGAAACGTATATTTTAAAAAATTACAAGAAAATATAAGTTATTTATATAGAAAAATACAAAATACCTTGACAAAAAAATCCTGAAAAAAAGGGGAAATAGAGTATTTCAAAATGAAATTAAGTTAAGGAAACAAGGTAATGAAAAAATAATCATAAACATTTAGAACCTTTAATAGCCTATAATATTTATGAACTTAAAAAAAATATACCGGTATATCGATTCCAATTCAGCATACAGCCCGAACACTTAGGAAAAAGAAATCTAATTCCTGTTCTTAGGCGATTTATTTGGAACCTAAAAAAATACCGTTAGTTTCAGTTCTGGTTCCGTTTCGACTCCCTGATCTTAAGATATATTTTTTATTATTTTATTTAGCACCGCGTCTTACTACCCGTTCGGGTTATCCGCTTAAGTATTAATTACGCTAATGGGTTTGGAATTGGGATGGTTGAATCTAGAGGAAGTGAACCCACATTTGCGTAGAGGGAGAGTGGAAAACCATTTAGGAAAAACCACTCCAGTTCACCCGACCGAGATTTGAACCTCGATCTCCCCGTCCTCGGCAGTCAAGCTCAACACGACTAGCGCGTTAGCTAACTACGCCACCGAGGCGGGTTCTTAAGATCTAGAATTACATTACGGCTTACAGACCACGTGCCAAAGTAGACAATATGTTCTTTACATATAAAAAATAAGGTACTTCTTAAGCCAACAAAGATGTTTTCTCTAAATTAATAATAGTTTGTATGCAATAAAATTTATAAACAAATTGAGAACCTCATCACCGAAGAACACTCGTGTTATAATACGTAATGGCAGTGATGTAGTCTTAACAAGTTTTAAATTAACCAGTTTTGAAAGGAGTAAAAACAAAAAAACTAGTTATGATATCTAAGAATAAAATATGCTTTAATAAGAAACAAAACTTGTCGTTAAATAATAATGTTGCTTTAAAAACAGCAAGATATTTGATCTATTAAATATATTACTCTCTAATTATTGATTTATTTGACCAACTTTCATCTAAAGCAAATAAAACGATCAATCATGTCAACTTACCGATAACTATTCTAATCGTTTATTTTCAATTTCTCTCCCACAACATAGTAAATACAAATAAATGCAAATATCTTATCAAATATTTATTTATAAAATAAAGATTTAGCAATATATAAAGAGGAAGGAAGGGGAGGGAGGGGCTTGAGAAGTAAAGAAAGTCTAGCAAAGATAAGTTTTTATTTCTTTTTTTTTTTTGCACACGTGAAAATCAACCTAATCAGATACGTCACGCGATTGTTGAAAGAGATAAGCCTGGAGAGAAAATTAATTAAAGTGAAGTTATTGAAACTAATCAAACATTGAATCATTCTAAAATACCTGCAACGTTGGACACGCGGACATACGCGTCTGGTTTCCCGACGATTTTTCATAAACTGCACACACTCCACGCCAATTCTAGTTTACTTCTTTTGATTTATACCTTCCTGATCCTTAACTCGTTTGTTTAAATATGCAACTAGCCTGTAAGGTTAATTAGAGGCGGTGACCCACTTCGGTGGCCACATGATCTAAGGTAGGGGTCCCCATACTTATTGTGTGGAGGACCACATTAGGATATTGAAAATGCTTGGCGGACTGGATCGAAAAAGAGCTATACATTATATATGTATATATATTTATAAATATAATAATACATTATGTATATATAACCTACATATATATAGCTCACATATAAATATATACATAATATGTACAGCTTATAACCATAGTTAAACATAAATAAAAAATGTAAGTTTATTTTCTTAAGGGAATAGTGAAGAACAACCAAGTTAGGGATATATACACAAAAATAATAATAAAATGTAAGTTTTTTTTCGCTAAGAAGCAATGAAACATATTTTGTTATATTCAGATTGAGTACTGATTACAGTAGCACCATTATTCCGGTATTTATCGTTGACATTATTTTTTACGTTTTTTTTTTGTCAAAGCGTTCGCGGACCGGCAAACTCATTCCACTGGCCCTAGTTTAGGGACCCCTGGTCTAAGGCGTAGCTCTTGGAAAAGGTTATACTGGCGATGACGGAGAGATCGGGGTTCGATCCCACTCGGGTGTACGGTAGGTGGTTTCCCTTAAATAGTTTTCCACTCTCCCTCCACAAAAATGTGGGCAAACTTCCTTTAAATTTAACCTTCTACGCAAATGTAGGTACATTTCCTCTAAATTTCTAAATTAAACATCCCTAATTCCTAATACATTAGAGTAATTAATTAGTATATAAGCGTATAGTCCAAATGGGCAGTATGACGCAGAGTAACGCAAAAAAAAGTCAACGTTATGTGAATAAACTAATGGAATGCACCTCTAAGTTTCTTATCAACAAAAATATGTTGGCATATACTAGTTACGAAAAAAAACATGTGAGGCGTTGCTGTTCTTTGGTGCAACACGTGTTTCCACTTCACAAAAGGTCATCTCACACCTAGATAGGAGAGATTGTCACAATTCCATTGTCAGGAGAAATATTTCCCAGGGTCAACCTTAGTATCCGCAGGTACATCAGCCCGAACAACATCCTTGACAGTGGCAGCCCTCCCACCGTTTGTCAAGGTCATCTAAGAGAGCATCATTTATCTCTGCCGCGACTAAATGTTGTGGCCTTATCTCACTTCACGCGGGCTCGCTGAAACGGTGAGCTCATAACAGGAAGGTTCAATCACGCGGTTAAGGTAGGCTCACATGTGAATTATACCCAATTTCCCCGATTCAAGTCTATCCACATTTTAATACAAACTAATGTATACCCTGATTTTAGTTGGAAGAACAATAGAGAAGATTCAAATCCTATATTTCTTTGCTGCCAACGTTAGTAACATTTTATTAGATTATTTGTGTTATTTTACAGATATCGTTAATATCTATCAAAAATTACAATGGCGAATAACATGACTCGATGTATGAATATATTAAAATTGTGTTAGTAACTTTATGAACTAACATCTACTGTTCTTCCTAAAAAAGCATACTATACCCTTGTTTGTACCGTAAAGTAACGAACTTACTTTGCATTATTCCACCATGGCGTTGCTTATAAGATATGCCCATAGTGTAATCCGTCAAGGTAAGACTGCTACATTTCAGGGTAAGTGAAGTGTACGTTTGAATTTTCACAGGAAAGGCCTTTAAGAAAATTATAACATTATTTTGAGGACAACAATGATAACATGTTACCATATTATTAGTGTTATTTTATAGGTATTGATAATATCTATCAAAAGTAACAGCCACATATAATATGACTTGACGTACGAATACGCGAAAGAAGATCTAGTAACTTTTCTATTTGTCAGATAAGGTTCTTTCTAAGAAAATTGGACTGTATAAATGAGCTGACACTGTGCGCCAACCTTAGCCAAGCTCGGATCCTGACGGGCAAGGTTTATTTACAAACGGTTGTATTAAAGCTGGTTTAACAATAATACCGTTTTCTTTACTGCCTCGAGGCCAATGTCAGTCTAGTTTTTCTTTTACCTCTATCCATTTCAGTTAGGCGTTACACCTGCGTTTGAAAGGTGTACAAATTGTACATGCCTAACATAACGAAGAGGTAATCGTCCACATATTTCGGCAGGGTTGTGGTTCGTCCACCAAATGAAGAACATTTTCTGACGCTTAATAAAATGAATCAATTTGTTACTTTGGATTTATGCGCCATGTTATGTGTTCAACAGTTCCCACTTTCACAGATGGCGTCAATTTCGGCTACTATAAGTTATTTATAAATACTCTCATTAAGGTACCTCTTCTTGGGTTAAGTCAACAAAAGCCCTAAGGTTTAAACGCTTCAGTAATCCTTGGTTTTAAACTAATTATTTACTCTTGGGTTAAACGTAATAGTGACATAAGAATACTTGATGATAAAGAGTACGAAATTATTTTCTGCGCAGCTCGAGTCCGACCAGGGTTCCCTGGATCTGTGGCCGACGGGACGGCTAGGTCAGCGTTGCATGACGGCGCCTCGCACATGTGAACAACGCGTCACGCGTCATCACAGAACAAAGAAGGCGATGGGAAGAAAATATCATCCACAGGCGAAAGGAATTAAAGGGGTCGTCACTAAATAGTACACTCCACACTAAAATCAAATCCTACTCTCTGTTAGGAGCCACGATTATTTTTTTAAGTGATTTATTTACTAGAGTATAAAAATACTTGTTGAAAAATCTCACAACAAAAATAAAATTAATTACTAAAATTAATGTATAAGTAGATTGGAGCTTGCTCGGCCACCAATGAACACAGTTGGTCACACGATCTTAGACGTTAGTATAGCAATATAGTAGGCCGCCGGTAAGACGGGGAGGTCGAGGTTCGAGTCTCTGCCGGTTACACGAGGGGTGGTTTTCCATATGCGATTTATAAATCTGTTTTCACATCTCTTATATTTGTTAATGTGGGTGCACTCCCTCTAAAACAAAAACCCTCATCCCTACCCCATAGATTAGGACATCCATAACCATGGTGTTCTATAAATCAAATTACAATAGTATGGTAATTGTGACTTGATAAAGTCTAGACCCCATCATATTTGCTTCGTAAAATATAAAAAGAAACAATGACAACTAGATGTTAAATTATGAATCAAGGGTATTATATTTAACCAGCGTTACAGTGATGGCTGCAGATTATAGTGAAAATATATTCAAAAGTTTTTATTGGGAGATTATTTCTATATAATGAGGCCTCACTCGACTTTCCAGTTAAAGGTTTACTCGTCAAAGGCTATCAACTTTCTAAAGACTTTGAGATTTTGGTGTTTAATTTCAAGCGAAATGTATATTTATCCTCTTCACACCACGATGAGAACTTTAAATCAACCCCTCTCCCAGCTCTGTATACAGTGTGTCCATAAATTTGCGGATACGGACTGTGCCACACGATTCTCTGGCCTAAGCTAAATATAAAATACTCTTTGGTAAAAATGCGTTAGGCCCTTAGTTTTCGAGAAAAATGACATGAGAGTACAGAAAAATACTTTATTCTACTTTAAGCACAGAACGTTATATCAACTGTAATATTGTCGAACCTTCACCATAGGTGTTAGAAGTTTGCTCCGCGCATAGCAATGCATTTTCCCGAACGTTTGATGTACGCGGCGTGTACGTGGCGTTGCATGGGGACGTCAACCGCGGTGATAGCTGCACGTAACCGCGTGATGATGTCCTCGGCCAACTGCAGCAGGTCGTCTTGTAGGTAAACCAGTGATTTTAGGCGACCTCGGTGGCCATTCCAAAGGTCACCCACACCCAATTCGTTAGACATACCATCACGTGTGAAACACGTTTCATTGGTCCACAGTATGCGACTAACGAGATATTGATCCACTTCATGTTGTTGCATAAGCCACTCACAGAACATTACACGGCGAGGAAGATCATGTGGCAGCAGATGCTGCGCGGTGGCGTAATGGTATGGGTGGCAGCCCTCATCACGCAGAACCTGGTGTACCGTTGACTTTTATACGTTCGTAGCCCGCACAATGTCACGTACTGGTGCCTGTTGGACGGCAGTTAGTGCAGCATCCTCAAGATCCGGTGTCCGCACACTGCGTGGCAGTCCTGCATCCACGCGCTGTGCTGGTCTCCCGCCAACGAAACTCCAACCGGCGAAACACATTTACACTTGGGTGCCGTCTGTTGGGATAGGGATCGACGTACAACCGTGCCATAGGTCCGGCTTGGCTGTTTGATGCACCCATTGCCATTGCCATGACCCAATACACTACGTGTGTGTACTCCATGGCCTATTTGACACTAGTGAGCTCGACTCTTTACCTAGACCTAAGACGTACCACTAAATAATAATGTAAGGCACAGAATTGCCACAAAACCTCTTTCTTCTACTGTTTTCAGAACTTTCATGTAGTTTTTCTCGGTAACTGAGGGCCTAACGTATTTTTACCAAAGAGTAGTTTATACTTAGTTTGGGGCACATAATCGTGTGGTACAGTCCGTATCCGCAAGTTTCCGGACATATATATATATATATATCACCCTGTATATTTGTTGCCCTATACAACTGAAGTAAGAATTATTGAGTTATCTTTAACCAAAAAGAAATATTTTATTCGCCGATTTACAATCATAGGCAAATCAAGGTTTCTATGGTGATGTAAGCAAAGAATGAATGTACAAATTACTCACTGCGCAGACATCAGAAAGACTGGGAATTATTTAGAAAAATCTGTTTTTGTTGGAAAGCTTACTAACTTTTAAAATGAGTGACCGTTCGGCAAAACGATTCAGCCGTTGTTAGAAATTTCAACTACCGGAAATGGGATTATAAAATTTGATGTAGGCTATAAGATTTCCTGTCAGTCTTAACTGTGAAATTATTTCAACCCTCGAAGGATGCATAGAGAATGGCTTCACCAGTAAATAAAGAATCTCCTCCTCGCACAGAACATGCGGATGGCGAGAGCGGATAACTGCAAGTGTTGAACGATACTCGACAGACCACTCATTACTCAACTAAAACGCGCGCGCGACCTTCTTTGCCTGCTCAGTCACTGTCAACAGTAACAATATTTAAAAAAAAAATACAAAGTTCATAAGAAACTAACGAAAGGATTTTTTAATACGTACTCTCCATCTCCTCCTCTTTAAAAAAAAGTTAGAATTTTTTTAGCACCCCGTTTCACTATCCGTTCGGGTTGTACGCATATGTAGGGCCTAATTATTACGCTAGTGAGTTAGGGATGAGGAAGGCTCAATTTAGAAGAAGTGTAGCTACATTTGCGTGGAGGGAAAGTGTAAAATCATTGTAAAAGTGGGTATATTTCCTATAAATTCTACCTGCCTTATCTCTAGCCCACTAGCGTAATTAATGTGTGTGTACAACCTGAACAGGAAGTAAAACACTGATGGAAAAAAATTTGTTTAAGTCAGTCTACAAAATTGTTATATCCACCCCTCCCCCTTCCTCTAGGTTGAAGACTTAGAAAAATTAGGTGGGGATGGGGGTGGGGGTATGGGGGGTTGGGGGAAGTTTCACAAAAGTAATTTTATACGTAGTCGCTAGGGAATTACAGTCTGGTTTTAATAAGAAAAACACTTTTTGACAGTAAAAAAAATTCAAAAACATTTTGCATATTTTTTTGACAGTAATTTTTATAATACACTTAAACGGGTAGTAAGACGTGGCGCTAATAATAATAATAATAATAATAATAATAATAATAATAATAATAATAATAATAATAATAATAATATTTAATATAAGTCAAGTCGTGTGATCTTCAACTGTCACGTTTGATTTATCATATCAATATTCCTATAAAATAACTAAAAAAACTAGTAAAATAATATCAATATTGACAAAAAAAAGTATGTATATTTTATACTCTAAAAGTTTCTTCCTACCAGAATCCAACAAAACCTAGACTTTCAAATGGGCACTACAAAAGTATTCTGCTAGAAAGAAATTTTAGAAAACTAACTTTTTTTTTTCGGACAACTTCGATAACATTTCTCTACCTATATTAAAAATGTAGTTTCACAGGTATTATTGATAATCGCTATTAAAAAGGATCAAATTACTTGTATAAATACGTGAAAGTAGATCTATTAATTTTTCTAGGTGTCTGACAAGGTTCTTATTATGAAATTTGGACTGTACACTTCGTTTACCCCGAGAGCTAATTACACTATGGCACTATGTTATAAGCTAAGCCATAGTGGAAGCATGTAAAGTTAACTTGCTATTATTTATGGTAGACGGAAGTGTACATTAAAAGCCTGTAGTGATTGTCAAATGGCCGCCGTATTTCAAGATGGCCACATATTTTCCAAATGATTGTAAATAAACAATTATATAAAACAATGCAGAGAATAATAAGCTTTCGTATATATACTTTCTCTTCCTAGTGCACTTAGAATTTCTCAAAAGAAGAGTAAGAGAAGGCAGAGGGAAGAGGGAATAGAGGCAAATTACATCCTATTTTTAAAAGTATGTCACTAACTTTATACAAAGAATAGGAATAAACAGGATAGCTTTGAGGAAATGCACCGCATTAACATGAGAAAGGACGGGAAAATCATCTCCTAGCCTCTACCCCACAGGAATCTCCTACTGTAACGCTAGTCTATCGCCTTTTACACCTCTCGGCCCCAGTTGCTCCTGTCACAGCGTCCATATAAACGCTCCCAAGCAATGGGATGTCTGCACATTTAATTAAGAGCAAATTCTTCCACCTCGTTTTGCAGAAAAGAAAGAGCAAATTTATTACTTTTTAAGAAACAAACAAACTAAACATCAAAATGAATAAATGTTTACAAAAGGTTTACTTTAATATAAGGCGTGTTAGAAAGAACCAGAGCTAAGTATCGTATTTTTACAGTTACATTTTTGGCCTAACTAGATCAAATAGTGCTTTATAAGATACGATTAGTTTTATTTCCGACACATAGTAATTTGAGAAGTACTTAAATATTTGTCATGGGCATTGCGCCTTTAAAATGGTATTTTTACTCTTCATTTTAAAATAATCTTTGACTTTTTATTCTTCATTTAAAAAATAAATTTTCTAATGCCATTATGCCCATGACATTATCAGTATCTGCTGAAAAAACGGCAGATAAGGTTCCTCCTAGCAGAATCCTACAACACTAACGAAGCCGATGCTCAGGCCAGTATGAGTCACGTTTACCAACTCACCATAAAGAAGTGGCTGGCAAGTCTATGCGCTCGGAATTAGGGATATAGAGCGTTATATCCCGGACAGTATTAAATTGTAACTTTCTAACACGATAACAGTGCGTGGCATCATTAATAAATAATGTATGCAAGATAATAAAGGTCTTTCAGTCAAACATAAACGTGTTTTCGCTAGTCCATGTCGGTCATCGTGGCCCAATGGTTATGTAGGCCGACTCTAAGTCAAATACCCGCTTCAGTGGCCGAATGGTCTAAAGCGTCACTCTAGTGTTAGGCTGACCTACTGATGACGGGGAGATTGTGGTTCGAATCCCGGTCGGGTGTAGTGAGAGTGATTTTTCCTACATGGTTTCCCACTCTCCTTCCATGCAAATGCTGGTATATTTCTTCTAAAATGCTTTCTTCCTTATGCCTATCCCATTATTGTAATTATTATTATTACTATTCGTAAAACTTGAACGGTGAACAGGTAGTAAGACTCGGTGATAATTATTATAAGTCAAGGGAACACCGATCAGAGTTTAGGCGGTACCTAAGATAGTGCAGCATTTGTCTAGTTCAATTACTGTCACTAAGGTTAGCAGGTTGTTATAGGTTAAGTATATGTTAAATATCGCGATTAAAATAAAAACCAGTCATAGAATGATGATGAATCAGCGTGCTCCAAACTGATACATTTTTATAACTTACTGTATACGTTTTAACTAGAGCTGGGGCGAGTCCACTATTTTACGAATCCGAATCTTCATTTAACTTTCTAATCCCGAATGTAGAATTCGAATCTTGGATAGCAAAAATTAACCTTAGGGCAAAAAGAAATATAATGGATTACTAGAAAATAGAAATAGTAACTAAACTAAATGTTAAACAACACTTTTATAATCCATTCATACATCAATTAATCCACCAATTCATTAATGCATTCAGTTAAATGTAAAATTAATGGTCGGGGGCTTGGTTATTGAGTTTTTCCTAAAATTATGTATCTTCTGAACCACTAATAGACAGTATTAGAGCTTTAAAACAAATTTAAATTAAAAAAATTAAAAAAGTAATATATTTTTTTTAGGATTTTCTAGAATCCTTTAGTATCGAATATCCTTAAGGATTTGAGGGTCCTATCCCTAGTTTTAACTCGTTGGTTAACCACTAAATTGATGACGTTAGGATGTGAAGGGTGTTTTAAGAGGAAGTGCTACCAAATCAGCGGTTAGAGGGAATAGGAAATCTAGAGTTACGAGTCACACGCGAAAAACTATACAGGCATGTTTGGGTCTTGACCTATACGTCATCGGCAATCTAGTCTCTCGCGTAGCTGACGCCACCGGTGCCGATAAACGAGCGAAGTTGACAACGAATGTTTACTATGCACGATAAACTTTCATTGTTTGTGCCCGTGTCGCATCCAACCAGGTGTCCTCGTTGCAGCACTTGATTCAGCTACGCAGCACGAAGTTAATCTAGCTTTTGTAACAAGAAGATAATGAATGGCACAACATAAGTTGAGAGGTTTTTTGTTGGACTTTTTCAATGAGCTAGGTAACTTTGAAAATATTTAAATTAATTTTAAATTTTTACTTACTAGTAATCCGACTTCAAAACATATTCTCCAAATGCTAGGCGCACAGTCACTCAACAAGTTGTACGACAAAATAGTGTTTTATCTGTTATTTTTTAAATAGTTTCGAAGTGATTTCACTGTATCGCTTTATTATATATTTACTGATGTGATGATTTAAAAATAAAATAAAATAAATATATATATATATATATATTTACTTTTTCATTTTATAGATGCTCAAAAACTCGATCCCAAGATTTTAAATAAGTACTTCCTTAACTTTTAAGTCATCCACAGTGTTTTATTTTTATTTTACGATAACATTCTGAAGAACCAACTGATTCTTACTACCCGATAAAAAAATAATCTAATACTAGTAAATACACAGCACACGGTCAGCAAATCCTCAATGTGAAAGCAAGAACTCTAATATTTCACCAACTATGTTTGCTTCAAGAATCAAATTCGGGGCCCATAGCTCAGCAGGTATACTCAATTTACCCTGAAAGGTAGCAGTCTTACCTTGACAGATTACACTATGACCCTATATTATAAGCAAGAGGCCCTACCATGGTGGAATAACGCAAGGTGAGCTTGCATTCTTACGGAGTAAACGAAGGGTACTTGCTTCACAGACTCCAAAAATTTGTCGGGGAAAACCCGTATTTTTTAAAATGTACAATCCAATTTTCAAAGGAAGTTACTAGATCTACGTTCACGTATTCACACGTCAATTTATTCATGTGTTCTGCAAATGTATATTTTGGGAGCCTATATATTATCAATACCTATAAAATAAAACTAATGGTATAGTAAAATATTATCAATTTTGGCCGCGAATAATAAGCTTGTGTTGTATATAACAACTAAATTACCATGATGGGATCAAACGTTGGGGCAGCGAATGTACGTTTCATCCACTAATATAAACCCCCTCTACACGAGCAATATCGGCGAAGGTAACGAGGGTACTGGTTATTAGTTCAGCGAGGGTTCGCACCAAGTTAATTATTATGTCGCCCGGGTTTGGGGCAGAGTCGGGGTACATATTCTACCCCTATAGAGGTTTCCTTTCACCCGCGCATAATAGACAAATTATCTCTGGCGAACACGCCGCTTCCCCTGGGCGCGTCACGAGTACAGAAACACTTTGACGCCGAGAGTGGTAAATGCTGTTTTTTTTTAAAGTTTAATTTCACTTGTTTTGTTATTTCTCCTAGAACATCCAAATATTTACACCACCGAGGTGAAGTGGAGAAAGGTAGAATTCAAAAGAAGGGTGCCCGCATTTCCGTGGAGAGAGAGGGAGATAAACCATTTAGAAAAATCCCCACCTCAGTACACTTAGCCGGTATTTGAATTACGACCTCCCCTTCTACAGCAAACCAGAGGAGACGAGATTAACGCCTTAGTCCAAGTACCGACTGATGCGTGTAGTTGATCTTGTTCAGATGAATTAAACTTGTTTGAAGTGTTTGTTGTTTTAGTTGCAAACAACTCAACATTGTTTTACCGATTCATCACACTAATTGCAAACCAACCTATTTCTAGAAAACATACACCATTAGTTTGTCAGCCGTTAATTCATCCCCGCATTTGAGTGGAAGGGGGGAGGGGGGAACCATTTAAAGAAAAATAAATCAGTAAACCCAACCAGGGTTTGAGCACGACTAGATGAACCTGATGTTTAATCTGCGTGCCCACCGTTGCAGATAATGCTCTCTCAAAACGCCCTTGCGTTATTAGGGCCGAACATTGTTTGCCTTAGGGTAGAAGGGTTTAGTTTGGGGAAAAAGGAAGGGGGGGGGGGGGTTGAGGNACTTCTATTCAAGCCAAAGGAGGGTCCAGGGACCCTATCACAGCAAATGCCTGAAAATTGGATGCCCTATAAGATATTTGGAATGGGTTGGCCAAATTTAGATGCCTCAAGAAACTATTTGAATGGTATTCCCCCGGCAATTTTGATGAGTGGATGCCTTTAGAAGCTTTTTGGAGCTCTTCGCCATCATAAAAGTGGCATTGAGACAAATTAATCTTTTAAACAATTTTTTTTAAATACGACATTATTTTTAAAAATGAAGAATACAGATAGCCATTCTTCGATACGTCTTCAGGTTCGAGTGCAATTTTGTACCTAATAGTCCTATTAATGATTATGTGCGGCCCGTGGACCTTTTGAATTATGATGAACCATCAATTCTTATTTTTATAAACGCCGAGAAAATACAACATTTTGTAATGTGATATTTGTGAATTTGGTATAATTTGGAGAATTCTGGCAAGTGAGATTGGTGTACAAAAACCTGTACTCTTTCTTTGAAGTAGATCACTTCCCAAAACATTTTGAATTTGCGCATCAGATATGTGCAATGTTTGGCAACACATACGTATATTAACAGGTTGTTTTATCACATGAAATGAAATCAAACATCCGTGAGATTTCGGCTTACGGACACACATTTGTCAACAAATTATGAAAATGACTTTAGTATAGTATTTAAAGCCCCAACCATTGTTTCAAATAAAAGGTTTCAAGGCTTTTATTGTTTTGTATAGGGTGCCTACTCTTTTATTTTTGTATTAATAAGATACAACATTGGAAATTATTTTTTTAAATTTATTTAATGACAATAAATGTAACTATAGTTTACACGTCCCTTTTGTCTAGTCAATATAGATAATAATATCTAATCAAACGTGCCTGATAATATTCCAAATTGATTTAATTTACATTATATTTCGCAGTAAATATATACGTGGTTCTACATCCTTCTGTCTCTCTCTATCGCCCACTCAGACAAAATCTTCTCGAAGGACAAAGGGGGAGAGACCAGGGACGAATACATCCCGTTACTCGAGTATTCTAGAAGCCAAGTCTAATAAAACAACCTTGTTGATAAGCGGAGGTGACGACACTAGCGTAATAGTCGTCGAGCAATCAGGACATACTACGTTCGTCAAGAGAAAACTTTTTTTTATTAGTAGCCAAATCTTAGTCGGAACCATAACTATTCCGCGCCAGTCAATAGATTGGATCAATCATGATCCAATCCCATTTTAATCATCCCAGTTCCATAAGAAATGAAATAGCAGCTCGTGTGATATCGGATTACATATTCATCCCGTTCGGTACAGCAACAACGCCGAATAATCCCGTTATTAAAAACATAAGCGATTTAAATTTATAGCCTGATAGAAAATCTCCACAAAGAACCATCCCCGCATGTAGTGAGTCCATGTAAATACAAAAGTAGTGCCCTCCACGAAACATGAACTGTAGACAATAACATTATAGAATACAGATATTTTTTATAAATGTGGCTCCCTCAGTATTTGTGATGTCCAATGTGGCCGTTATGTACTGTACAAATGAATTTAACATGCCAGAACTACACAGTGATGAATTGACGGCCGAGTGCTAGAGTTAAGTTAGTTTATATGTCGCGTGCTGATATAACAAGTTAGTTTGGAACGTGCTCGTTGAATACCGATAGTTATAATTAAATGATAGAATGCAATGAATTACAAGAGAGCACCAACTTTGATTGATTAAATATTTTAAGTAGCCCTGACACAGAGACTGCCTCCCGGCGATTCTAACATCTGAACAACGCCAGGCGGTACGTTGCTAAAAACAAACCGGGTAGAGTCGTGAGAAGACGAGTAGCTAGCGAGCAAGCATTGTTAGCGAGGAATGTGGTGTGCCACAAGGTCCTGACGCCAGGATCTGCCTTGTATATGACAAGGAGCGAGTGTTTGAAAACCGTCCTACTCTCCTCACCTCTCCTTCATCCTTTGACTAACCAACAGATCATTTATACGGCTGCACGTTTTCAATATTCTCCTCCATTCTGGGAACAATAGAGATAGGATGTTGACCTCCGAGAGTAGTCGGGGGTCAAACTTGGGTTCACAAGACGAGACTGGGGGGGCCTCGGCCGGTGTCGAGATCATAAGGCATGTCTCAATCACCTCTGTAAGTCTTGAGACCGGATCTCAATGTGCAGGCTGTTCAAGAGCTGTCAGGGTGGGAGTATTTGTAAGTGATACTAATTTTACTTTATCATAAAGAGAAAGTACTGTAATCGTGAACATTTCCTCCCTCGATATTATGATGGATCTTGAGGTTTTATGTGTCCCGGAATTTTAAAAAAGTTGTTCTTCAAATTCTGTTTGTCTGTATGTACCTAGAGTCGAAACAGTTTGAGGGATTCTGTTCAAATTTGATATTTAGACGATTTTATTTGCCCCTTAAACTAATATATAATACATTTTATACGTTATGATATTCAAAATTAAAGAGCAACAGTTTACTTTTCTTTCTAGACTGTGAGATTTCAAGCTGTATTGCAACACTCTTCCGTCCTTTCCTTACATAAGCAGGAAGAAAGGAGCCTCACTCGTCGAAAACAAGATAAGGAAAAGGACACAGTAGGGTGGAGTTTCGAATGTTCCAGTACTTTTTAGAGTAACGGGATATTTTATCAAGGTGCGTTTTCTCCAACGGTATCTCGCCTCTAGTCTTCACAGAGACTTCACACGGGTAGAATGTACAGGTACAACCCGCATCGGGCACTTTGATATAAATTACCCCCAGTCTGTGTGGAGATGTCGCGAAGGTAAACACGCTTAACCCGCGTCGAGCATTCAATATCAATTAAATGTGATATAATTGCTCCTTGTCACAAAGAGAATTAATTAGTAGTGTGACACGGTCATCCCGCGTCGGTAATTGTGTCATGTTTGGTATCGGGTCGCGTGACCTATGTAACCCTATTTATAATTGAAGGATTTAATAATGTGTTTTGAATAAAAAGATTACTGACATTTTCAGAAAAGATTTTAATTACATGATTAATAAATAAATAGCCCAACTCATCCCCCGAAAAATGAATACTACAAACGTGGCACCGCTAATTACGGGACCCTACAATGTTGTATGGTAATACCTCGAGGAGAGATTATGATTTTGATTCTAGATCTAAAATTATGGGTAGTTTACTGATGACTGAAAATTGAGGAATAAATATTAATCTTTTTATGTCCATGATCAACATTATTTTTCTAAAATAGTACATTTTGTATTTATTTTTTAGCACCACGTCTTACTAACCGTTCGGGTTGTACGACTAAGTACAAGTTACATTAAGGGTTTAGGAATTGGGAAGGTTTAATTGAGAGTATGTACACCCGCATTTGCGTGGAAGGAGAGTAGAAAATCATTTAGGAAAACCACCCTCAGTGCACCCGACCGAGATCGAACCCCGATCTCCCCGTCTTCGGGAGTCTAGTCCAACATGAAAGTAGCGCGTTAGACCACGCGGCCACCGAAGCGGGTAAGAGCACATTCATTAGAATTTTAGTTATTTAACTTTTCAATACAACCTTACTATTAGTTTTTTATTAAACTATCAAATCTATTCCTAAGAAACTGATGGTGTACCTTGACAATTTTAGCTCCTCGTTTAGTGTCAATAGAATTAATTGCCGGTGACGGGGAGGTCAAGGTTCGAATCTTAGTCGGAGATAATGAGAGTGGTTTACCCCCTATAAGTTAAAGATAGAATGTGACTCGGGCGGTTCTTTACCTACAACCTCTGACCGGCCAAGATTAATAAACCGAGACGTACCCAGATTTATGCCTGGTGTGCGTTTAACCACGTATCCTGGCAACTCGGGAGGAAGTCCCATGCAACAATGATGAGGTTCTGGAACAGACGGCTCCAGGGAGCCAAAGTTTCTATAGACGTTTCCACCGAACGAGAGAATAAGGGAAAAGTGTTTTGTGCACTTGCTCTCAGTCCTAACCGAATTAAACCTCCATTGTTCTACAAAGGGAGTTTAAGGGCGGGCCGCGGGGGAGATGGGGGGTTAACGACAAACACTCTCTCCCTTGAACTTGGTCCTTGCAGTACCCGCACGTCCCAGACGCGCTACGTGACATGTTCCTTTTGAGAGGTCGACTTGGCATTCCGAGACGCGCGTGGAGGAAATTGGGAGGGAGTTAGCGTTGGCCACAAAGGGGGGCTAGGGTTGAGACTCGACTAATTCATTAATCTTATTTTGGGAACCAGCGCCACCAAACAAAGATGGACCCTATTGGGAAGAAGAAAAAAAAAAGAGATTATAACAAAATTACACATATTTAATATTGTATTTGTGTATATATACATATATTAAATTAAATACCTATATCAGTGAGCACGCGGACTAGACGCCAGGCTCATAATCTCTGGTTTGCCGGTGACGGGGGGTTCAGGGTTCCAATTCCAGCCGGGTGTAAAACAAGCGGGCTTGATATAAATTGTTTCCCACTCTCCCTCCACACAAATAAGGGCACATCTATTAATTCTACCTTTCTCACCATCAATACCACATTAGCGTTATTAAAATACGTTTAGCCCGGATGGGTAGTAAGACGGTGGTGGAGGTAGAGAAATGGAAACATTTAGTAATCGTTTCGTGGGTTCATCCTGTTGCCTTAATATTTATGTTTCTATGCTTTGGGAAAAGAATGAAGATAAATTTTTAAATAAATATATCAGCTTTCACCTGGAAAGAGGATTGTAAAAACACACCTATAATAATTGAAAACTGAGCCCCGGGACACCGAGAAAAATTCGCTACAGTGAGTTTTCATTGTGAGGCAGCCTTAACAGTGATATTGTAACTTATGTTAAACCAATTTGTAAGTCGTGTGTTATGTTTGGATGATAAATGTAAAATACTGGAATTAAAAACCTACTTAGACTAGAGGTGTATTGTTCGTCATGTTGAATAAAGATGTTAAACCTGTTAAAACAATGGGAATAAAAAAGAGCAATATGTTTTCGAGCGTTGTAAATTGGTTATTGTTATAGCCGTGGTTATAAGCAATTTAGAAGAACTATAACTTTACCAGAACGTGTTCCGATAGCACAATAAAAATNAAAGAGAGGCGTTAGAAGCACGAATACAATTTGTAAGATAAATTATTCCTTTCAAATTATTTCATTCTTCATTAATACAGTTTAAAGAGACTTTGGAACGTTTTTCATTTATTTTTATTTTTTTAAGATTAATGGTTATCAAGTTCTGTGCGCAAACAGGATGAGTTTTTGACGTTCAAATGGTGAAAAATGAACAAATAAGTGAGGGAGAAAAGGTAATTACTTAGTTTGCACTTCACTACAAAGGATTTATAAAAACAATTAACCATCGTCTACATTTTACCTCAACAGCAAAGTAACAAGTGAAGCGAGTACTGTCGGGAAGTTGGTACCTGCAAGTTGGTGGTTATTTTAGCGAGAATATTTATACTAATGAAGATTTTACAAGCATTTTACGAAGAGTAAAAAAAATCTAACATTCTCATTCAAGCTAGATTAACTACAAATAACAATAAGCAGTTTTGGGAAGGGGGGGAAAACTCAGTTATTATTCTTTTATCGGTCGTTGTTTTTAATTTTTGAAATTATTTTGTAGTTTTTAAAATCAATAGCGGCAAGTCAAGAGTTTGATTTGCCGGTTACGTGGAGGTTGGGTTTAGAATCCCGGCCGGGTGTAGTTCTACTTGGAGTAGTTTTTCTCAGGGAGTCTAACCTGAACCAAAACCGATAACCAAAATTAACAGTTATTTTTAAAGAACCAGAGCTGGAACAAGAATCTAAAAAGTTAATTGCTTAAGGTGGGATAGAAGGGGACACGAGAAAAGACCAGTGTTTTTGCAATTTTTATGGTAAAACATTATTTAGGTCAAAATAAGTAAAATATTGCTCCAATACAAACACAGAGTTTAATTTTCTTCGCAGGTTGATATCAACAGTTCCTGAATATCCGCCCATGAGCATGCCAACATTTAAAGTGTTGCAATTTATGCCCTTCTTTTTGAAACTTAATTTTTATTTTGAGTGTAGGTTATATTTATTTTCCAAGGGGATTATAAGAGTAGCAATGAGTACTTAGTAGTTAACACTAATGAGTTCCGATTCTTGAGGAATGATTATTGTCACATCGTTTAAGGTTTTATCATTTTACTCTTTAGGCTAAGAGCTTAGGAAGATGTATTTAGCTTTGAGTGACAGCAAACATCTCTAAGAAGAGAGAGTAGTGAGAAATGAGAAACTGTTCAGTTGTACAAGAAATAAAGGACTTCAAGAAAATACTAGCATTTTAAGTTGAACATATTCTAATTTAAGTCGAGAATATTGTAACATTATTTTAAAAGCCTGTTAATACAACCTAAAATCATATAGGTCTACACTATTTACTTTTGTTCCAGACATGACAAGTGGATGGTTTAGCTACATCAAGCCAGCTTTTAGATCATTTATTTTATCTACCTTTTTCAATTAAAAATACGCATGAAATAAAGGTTTTTTTTTACATTTTAATTTAAAAATAAAATAATCTTCAAGAATTATAAAATAAAACTCCATGGCATCAGCCGCTGTCTGTTGGCGAAGATAGTGCAAACCTCTGAGAATAAAGGGTACCATGTGTTCAGCACAACATACCCTTCGACCATTAATCTCAGTTTTCTAGACTGAAAACGCTACTTTTTCATAAGTCGCTCCTCATTTGCCTGTCAGTCCCAGGGATCGAACAAAGGACCTTTAGATCTGTAGCCAGGAACTTTGACCACTAGACTACAGAAGCGGTCTTTTTATTTTTAGAGTTCTGGCAAACGCAAAATAAAATGATCTCATTTTCAAATGGCACCCTGAACTATCAAAAAATGGTTCAATTATCAAGCTCCTGAAATATTTGTATTTTTGACAAGACTTGAATTAATCACAACTTGTGAATGTGTGGAATGCCAGGCCTCCACCGTAGTTCGGATCCCACGTTAAACTGTAGGTCCTCCATTTCATCATCTCACTATCACCCTACCATTACACATTAGCGTAAGTGCGTATAGCCCGAACGGGTAGTAAGGTGCGGTGCTAATAATGATGATGATAATAATAAAATAATATTTGTATTTTTATATAGATAATTCGTACTTTGTAATAAATTATATTTTAACATTTTGTTCTATTTACAAAATATTTTAATGACACTAAAACTAATAACTATAAATTTTTAAGAATCTGAACCAGAACCGGAACCTTTAAAATTTTATTTGGAGAACCGTAACAGGAAACAGAACCGATAAATATTTCGGTTCGACTCCCTGGGTTTTGTTTTAAGTGATTTTTGCATTCTTCGTCCACGAAAATTCGGGTACTTAAACCTACCCTGTAAGGGAGCTCAAGAGAGTTCCTTTATTATTGCTAGCATTTTTTGTGTGTTTGGAAACCATTTTGTATTCTCTTGTTTAACACTCTTTTGTTCTGAAAACGAACATTGTGGAGGACCTTCTTTAATACTTACATTGCTTTGTAAAACATACTGCTATACTTGTAATTTTTTTAAAAAGTTTTAACGGTTTGTCAGTAAAAACTCATTAACTAATCCGTTAAATGAGTTTTTATAGTAATGGAGATGTTAAGAAAGGTTACAAAACATCATTATTTTATAGCTAAAATTTGTTATATTAGGATATAAATTTTCTAAGAGAAGCTTTAAGAAATAATTAGACAAGGGACCGATTATAAGCTTAGCAAACAGCACCAGTGGTCACGCTGTCCAAGACGTCAGACTTGCAATATACGGGATTTATAGTGAGTCAAAGTTTTGAATCTCAGTCAATTGCAATGGGGGTAGTTTCCAACAGCTGATTTATCAAAATTGTTTCCCTATACGCTATCCATGCTAATTCGTATGCATTTGTTCTAAGTTACCTTCCTAATCCTTAAGCCTTGGAATAAATATTTAATAAATGTTAAACTATATTTTACTAATAACCCTCTGTAAAACTTACAATAGAACTTATATTGAATCCATAATGGGCTCTTTTAAAACTTGAGAACACGGCCTTTCTTAACCGACTGATTATATCAGCACACGAATTATAAGCTAACTTATATCTAGAACAAGACGGACAACCAGCCCCCAGGGCATTAACTCACCACTGTGAAAGGCATACCACACATTTCACCTATGATAGATTTTTCGACTATGCCGGGTATCGAACCCGGGACCCCTAGCTCAGTAGGAAAAAACGCTTCCAACTTGGCTAAGGTGTCGGACGATGAGAAGTCGAAGAAAAGAAAACACAGCAAGAACAAAACAAGAACGAAGTATATTGAATAAGTGAGAAGGATTGTGTATTTAAGATTTCTAAAGAGACCAAACATGCGGGCATAGAAAAAAAATATTTCACCTTGTAAAAGATCATTTTTAATTCGGTTCTAACAATCTTTTTCCTGCTCGTGATTTTCGTCTCCACGTCATTTTCTTTTTAACACAAGCGGCCGGACGTTCTCGACTCACACACTTTTAAACAGTATGCAAACAAGATTAAGGACAGCTCCCTCCAACCCCCTTTCCATCCAATTATCTTTTACCTTACGTTTGATTCAACAAGAATCCCATGTCTGATATCTCTTCCATTCAATGTAAAATTGAATAAGGTGCCATGGGGTCAATAACTCTTTTAAACAGTTTTCAACTCTGTTTAAAATCCAGGTTGAAGAAAAGTGTGTGTGTGAGGCCGGGGGGGAGGGAGAAGGTAATATGGGGGAGGGGGGAGGGGAAGGTAGAGGATACAAGATACATATGGTTAAGGGAGATCCAGTATTAAAAAAAGGATCGGATTCTATAAGTCGGCAGACTTTATATATTGCGAGTCACGTATATATTTTTCTTTTTTAAAAGGCTAGCCTTTTTTTTAATCAAGCAAAATTTTCCATTTTATATTTCACAGATTATATTTTTATGAACACATTAATAATGGTTTGTTTGCTAAATCTTTTGCGGGTCAGATAAAATTAGTCGGTGGGCCGTAACCAGCCCGAGGGCCGAAGGTTGCCAACCGCTGGTCACTGTAATCGGTCAAGGTAGGACTGTTACCCTTCAAGTACGTTTATAAAATACACCCATACAGGTTATTTCACGGTCTAAGGCTTCAAGCTCGCAAAAGAGTGAAGTGACGGTGACAAAGAGACCGGGTTTAGAATCTCGCCCGGGTGCACCGGAGATGGTTTCACCATGTGAGTTATCATTGTGGGTTTCCCCATTTTTTCTACACGCTAACGCGGATTCATTTTCTCTGAGTTAGCCTTTCAGCCTCTAGCCCTTGGAATGGGCTGTTATGGCCTTGGTGTTTTAAAGTACTAATACAAAAACACGAGATATGTATTTATTTGCAAAGCGCGATTAAATGTATTTCAGTTGGTGTAGTGAACCATACTTAAGATTTACATAAACACAGGGTATTATCAGAACACGACTTACAAACAAACTTACTTAAGAAAGTGACATTCATATTACACTCAAAACAACGCCTTGGTTTTTAGTGCTACGTAATGATATGTTTACAAAATTAAGTGTAAATGTGTATCCGATTATTTGTCTTTTAAACAAGAGAGGGGTTGAATCCGAATCTCAAATCCTAATCTTAAATTTTCTTTCGAATCTCGAATCCAAATTAGAATAAAATAAATCTAAGAAAAAAGTTTTTCAAGGCTTGGTGCCACTGACATGTGCTATTTTTGTTTCTCATGTTTATTAAATCATTAACAACAAATATAACAATCTTTTGATTTTTTTTAGCACCGCGTCTTACTACCCGTCCGGGTTATACGCTATGTACTAACTACGCAAAGGTTTTCAGGGATTAGAAATGCTACATTTATAGAAAGTGTAGCCGTATTTGCGTGGAGGGAGAGAGGTAAACCATTTTGGAAAAAACCTTAGTACACCTGAACTAGATTAGAACCTCGATCTCCCCGTCATCGGCAGTCTAGCCTACTGCGAGAGTAGTGCGTTAAACCATGCGGCAACCGAAGCGGGTTTTAGTAAATAAATTATATTAATACAATTTAGTCCTTTGTTACTCTCCCAACCACACAATTGCTTAAAATCATTATTAACAGTCGAGGTCTTTATATTAAAGTATTCGAGATAATCTTTTGAGATTTTTATGAATCCCGGATCTCTCGAATAGTGTATGATTTGAGGGATTCGGTGAATCGATTATTCAAGCATCCCATCTCTATTTTAAACCTAATGGCTGTCATGAAATGTGATGAAACGCATTGTGGCCAGTATGTAACACATAACTCTTGAAATAATTATTATTCGCGCACGCATATAATTAATTATCAACACTGGTTTAATACGGCTGCTCCAAACGCGAACCAAACTATGAGAAAACTAGGCCACCACGTGACCAAACCACGCCCAATTCGTGGCACACACGTGGAGGGGCCTTGAGTTTAAAATCACCAGCAATGAAAAAAAAATCCTTTCACATTTATCTTAAGAGTCAAATTTCATAAGAAGGAACTTCGATCTACTTTCACGTATTCATACGTCAAGTCATGTGATCTGAAAATATATTTTTTTAAATAAATATTATCAATACCTATAAAACACTAAACCAAATATCACTTTTGAAGGAACTACAACTCTTATGGAGGAAAGATTTATCTTCGCTCTCTCTCAGTTAACTGTTGCCAAATCTTCTCGCCGTCAATGATTTCGGAAATGGTGCGCTGGAGTATGAAGGAGCTACTGGCAACCTCTACGAACCAGCGTTGTGAAATCTGTCTTATATTTAAGCAAAGATTGAAACAAGAAAATGACAACGCGGTTTCCTAATAGTAACCATACAGTTCCCTCAGAGTGTAGTAACAAATTAAAATGTTATCAATGTTGGTTGAAAAAAAAAGTTACATTTTACTTCCTATGAAAACTGGACGGTATAGTGCAAAACTCAGTATAAAGGTAGATTTAGAAAATAAGTGCAAAACTCAGTAGGCCTATAAAGGTAGAGTTAGAAAATATTAAGTTTTTTTTGTTATCAGCATTAGAATTAATAATGTTTATTTTTACAGTGATAGCTAGGGATCATACTATGGTTTAACGTATGAATCTATAAAAGTAGCTTTAGCGAATTATTTTGTATGGTCACTATAATTTTGTGAATAATACGCAAATATTTTGACAACGATTTCATATACCCTTTTATGTTCTGAATACTCTGCAGAGAAAACAAAACATTGCAAATGATTTCCTTTACCCTATGATTTTGTTGATGTGTAAAAAAAACCCAGTGCAATGTTGTAAATATTACACCCTCAAATTTCATTGTTGCAGATATTTTTCAAAACAAATCGCGAATGATTTCATCTACTTTCTAATTTTGTAAATATTATGTACAAAAAATGAAATGTTGCATAAAATGTTCAAAAAATCAGCGAATAATTTAGTATCATCCCTCCCTCCCTTCCCAAACTCATTATATTAGTATTCACGTTTAACTCACATCTCCCCCCCCC
>CABFWO010000035.1:563537-628372 GCA_902155825.1 Timema genevievae
AAAAAAAAAAAAAAAAGCCGTAAAAGATTCATGATAAAAGTTCAACATTGATTTTCGATCAACTCGTTATATTTGCCAGGTTTGTTTTTTTCTCGGCCTCGACGTTAATTTGATGTTTATAGGTTGGTATTGGAAGGGACATAACGAGTGCTTATTATAGCTTGTCTCCACTAGAGTACGTGCACCTTAAAAGCACATCATTACGTGGGGAAACGTGCCCGCAGGTAGGCTTCCAAGACTGGAATAAACGCACTTGGTTATGAAATCTCTAAAACTTTCATCACATATAGGCCTACTTGCACTAGTAAACCTTTATTAGGTTAGCTGTTAAATTGCTTTCATCTCTATTATTTATCTTGATACAACTCGCAACGAGGTCAGTTAATGTGTAAGTAGCCTATTCACGCCTATAAGAAGAAGATCAAGAAAGAACATTTATCTAGTAAATAAGATCATTTTAAAAATATTAATCGTACGTTATATAGAATACAGTATTCACTATTAATTTGGAGTATTTAATTTTAATTTTGTGAACCGACTTGTTAAACCAACACATGATTTACAAACTAGCTTAATTCTAGGATTGACAAAACACCCAATAATACCCCAGCCAAAAGCCTCAATTTCACAAATGATATTTTGCAGGGAATTTAACCAATTTGAGCTAGACCACCGAGGCCGGGGAGATCGAGGTTCGAATCTCGGTGGGGTGAACTGGGGGTGGTTTTCCCCTAAATGGTTTTCCACTCTCCCTCCACGCAAATGCGGGTTCACTTCTTCTAAATTCAACCTTCCCAGTTCCTAACCAATTAGTGTAATTAGTACTTAAGCGTATAACCCGAACGGGTAGTAAGACGCGGTGATAAGTATTATTATTATTAATTTAACCAATGGCATCTTGGTTCAATAGGCAGAAGCGCTGCTGACTGAGCTAAGGTGTCTAACCTTGAAATATATAACTAACTTAATCTAGTAAAGTACTATACACACTCCTAACATCCAAATATTTACCAATCAGATTACAACAGTTTTAACTAATACATGGTACGAGCCAATCGTGTAGTCTATTAAAGCTTGGAAAAAAAAAGTATTCAAAAACAAGTTATTTGTAAACTACCCTCAAATGATTTATAATTGTAAAAATAAAATTATATTTGAATTTATAGTGAAAAAGTATTCCCAGATACCCCTGCCATTTTCGAAATATAGTTCAAATTTTCTAAAATTTGTTTTAAGTAAACTATTCTTAAATTAATGTATTTTATAAAAACCAACAAAATTATAAATGACCGTTTAAAATATTCTCCAAATATCAATTGTGAACAAAATCATTTAATTTATTTAAAAAAATTAAATTACGGTATTTTCAAAAATCAGTTATAAGAAAAACAAATATATAATTAAATAATTATTTATGATATAAAAACTTAGATACCCATTTTGAACCAAATCACAAGGACCATTTCTTAAAAATAATCAAATTAACAAAAAATTAGTCATTAGTAAACTACACCTTAATTAATTTTTACCCAAAATACAAGTATACGGTGGTTTTTAAAGTACCGCGTCTAACTACCTGTTTAGGTTATATGCATATGTACTAATTACGCTCATGAGTTAGGGATGAGGAAGGTTTAATTTAGCGGAAGTGTACCCGCATTTATGTGAAAGGAGAGTGGAAAACCGTTTAGGAAAACCACCCTGAGTACACTCAACCGGAATTCAAACTTTAATCTCCTTGTCATAGCAAAGTCTATTACGAGATCGACGCCTTAAATTACGCGGCCACCGATGCAGGTTATATACAGTATTATTTGTCAGGTAAAACATCCCCTAGATATAAATTTTAAATCAAATTATTTGGGCCATTTTCTAAATATTTTGAATTCATAAAAATCACTCTTTCATAAAACTACCCTTAATTTTAGAATTAGGGCACAGACAATGTGTACGCCAGGCTCACAGCCTCCAGGTTAAAATGGCCGCCCTCATTGGGAGAGATTGAGTTCTTCAATACGGGGATGGCTAAGTGCATCGCTAAGTGCATCTGTATTAAATAAAACACTCCATATGAAATCTATTATGGGCATTAGAAATGAGCGAGATCTTATAAAAAAAGGATCATAAAATTTCAAATTATCAAGCATGTATTTTTAAAAAAAGTTCACTTTAAAGATGGTTTTACTAGATAACAGACAAAAATTACCTTCTAGTGTAAAGCCAGAACCACCACCTCTTTACAGTGAACAATAATTTGAAAGCGAGTTGTTTCACTTGGAAGTGACGCTATCCCTGAGAACTGCAACTAGCACAACCTAGTGCCCAAGGACTCAACCTAGCTCAAGGAGCGCAGCGAAACTCCCATAAGGGTGTGTGTCTGGTGTATATCTTGTCTGTGGGCTAGGGTCAATTTATATTAAGAAAAAAAAAGCCTGAGATATTTCCCTATAACATCTAAATATTAAGTTTGAACAAAATCCATCAAATTGTTTCAGATATGTGGCCAGGGACAGATAGACATGGGGAAAGAGAGAATTGTAAAATCCACTTTTTTTGTTGTTCTGACACACATAAAACATTGATTCAGTGTAATCTCGAGGTCAAAAATATTCACGATTACAATACTTTCTTTTGATATGAGAAAGGAAAAAAAAATCAACTTTTAGATTAACAATACAACTAAAATTGAGGTCCTATATCGTATTATTTCCAGCCCACCAAAGGGAATGTGTCTTGACAAAAATTGTCACCTGAAATTGATTAACGTACCAGAGATTCCTCCTTAATGGTAACATAAGAAAAAAAAAAACTTTTGATAAAAAAAAGTATTACGTAGAAACACAATTTTGTTTATAAAATAGTAACCAAACAAAACATTTCATAGACATTTTCATTAGTAAAACCCAGTCAACGCTGGCAGCATACTGTCAAAACATTAAAGTCTAACCAACACAAAACAGTAAAAGTTTTAATGACATGTCAAGGTCAAGATGAAGCGGTTACACAACATTCGTTACAAGAAAGTGAATCTAAAAAAATAAAATTAAAATTTTAAAAAAATTTCTAGGTATAAACGCAACAAAACCTAATTTGAGTAGTTTCAAAATTATCACTAAACAGGCTCCATACCGGATTATAAACCATTATTTCATGACTTTTTCATGACCTATACATAATTATATTGAAGATCAAAATAAAATAAAACGAAAGAGAGAAAGAAAAAATGTCCATCCACATCCTTTACACTAATATAGGTTGTCCCCGGTTGCATTCTTTCTTACTAATTTTACTTTCTGTCTTTTTTATATTAATATCTGAACTATTTTAACACTGGGAAGTCGTTGAAAGTGAAGATAATTTTGAGCCAAATATATATATATTTTCATTTAGGCTATTTGAAGTATTTAACGTGCACGTTCTGAAACGACTTATTATAATATACACACCTTATGAACTAACTGAACAGACACAACATCCAACCCCTGACCGTTAGTCCATCACTATAAAAGGGGAAACCCATATTTCACCAATGATAAAAAAATTTCGCACAAATAGAACCCGGGACCCTTAGCTCAATAGACAAACACGCTACCGAGTGAGCTAAGGTGTCAAGCAGCCATGTATAAAAACAACTAACTATTCTTACCTGCACAATAAACTTGGCTCACAAAAATTCACGATAAAGCTAATTTATGACCGTTTACTGACTTTAAAGACCAAAATCTAATTTAATGACTTTCATTAAAGGTAGACACCACGTTTAATCATTTTTGGTATGTTCAAAATACTAGCTAGAACTATACAAGAGTTGAATTTTTTTTTCAATATGTCTTACTACCCGTCCGGGCTATCAGTATTTTACCAAATTTATAGTGTGGGTAGGAGGAAGGTAGAATAAAATAAATATATTCAAATTTTAGTAAAGGGAAGGTGGGAAACCATTCAGAAAAAAAAACACCTCAGGTCATCCGACAAGGGTTCGAGGCCCGACCTATCTGTCCCAGGTAAACCCGTACATACAAACTTGACGCTTACTCTGTGTGCTCACTAATGAGTGGGTGGATGATCCGAGGAACCCTAAGTTATAATTCAGGCTATCCGTTTAATCACATCGACAAGGTAGGGACGAGGAAGTTAAACTTAAGAGTAAATGTACCGGTATTTGCGTGAGAAAAAGTGGGAAGCTAATTAAGGAAAAACAGCTCAGTAGACTTGGCTCGGACTCGGAACCCAAACTACTTGTCACCGACAAACCAAATAATATGTATCAGCTAAACTCTACCAGGAATCAAACCAGGGTTCTTTTCAACTCGTTGCAGGTCATTCTAACCATTTTTTAACACGACGGATGGATATATTTTAAAATTTCTCGTTCTTTTAAGTGATATTCCCACATAAGCTGCGATCCTCATTCACCATCTAAATCAAGTATTTTTGTTTTAATTGCAACAGCTGACGAATGGTAGGGTAATTCCTTCTTGAAGTGGGTTCGCCATTAGCGCTGGTGGCGTCATTCCTTACTCATCTATTTTAATGTATGTTTCACCTAGAAGCCGCCTAACCCCCCCACCCCTTTCCTTTTCACATCCAATAAAAAAAGAAAACCAGCGGGCGGTAATGCGTACCTGTCATTCAACTGCAATTATTATTATTATTATTATTATTATTATTATAGTATATACAGACAGGGCGGGTGCGTAGAATTAATCTTATCGAAGACGTTGCGTTGTTCGGTGGAATGGAAAGCGAGATGAGGTGCCAAACAGGGTATCACACGCACATTATGTGGCGGCTCCGTTCGACCTCTCAAGGACGGGGGTCGCATTCGAAACATCAATCAGGGTTACACGCTGAAACGTTGGTGTCATGAATACACAAAATGTGCTTACAGGCCAAGCCTCCAACTATTTTTTTTAATGTTATTTACTAGGTACAATAGAAATGTAGAATGTTAAACACGTTCAATAAAATATTCCCCCCTCCCCCTTTTGAGACCATATTTTGAGTTGTTTGCCAAGATAAGTATTTTTTTAAAGTCAGGGTTGATTTCGACAGCTTTAATTTTCCAGCCCATACTCTTTAAATTATGGGTGGGCCTATATGAATTTTTCAGCATAAATTCAAAACTCTGTTTCTAAAGTATTTTACAGTCAACACATTTAAGTTAGTACAAATAACGTTATAGCACCCGTAAAAATGGACATTTATACCAGTTTTTTTCTACTACCAAATATTTAATTATTTATGTAGCGATTTTTTTTCCAACCGCGAACTTTATGAAAGTCCACTTCGATCCTTATTAAATTATTTGTGTGTGAGTTTTAATGTGTGTTTGGTAGTCTATCTACAGTACATTACCTACTAATTCATAACAAGGGTTATAAAATATATTACCAACATATTACACCAAACACACACACGTGAGTACTTGTAAAACCCAACGAGACGTTACTTTACCGCTCAAGATTTATTATTAAAGAACCTGAATGAAGAAAAAAAAAAAAGTTTTCTTGAGAAACATTACAGTGTCGTTAAATGGCGTTACTACATAAATATTAAAATACATCACGTTAGGGTAGCGCACATTTCGCTGTCATAAAAAAACGGACGACGCCAAGAGGTGCCTGCGTTCAATAAATGGTGACGTCATAAAAATAGAAAGAGAGTCCTCGACGTTTAACAGACTGATACTAATTTCGATCTGATAGGTTGAAAAGATGTTGACCTCGGTGGTCAAGGGGTGAAGTGTTCGCCTCAGGACCCGATGTTCGTTTTATCAAACCCCGCCGAAGTCAACGGATTCTTCTTGCGATATAAAAATCGTTCGGAGGGGAAGTGAAGCCGTCGGTCCCCTGTTGATTGTGGTACGTAGAACTCTGGAAGGTTATGTGAAAAACCTTTCCATCAAAATTTGTAAGTTCTTTCGAGCTCGCTCATATATATTCAGTGTAAAAGGCGACGGGGTGTTCCCGGATTAAACAACCAACTGTTGGGAAGTGGTACTGATTGAAAAGCTAATTCAAAAATGTCCTTTGGAGAGAGAGAAAAAAATTAAAATTAAATTACAGTATAGGTGTAAAATAAAACATTTAATTTATTATGTTCAAGATTATGGCCTCCAGCCCCGAGACAAGCTTTGTACAATTTGGAGGCAATTTTTAACTTTATTTCTTTTTCGATAACTTTTACATAATGTTTCATACCGGATCTAAATCTAAACTGAAGATCGGAACAAATGATTGGTAATCTTAGTGATAGTTTAATGTTGTACAACTTTTATGACAAGTTTTTTAATAAACATAATATTTTTGGTGTTATTTCACTTTTTATGCAGAAAACTGTGTTTTTATTTAGTTTTTTTGTTGTTTGCCTGGAAAGGAAGCGAAAACGGGCTTATCCCCAAAGAACATTTTGAGTTAGTTTTTTCCAATCCCCTATCACTTACCAAAATGTATCGACATAATCCGGAAACATTCTGTAAGGTTTACGCTACAACTATGGACGGGTTCGCAGGTGACGGAGAGATCGGGGCTCGAATCTCAGAGGGTGTACGGTGGGTGGTTTTTCTTACATTGTTTCCCACTTTACTTCTAGGAGAGTGAAGTTTTATTTCCTCAAAAATGCTACCTGCCTCATCTCTATCCCATTAGCGTAATTAATGTACCCGAACGGATACTAATATGCAGTTTAAAAAAAAAGCTAGTAAATACATTGTGTTGAAGGCCGAAGCATCGCGGTTTTGGCTAATGGAATGATTCGCGGTATCCGCCCCAAATGGACATACAGTATTTAAGTTTAAATAATGGTCACTACAACTAGGGATGGAAATTTACCGGTAAATTTCCAATCGGAAAAATTACCCGCAGTGGTGGCATGCGACCCACTACGCAAGTGACGGAGCTGCTAGGTTGGGGAGGCGGCACATAGGACCATATATATACATAAACACACACATATAAATCCATCAATAGTGGGGTTGGTTCGGGGACGATTGACGAGAAGGATGGTGGTAAGGGAGGGGAGGTGCGGGGGTGAATTTGAATTTGTTAGAAAATCCAATATTATGTCAATTATAGATGACTTTTTTATGAAAATTTCCACTGGATGGGAAGTGGCTTTGACTATGATATTGAAGCATCAACATATCTGGTCTGTGGAACACCCAATGCTAGGGAAACATTAAACCACCAAACGCTGTAGTCGAATCTAGAACGTGAAAAGAGAAATGGAATTGCTTATGCCTCATTGCTTTACTGTAACACAAGTGATGATGATTCTGGTGTGCACGTCTGTAGGAGGAATTAAACTTTGTATATCTCGATTGCATCTATTCCATTTAAAAATATTTTCCACGATAAAAGAATTTGGACATTTTCCAAAAAAGAAAGATTTTACTCCTCGATTTTTCCTGCCATTTATGAATCATGCCCATTTCCATTGCCATTACAAATAGTAGTGGTGAGAGGGCACTCCCCTGCTTCACTCAATTTTTTATTTGGAACCCCTCCGTCCTCCCACTCTCCGTCTTAACACAACTCCTGTTATCCTAATACGTGCTTTTCACTCCCTTTACAACTCTTCTTTTTACTTCGGCCTCCTCCAACGCTTTCCAAACTTTATTTATATGCCTTTTCCACATCCATAAATATGATTACCAAATCTTTCCCAAATTCATAACTCCTTTAAATCAGATGTCGTAAGGTAAATCTTAAGCCTATTGTAGACGTATGTTCTTAAATACGTGCTGTCCATCTCTCAACCTTCCTTTCTGTTCTTACATACATATCGCATACATGCCACGCTCCTACTTTGTAACACTTTGTTTCTGTGTGTATTTTTCACGTGTCTTTTATTGAGTATGTCAGTTTTATAATAACTAAACGAAGGAAGTGAAGATATAGAGTGTTTCGAACAAAAATATTGCAAACTATGTTGTCTTTGGTTCTGCTGCGTTTCCAGAGAACGGCCTAACGATTTAAATTGAATAATTATTCTCTTGAAGTGAAATAAGTTACGTTATTATTATTTTCCTAGAACTACGTCTTATTACCCGTTAGGGCTAGTGGAAAGGGGATAAGAAAGGTATATCTTAGAATAAGTGTATCCGCATTTGAATGAAAGGCCATGGGAAACATTCTCGAAACACCCGGACGGGGTACATCTTCATAGGAAGGGCATGAATTACTAATCTATTTCCAAGTATTCATATGTTAAGTCATGTGCTATGCATTTCTCACTGTTGATAGGTATTAATATTACGTACCTATAAAATAACCCTAATTCATGTGATCTACAGCTGTCACTTTTATATATATATACACTAGTTATTATTTAATGAGTTAAGTAGGGGTCCCGGGTTCGATTCCCGGCAAGCCCCTATTTCACAATGATGAATTAACGGTCGTGGACAGTATGTTGTGTCTGTCCTAGATTTAAGTTAGTTTATAAGTCATGTGTTGATATAATCAGTCGGTTAATAAAATGCACGTTAAATACAGCAAATAAATGAAAATGAAATGATATAAACTTAGTAAAGTGATATCAATCAATGCTGACTGCAAATTAATATGTCCGTGTTTTTAAAAGGCCCTCCCTATGAAAACTTGAATGTATCTGTATTTGTTGTATTTTAGATCATTTGGACGGTTTGTGCACCCCTGTCCACCTGTCTGATGTGGGTGGTTACCGGGGGGATCCTCACCCGAAGCAGGACCGGTCCACACGGGACTGAGGCTACCTCCACAAACCGGCCAACTGACCAGTCGGTATAGTCGTAGGCAAAGACTATCGTCAGATCCATACAACTACGTTTTCACCTAAAACATTTAGTTTATTAATCAATCGAATCCAAACAGACTCTTTGGCTAAATCGGTGGCATGTCTATCTCCAGGGCTATGGGTACCGACGTCGCCGGGAATCGGTGTGTGGTGTATGTTCTAAAATTAAGTTAGTTTGTAAGCAATCTGCTGATATAATCGCTATGTTCACAAAATTATTGTAAATGTCTATTGTAGCTAAGACCAACTAGTTTTTTCCCCCATTAATCTCAACCTAATAATGTGTGGGTTAATTTTAATTTATCTATATAAATTTGTGAGAAAGAAGTTATACAGCGCGTGTATTGACACGTTTGGGTTGTACGCATATAACTATGTATATGCATGCGAGGAGAATAATATATAATTTTGAGGTAAACACCCTCATTACATCCTGCAGTGATGTGAACCCTGACCTTCAACTCACAGGCTACCAGCCCCGTGGTGTTGTGGTCAGTGAATCCCACCCACTTCGAGCCCTGGGGTCCCAGGTTCGATTCCCGGCTGGTAATTTGTGTGATTTTCCCTGAAAGGGGAGCTACCCCAACAGTCACCAGGGTTTGGTTAGTTAGGCTTAAGTTAGGTTTAAGAATTTTTATTGGTCCCACATCCTCACCTCATCTCATAGGGACATGGAAAGAGCCTCCACGGAAAGGATGTACAATTAGTATATTCGGGCGTCGCCTGGCCAACTGTACTTTAGTACTGACTTATCTTTCCAATACTAGGCTACGAATGATGTAGCCCAGACGCGCAATATATACCTCACAGGCAAGCGAGACTAAATTAACTTTTGACATTTAGATCACGTACCCCTCGTAATCACGCACCACTGGTGTAGAAAGGGGGAAGTTAATCGTGGTTTAAATTAGTAGAACCTAAGTATTTAAAGTTTCTACCCATAAATTAATTATTTTATTGTAGCAATCCAGACTTGTATTAGATCCCACCACGGGGGGGTAGGAGGGGGAGAGAGAGAAGGAGGAGGGAGCGGGGCGGATACATAGCCATGATTAAGTGGCGTTACGCGACGAGATTGGAGGTCAAATAAATATGCACACTAATATCCATTGAATATTCTAGATTCATTTACGTTTGCCCCCAAATTACAAATAAACTGAAATCTAGGACATACCCAACATTACCTTGGCCGCCAAGGCATCACCATAAAAGGGGAAAGCCCAATTCCACTAATGAGTCATTAATTTAGTTTCATGCTGAGTAACCGAGCTCTGGACCATTAGCCCGGTAAACTGGCGCAATTTAGACTTTGCCAAAGAGTCGGACATGAATAAAAGCTAGTTAAGAAAGTAACACCCGCATCGGTGGTCGCACGGTCTAAGGTGTCACTCTGACAAAGATTGTCGAAGATGTGGAGGTCAAGGTATGGATCAGTGGCGTAACCAGGAAGATCCAGTTTGAGTTCGGGATCACATAAAAAGTCAATATCTAGCATCATTTCAAGGTCAAACGTTTTCCCGAAAAATGTAAATATATTAACATATTTTTTATCTCTGAACTGTAGATAAGTGCTAAAAAATAAATACCTATTCCCACCACCCCCACCCACACACACACATACAGGTTTCTAGCTACGCCACTGGTGAGAATACCGGTGGGGTGTGGTGAAGCTGATTTTTCATAAATTTGTTTCTCACTCTCCCTCTGTGCAAATGTAGGTAAACTTCTCACTAAATGTTGCCTTTCTCATCCCTACCCCATCAGTGTAGATATACGGACAGCCTGGATGGGTAGTAACAATCCGTGAAAACTAAAAGTAGCTTTTACATTTTACGCCTTTTGTCTATAGTAGAATTTAATAGGAAGAAACTTTCAGAAAATACAAAAATATTGTCGACCTCGATGGTCTTGGGGTAAAGGCCTCACCTTTGGACCCAATGTTCATGGGTTCAAACCCTGCCAGAGTCGACGGGTTTTTCTTGAATGATAAAACTCTGTTGCACAACTTACTTCGGAGGATAAGTAAAGCCGTCGTCGGTCCCATGTCGATTGTGGCATGTAAAAATAACACTGAAAATATCTTTCCCGGGAAAATTGGTAGACTCTTTTGTTCTCGCTCATAGAAATATTCATGTGTTGATATAATCAGTCGGTTCAGAAAGTGCACGTTAAATACTTCAAATACATGAATACAAACATGTTTTTTTTGCAGTCAACATTAGTAACATGTTACTATATTATTTGTATTGATCATATCTATCAAAAGTAATAGCTACAGATTACATGACTCGACGTATGGATACATGAAAGTATATACAGTAACTTTTCCATCTGTAAGATAAGACCATTTGTATGTAAAACGGAGTGTAGTTCTCTCTCTCTCTCTCTCTCTTTACCGGTCTGGACAACGTAACAACTTCTGCTCCTCACTATACCTAGGCTCCATTAGCATCCTCCCGAACATCGCCCGAGGAACTATCAAAAAGAATCCGGTCACACGATGGAGGTCATATAACACTCCGTAGTGCCTCACTACGAACTACTAGAACCAGGACCCGCAGAGACGTACGGCTCGTTTACTAGTCTCAGTGGTCTGGGATTCACGCAAACATTTTAAAAAAAAGTTACTTTTAGTGCTAAGAGTTTTATCGTCCGTTTGAACCATCCGCATTAAACATATACACTAACTTTTATTTATTTAATTAATTAATTAACTAAATTATTTAATACTTTGATGCGATTATATTAATTGTTAATCATAATCCATCAATTTATTCGTATGAGAATATTGTCACTTACATTATTTTACCTTGCGCTGTGTTAGTGTTTATTTTGATAATGATTGGCACTCTTCTTTGAAGAATTAATCCATACCCACTGTAATATGTTAATTTTATTAATAGTCTACAATAAAATAATAATATTGTGCTACATCATTCTTAGCTCAGTTTGTGGAAGTATTAGCCCGTACCAATGTACCGTTGCCCAGGGGACACCCGTATGTACTAATCGTACATCCTTTTCCGTGGAGGCTCTTTCCATGTCCCGATGAGATGAGGTGATGGTGATAGTGAGTATGAAGGGGTGGGACCACTTAAACCTAGCTCAAGCTTAACTAACCCAACCCTGGAAACCGTTGGGATAGTTTCCCTTTCGGGAAAAATACCCATAGGTGCCGGATGGTAATCGAACACGGGACCCCCAGGCTCATAGCTAACAGCTAGCACGACCACTACACCACGAAGCCGGTTATTAATACAATTATTAGTGACTATTTAAGTATTAACATTTGTAGTTCGGAAAAGAGACGTCGAAGCACTCAGAGCCGGGCCACGTTAAATTGTGCCGACCAACTCGTTAAAGCTCTATTTCGCGAATGACATTATGATACCATTTTTATTAACAAGTTATAGAACATAACATTTAAGAAACCTTGTAGGGATTAACTTGCTAGTCAGGTAGTAATTGCAAGCCCTGGCCCTTAATAATTTGAGTGATCGGAATACTCACGATATAACATAAAAACTTTCAAGTACATAAAATTGTTTATTGTTCCCTCTTGAGACCACACAGGCATGACCAAGGGGAAGTTTGTTAAAGGTACAAGAGAACAATTGCTTGGCCTATGTTTTAGAAGGTGACCAATAGGAGTGTTTTCTTGCATTTTTGATTTTATGGAAGCTTCTAGAGGTATGTAATGTTTTAAGTAGTCTTGCAACCAAGGCAGTAGTCAGGGGGGAAATTTTACTAACAAAATATACATGGCTTTATTTATGGTTCAAACAATATCAAAATTAAGGTACAAGTACAAATTACGGGGCTGTGTTACCATAAAAAGAACTTTAGAGAGCTTCTAGAGGTGTTTAATATTTATAATTTTTCCTAACCTTTGGCAATCGGGGGTTATGTTGCCAAAAAACACCCTTCAGATATCTTTTAGAACGGTTTATCATTTATAATTTTTCCTAGTCTCTAGCAATTAGGGGGTTATGTTGTCATAAAAAACACCTAAGATATCTTCTAGAGGTGTTTAATATTTATAATTTTTCCTAGCTTTCGGCAGTCAGGGGGTTATGTTGCCATAAAAAGCACTTCAGATAGCTTCTAGAACTGTTTATCATTTATAATTTTTTCTAGCCTCCGGCAATTGGAGGAGATGCCCACCAAACCCCCCACCCGTGAAATATTTGGCTGGCTACGACCTTGCTTGCAACCAGGGAGTGGGACTCACTACTGGTTCTGTTGTCGCGCTGGTCAATCATGACACAATTTCGAATAATATTTATTTAAACGTCCCAAGTTGAGGACTTGTGTTCATTTATTTTCGCGCGGGATAAACAAAAAGTATATAAATAATGTAAATCCGCGATTGATATTTAATTAACCTATTAATTAATAACTCTATTGACGGCCACTCTCAAATTATAATTTACAAGTGTCACATATTAACCTAAATAATAGAAACAATTCAGTGTAATAAAATAACAATTTAATTATATACCGTTTTATTAATTTAATCAACCCAAAACACCCACTATACGATCTCTACAAACTATAATTAAAAAATTAAACACTAACTCCTCGCCGACCTCACTTCTTTGTCCCTCCCAGACTGGCTAGCCGCGAAAGTGTTGGCTGAAGTTATGATCGTTTTGGCGCGTAGCAATAACACCCCTCAAATATCTACCGAAACGTGAGACAAAACATCGAGCTTGTTTTAATGGTTATTGACAAGACTCCACTCTGGCTTTAATATATAAACTATGGATAAATGGCATCTCTTTAGCATCAATTAGCATGGTGTCGTCAACAAATAATATGTCGTTACACAACCTTCTCTTCCGTCTCCTATTATAGACTATGGCTAGCTAGTCACTTAACAGTTCGGGACGTTGAAGAATACTATAAGGGCTGAGGGCATGTAGAATTGATATGTCGACTTGCAAAACTGTTTGTACTATGTATCTTAATACCCGTTTGGGCAATCCGTGAAATTACTCTCATGGGATAGGGATGAGTACGGAATAATTTATAGAGTACCTAAATCTGCGTGAAAGGAGAGTGGAAAATCATCTTTCGATATCCACCACTGTTCACTCGGCCCGGATTCGAACCCCAAACTCCTAATCACAAGCAAACCAGACTAGACGAGGCTAACGCCTTTGTCCGCATAGACACCGGTGTGGGTTGAGCCAATCTTACTAAGCCCTTAAGGAATTAATCCAAGGGGCAGGAAATGGAAGCATGAATTAAAAGGAAATGTACCCGCATTAGCGTGTACATGGGATTGCAACTGTAAAAGCATCCCTAATGCAACAGGGCTAGATTCAAACTTCGACCTTCCCTGCCACAGATATTACAGTCTACTGCGAGCTTGACGCCTTAGGATGCGTGACGGGTGTACACTAATCTAGGGGTACAGGAAGAGTTGGGTGGATTTCAACTCATCACTACTTGTCTCCGTAGAGAGTAAAGGACACTAAAAGTCCAATTTTTATTGGAAGAACCTTATATGACAGCTTGAAAAGTTATTAGATCTACTTTCATGTATTCATACGTCAAGTCATGTGATCTGCAGTTGTAACTTTTGGTAGATAATACCAACGTATAAAATATCACAAATAATAAAGTAAAATGTTGTCAATGTTGGCCGCAAAATAAAATTTTGTATTTTCTAAAAATGTCATCCTACCAGAATCCTACTGTACACGCTATAGCGGTCAAAAAAACGCCTATTGAAACTGGTAGGATTTCAAACCCTAGTCTATCAATCTAGAGTCAAACTATCATGCAAACGTCGGCTATACCTAAACCTGTATGTGTTCCTGGATCGATACCAGGTAGCCTTAATAGGCTTTCTGTGCCCTGGAACGATCAAACAAAAACTGTAGATTCCTATTCTCGCTATGATAATGGAATTTGTAGCATTTTGTTTGAATCTTGTGCTAAGTTTTCAGGCACTTCCCACGCCTATTATTATATATTCATCACTGAGCGAGATGAATAAAGTCGTCATTCTCATCTATTCTGTTTTTTCCGGTGAGAGAGAGAGAGGTCGTGGTTCAAACCCCTGTGTAAAGAGGTTTGTTTTCCTCATATGCTTATCACCTTTCATACAGGCATGTGCGGGTACATTTCCTCTCGACTCTACCTTCCTCATTCATAACTTCATAAGAGTTAGTAGGTACCCGCTTCAGTGGCCGCGCATGGTCTAACGCGCTACTCTCGCAGTAGACTAGACTGCCGATGACGGGGAGATCAAGGTGAGGGTGATTTCCCCCCCCCCTCCAAACTGGTTTTCCACTCTCCCTTCATACAAACGCTGGTACACTTCCTCTAAAAATAACTTTCCAACTTTCTAAAACAATTAGCGTAGTTAGTACATAACATATAACCCGAACGGGTAGTAAGACGCGGTGCAAGGAGAGCTGTTATCAATTTTTTTTTATTCATGAAATAATTACCCTCCTCGTGGTCCCTTTAATTTCGTAAATACAATACTTGCCTTTTAAAAGAAACTTAATTTGATATTAAAGAGAAAGAGAGAAACTCCAAGCGAAGTATAAAATAATTGCACTACATTACAATGCCCTCAACTACCTACCACATTCTGCAGCTTCTCTACGACCGAGCGAATAAAGAGGAATGCGCCATTGTTGTAGGACTCACGCGCGGCGCAGTTTTCGGGCTGGCACGTCTTCTCGGGATGTTCACGGTCCCCTCGAGATGGCGGGAAGATTACATCCTGTTCGGACCACATTAACCCCTCCCCCCTAAAGGTAGATTATTACCTCAATGAATCCGGACCCAAGACGACCAACTATTTCGAACTGAGGCCTGGCGCGGTTTTCCGACGACTATTTTAGAAACCTCCATTTTGAAGGTGGGGAAGTTGGGGACGCGAGAAAAGATCAGTGTTGTCGCAGTTTTTGTGTTAAAACTTTTTTTTGGTCAAAATAAATAAAATGTCGCTTCAGTAAAAACGTATAGAGTTTCATTTTCTTCGCACGGTGATATCAACAGTTTTTTAATATCTGTCAAGAGTGTCCTGGAATTTAATGACAACTTTTTCTCTTCATTTAAAAAGTTTCTCATCTAATGGAGGCAGCTATGCTCACAAGTCATGACAAATATTCAATAACCTGTTGATATCCACTTCGGTGGTCGCATGGTTTAGGGCAGGGGTTAACGAATGGTCGATCTCTTGGCAATTTTCAGTCGATCGCGTAAGAAATCTACAACGGTATTAAAAGTCGATCTTTCTTTATTTCTTCTAAACTAGCAAATTTAATATCAAGTAAAAATAATATCAGTGAAAAAAATAACCATAATCGGTGATAATTGATAATTTTTATTTATTTTATTTATTTTAGCACCGCGTCTTACTACCCGTTCGGGTTATACGTTTAAGTACTAATTACACTAATGGATTAGGAATTGGAAAGGTTGAATTTAGAGGAAGTGAACCCGCATTTGCGTGGAGGGAGAGTGATTCGAACCTCGATCTCCCCGTCCTCGGTGGTCTGGCTCAACACGACTGGCGCGTTAGCCAACTACGCCACCGAGGCGGGTGATAATTGATAATGTTATAAGAAAATTAAATAGGTAATTTAATATAAAAATGTATATATTTTTATTTATTCTATATTTTTTCCCAGAATGGTGGGGCCATAATCATTTGAGGAAAGGTTGATTCTAAGGAATATTATTTTTTATTTTTTATTATTATTTAGCACCTCGTCTTATTATTCTTTCAGTTTTTACGCTTAAGTACTAATCATGCTAATGAGTTAGGGATTGGGAAGGTTGAATTTAGAGGAAGTGAGCCCACATTTGCGTTGAGGGAGAGTGGAAAACTATTTAGGAAAAACCACTCCCGGTTCACCCGACCGAGATTCGAACCTCGATCTCCCTGTCCTCGGCAGTTTAGATAAACACGAAACTAGCGCGTTAGATAACTACGCCACCGAGGCAGGTCAATTTAAGGAATAAAATATAATATAAGACGATAGGTGATCGTGGGACTTTTGATAAGTTAGTAAGTCGATCGAGGCCCAAAAAAGGTTGCTGACCACTGGATTAGGGTTAAATTGTTAGAGACGGGGAGATCGGGGTTTGAATCCCAATCGGGTGTACTGAGAGTGGTGTTTACTAAATGGTTTCAGTAGTAGTTGAAATTAGAGTTCTGACTCACTTTATCTCGTAGGGTTAACAATTAACATTGATCCTTCACATAGGATGTGGAGAATCACTTTCTTCCATAAGAATAGCATTGATCCTCCACATTGTGAAGTTGGGTCACTTTCTTCTACATTGTTCTTCTTCACTGGGGAGGGAGGGAGGTGGGTCACTTTCTCCCATAAGAATAGCATTGGGTGGTTGACATTTTATTCAAGTTTTATCTTGGACCCTCCTTTCTATTGACATTATATGTGTATTATTTATAGTTAAAATAGATCTATTATTTGGTTTACGAAACTCCAACAATAAAATTACCCTCACAATCGACCAAATAAATCATGTTTGTTTCCCCAGAAATTACTGAAATAAACCACCCCTTCATTGGAGTATTTCGTTGAATCCCTTTTACTACGATTGTTCTAATTAAAAACGTAATATTGTCAATATGAGCCTGATTGAAATATTGATTTTCTTCCTCCTCGGATTGATTAGTTCCAGATGGTTTAAGTAACTGTTTAGAATTGCCGGGAAGTACATAATCTCCCACAAACATGTCGGGTGTCGGGGTTGGGAGCCCACAAGGTGAGACAGTTGCTTCCTTTATGTGTAATTATTTGCAATTTGGTTCAATAAATTTGGGAAAGCCTGTATATTAACATAAAAAAAGCTGAAAATCATTGTTATTAGAGCACTGTCCGTATTGAAGGGACTAAAGTTCAATTAATTTAAATTAGTTGAAAAATAACTCCTAGACACAGGAATTGAGGACGGGACTATAAGCTTAGCGCGCTAATGTTATACCATTTAGCTAACCGGGTTTCATCTCATGTTAAGAGTCATTTTTAACTCATATTTTAAGACAGTCTGTGGGTCTTAGTTTATGATGTGCGTGGATATTCAGAAGAATTCCGCTTTAAAATTAAATTCTTGTATTGCATACTTGACTGCATAACAGTCCTCTCAAGAAGCATATGGCTCAAGTATGATCACTCCCATAATATTAGTCACTCATATGTGACTGACGATTCCACACGTCCATCACAGACTCAGCCTTCAGCCATGAGTGAAGAATTATCCAAAACATGGGGCAAATCCTGGAAAGCTCAGTGGCAGAGCATCGGTGCCCCAAGCCAAAGCCCAATGCCCATGTTCAGTTATTTTTTCCAAATAATTTAAATTAAATATAATGTAGTAACATGGTTGGTATAGCTTATTGAAAATCACTATTGTTAAAATTTCTAAACTTACCGTAAATATTTTTTGCCAGTATTATTTCTATAGGAATATTTATATTTGTTTCAGCACATAATGACCGGCCTGCTGCTCGCACATCATGGTCAGACTCTCTACCATTGCGAGTTAAAGGGCCGAGGATTCAGCTATCTCAGAAAGTGACTCCACTCCGGCCAGGGGATCTACCAAACCGCGAGCCTTATGTGCCAGCGTATATATATACCCTCTTCTTCCCCAAAGTGCCGAGGGAAGGACCGAAAAAGGTGACCTGGTGGTCTAGGGGTAAGGTGTCAGACTTCTGTGCTGAGGGTCCGGGGTTCAATCCTCGGTCCCGGCACAGATTTATCTGATTGCCAAACCCTTCCTTCACCTCTGACAAGAAATGTATTAATCACAACTTGTGAATGTGAGGAATGCCAGGCCTCTACCGTAGTTCGGATTCCACGTTAAACTGTAGGTCCTCCATTTCATCTCACAATCACCCTACCATTGCACATTAGCGTAAGTGCGTATAAACCGAATGGGTAGTAAGACGCGGTGCTAATAATAATAATAAAGGACCGAAAAAGCCATTTTTCCGCACGGTGGTTCCACGCAGGGTTGTGGAGTTCCAGAACCGCGAGCCCTATGTGCATTACTTCTAATAATGTTATTGATATTTCGATTGATCGATGTACCTTCGGCAAAATTTTCGTCCCTACATAACTCACGCAACCAACACAGTTATTTACCAAAGTTGTTATTGTCTTCTCACTCAACTCAACATGTTTCACTATTAACCTCCATTTTGATTAGTAAATGGAATTAAATTACTGTGCCGTACATCAACATTTGTCTTTTTATTTCACCCATAGTTTGCATTTCAGATAATCTCTAAAATATGAATTACAATAATGAACACTGTTTAAAAAAACAATGATTTTGTACTCATGAAGTTTCTCGAAATACTAATAACAACTTGTTACAACGGTTTATTGTCTACCACGGTATATAATTAATGATGCATCGCGTAGGACGATATATCAGATAATATTTTAATAAATCTATGTCAGCTCACTGTGGTGGCCGCATGGTCTAACGCGCTATTCTCGTGTTGGACTAGTCTGTCTAAGACGGGGAGATCGGGTGCAGTGAGGATGGTTTTCCTTAAATGGTTTTCCACTCTTCCTTCACACAAATACGGGTGCACTTCCTCTAAATTAAAACTTTCTTGGTTACTAACACATTATTTTAATAAGTACATTGGCGTATAGCCCGAATGGGTAGTAAGACACGGTGCTAAAAAGAAATCAATATTAACCCGCATTGCAGGTCACATGGTCAAACATGTTGCTCTCGTGTAAGAGTGTAGAGGATCTGGGTTTGAGTTCCGGTCTCCGTGAAAATGCGAGTACATTCACTTTAAAACACCTTTTTTCTCTCTCATTTTCGCTTCATTAAGATAAACCTTGATCCGATAAGTGCTAATCCGCCGCAGAACGCACGGCTCATGCCCTCCCCTGAGCTAGACTACCCGCGTGGCAATATAAATTTCATATTTATGATCATATTGACATAACCTTGATGCTACATTACTGTGGGAAGGAAAAGGGTGTTCGCGGTTGACGCCTTAAGTGTTTAATCATGTTCATTGCTAAAGATAACGTCAACATAGATTGCGTTTGTCACAATTTCAACATATTCATAAATAAAATATATCATAGCTTGTAATTATTATTACCAAATCTTTTACAAATATCATTTAAATATTGTGCATATATATTACATACTTATGTTTTTTTACGTCAATCTAGTACAGTTTGTCCAACTTAAATTAACCTAAAATTGAATTTTATATTTCTTAATATTTATAATTATTATATTGGGCTAACTCACAAGTAAGCTGTGTAAGAACTCTATAAACATATTTGATTTAAAATTGTAAGTAAAAATAATTGAATTTAGAATATTCTTAAGAATACGAAAGAATTTTAGGATTAGAAGGTTCTTTCTTAGATTAAAGACAACCAACAAAAAAATAACTCATATTTATACATCAGTTACTAACTTAAATAGTGTCTGCTTTTCTGTACCGTGGAAAGTACGCTTTCAATGGAGCTTATATTATAATATAATGTACAGTGTACAAGAATCTCATAAATTAGGTTTGATGTGTTGAGTTAATCATTAGAGAAACCGGTTAATTAGTGAAGATACTGGATCCGATATCATGTGGAGCCTAAGACATTGTACAACTCCAGCTCCAGTTATCCAGTTATTTAGAAGATGAATTAGATGCCGCTGTTCAGGTTTATCATACGGCTTTAATCAAGGCGTTCAACAAAACAAGTTCGAAAAATTTAAGTTTTGATTTCCAGGAATAAAATATAAGCTGTATCCAACCAGCAAAACCCAGCTTACAAAGGCTCATTCAAAAAACTTTTTTTTTTTAGAAAATAAAATTATCCGTTTCAAAAAATATACATACAGGGCTGCGTGTGGTTTTTAAAATGCTAATTTGCTTTATTATTTAATATTGTAGGATCTTAGAGGATTTGGTTAAATCCTTCAACTTTTCCTGATTTTACAAACTAGTGGCCACCTTGTATCGAATTCTGAATTAAATAAAACTAATCCTAAGCAAACGTTATTTTGTATATAGGAGTGAACAAACGTGAGTGGGAAAAATAAGAAGGTCCTACCTGGAAAAAACCCTGTATAATTCCAACACCTGGCATTGAACCTGACCATACTCTTTATTCTGGTTTCAATTATTTGGTTTCGATGATCAACGTAATGAACCAGAAAGCATGAAAAGTTAGGAGAGCGTTTAGAAAAATTGGTTCTTGACTTGAATATCTATCTCTAAATAATCAAAAAGCTCAATAATTAAGAACACCTTTAGACGTAATTACAATTAGAATATATACTTTAGATGATAAAATCGTGTGATTATATCAACTTCTAAAAGTCAAAATAGTTTGTTTTCGTTTTCTTTTGATTTAAATCCAATTTTATGAAAGTACCGTATGTATAAATTAATAGCTTCATTATTATTTATTGTCCTTCCTTATGAACTGGGAATGTGTTTTACTCAAAATGTGATAGGTTTTCCCATAGTGAGTGTTAGTGTAGTTTCTTTACATAAACCCTCCTCACCATATCCGCTAGTCCTGACATTAGAACGTACGGCCGGCAGAGTTAGATGTGAAGTGAACTGTTTGATTGTGAATCACTAATGCAAGCAAAGCGGTTTCCTATTCCCCACCCCAGATGAATGTTTGTGAGTTTTCTTATGATTTACTTCTATGCTGAACTGCTTCAATGGTAACATGGTCTAAAGCGTAACTCTCGCAATAGACTAGAACGCCGATGACAAGGAGATCGGGGTTCGAATCCCTGTCGGGTGTACTGAGGGTGGTTTTTTTCTCAAATGTTTTTAACACCCTCTCTCTCTCCATAAAAACGCGAGTACACTTCCTCTAAATTTAAACTTCCTCATCCCTAACACATTAGCGTAGTTAATACATATGCGTATAACCTGAACAGGTAGTATGACGCGGTGCTAAAAAATATTTCTCCAGAATCAGTTGCTTTTTAAGTCCCTGGCAGTACTGGTACTAGAACGTTTAAAAGTAAATTAACTAAAAACAAAACAAACTCCCACAAATTGTTTCCTAGAAAGGGCGAGGTCAAGGTTCGAATCTTGGTTGGATGAAATGAAGGTAATTTTCAACATGCGATTTATCGCAGTGGTTTTTCCATCCGCGTTCATCGCTAATGATGGCGAATTTCCTCTAGCTACCCCTCTCATCCCAAAACCTTAGATTAGCTCGTTAAATAAACATTACGTTGAAGAATGTAAACTAAAAATACGTTTGCACACGACCCAGACATAGCTCAACTTTTGACACCTCTTTTAGAGACACGTCAGTAACACGACACCGGTCTAATGCACTTGCAAAAAAAAAAGTCATTTCTTCAAACACAACGGCTACTATCGGCCTGATAGTAGGAGGTCAGGAACAGGAAGGTCGCTTTAGAGCTGCGGTTCTCAAACTTTTAGCCTCCAGGAACCCTTTACACCTCTAAAATAACTGTGGAGCCCCAAAAAGATTTTAAGTAGCTTATTTATATCTATCGATTTTTACAGCATTCGAATTTTAAACTATGAGAAATTTTGTAAATATAGTATATTTATTAATTAACTTAATTTAAATCATACATAGCTTAGTAAATAAATAAAAACCACTTAATTTTGTTAAACATAATTTTTTTTTTCCAAAATATACTTTAGTGAGAATAGTGGAATTGTTTAACATTTTTGCAAATCTCTTTAATGGCCGGTTTAAGAGAAGACATCTGGAATCGCATTTCTTCTTCTGCATTGGATATGTTGCAATATTCCTTTTTAATTAAAGTGTACTTGAAAAATCTATCCCCACAAGTATTCTAAAATCTCTAAGATATTCTGAAGGGGTCTCAGGGAACCCCAGGGTGGCTCCGAGGAACACACTTTGAGGAACGAGGATGAAGAAAATCACTCCAGTGTAAGCCCGGCCCACCGTTAAAAGAAATGTGGCCCTGGGAAAACCTCGTTTGCGGGGTCCTCAGTTATATGCCTCACCCCCACTCCCAAAATATAGTTAAAAAACTTAATTTTTGTTAAACGTTATTACAGTAGTTTTCACATATTTACCTATTTTCAGCCCTATGATGTATCAGGAAATGCCGTAAAAGGTAAATACATGTGAAACTGATTATATAAGCCGTGTTTTTATACATAGGCCTATAAGGGTTGATTTCTCCTCAACCCTTCATTTGATTTTATTTGTGAACAAACTTGATCTGTATAAAGGTACAAATAACAACTGTGCTAGGTTTGAATTAAATTGGTTTAATGTATTCAGAGGTTATCGTGAGACATTTCTATCAATGACAGACAGACAAATGCAAATTGGTGGAGTTAAAAATGAGAACTCGCTTCACACGTTCAATAAATCAAACCCATTGATTATGTTTTTATTTGTTTTTACACTCTGACAATATGTGCTAGATAACCTATACAGGGAGCCATCTATACGAGCGCACAAGTAAAAATTCCCACTCACACTCCCCGCCCCAACCCCACCCCCCCGTTTCACATAAAAAAGCGCGGGGGGGCACTGTGCGGTCGCGCCGTTCACACACCCCTTTATGGCGGCCCTGCCCGACCGAGATTCAAACCTCGATCTGCCCTTCATAGGCGAACTAGTATATTGCAAGTCTGGAAGCCTTAGACAGCGTGAGCACATGTGCGGGTGTCTAAATAGCTGTGCTCCCTCATGTACACACACGTCACCAAAATGTGGCCGGCCCAACTCTAGGGAAGATTTCCCCCACTTGAGAACGGGGGGAAAGGCTTATGGTCGTTGCCCTCCCTACCTCGGGAGGTGTTTAAAGAGCCAAGAAGAGTTGTTGAACCTTAGAATAGTAGGCTGGCAATTAAGTTTTCGAACGTTTTACGAGCCTGAGGCCACGAGTCACGCGATACAATGCGCGGGACGGACATCGTCAGTGGACTAGCTGTTAGCGCGCCTGATTATGACCCGGAAGGTCAATAGTTTAGGTCACGACACAAGTTCACAACTTACTCTAGATGGATGCTCGGAGCAGCTCCTTACAAACACCCCTATGTTCTTCCTGTTTCCTAATTAGGCTACCTAATAAATGGTTTAAATCGACAATAAGGCAAATAAATAATATTAGGGTTAATAACTAGGCCTTTAATGCCTTTTTGATCAAATTAATTAATGATTATGAAATGTAAGACTAAAATGATTATTTAGGGTATCAGAAAAACTTTTTAAAAAAATCTTAATACTCGTAATTATTTAATAACATAAAATATTATGATATTCACAAAGTAATTTCCTAGTATATTATAAATGTTTACACAAAATGTAACCAACCCACTACCTCTAAGGTAGGATGGAAGGGAACGTGAATTAAAGCCAGTACTTTTGTAGTTTTTATAACATTTGTTTTAAACTAAATGCCCTTATTGAAGTAATATTTAATCTAATGTGTAAAAAAATCCATAAAAACAGCAAAAATACAGGCCTTAACACACGTTTTATTCCATCCCACATTAATCTCTTGGTAAAAAAGAAAAAGTTATTCCAATTTATTCTGCCAGTGGCGCAACAAAGGGAAGGTAGGCTGAACAGGGCAGGTGTCTCCCCAATACGACAAATTGTTTTAATAAGAACTTTAATCAGATGAAATAGAACCAATATAGAGCACAGAAGACGTGTCGAAGATGTAGGTATTTTTTTTTAAACCAGGATTATGACTTGAATATTCTAAAGTAATACCACTATGCAAATTCAAATTGCCTCTAAAATTCCTATTTGAAAAAGTACAGACATGATAGAGCTTCTATACATCGAAGCAAGGCCTTGGTCAAATAAATTTTAATCAATAGTGACATAATTACAGTTTATATAGTAACAAAATAAAGGCACAAAACTATAAATAGCTAGCAGAAACCATTCTCATGTTTAAAAGTGCATTAGGGGTTTAAAGGCTTTTAACACAAGATAAGGGTTATTAGCACCTGAGACTGCACTTAGAGACTTCATAATCTCTTGATCTACACCCAATTTCGCATTTAGCTAAGACTAAGTAAGTTTAACTTTCACTAGATTTCAAACTGACAAAGTTATCAAAGCTGATTAGTCAACGTATTGAGGCACTCACTATGCCTTAGAGGAGGTCTCAATCACAACATGTAACCGATGATGATTTAAAATCTCTTTAAAATAATAGTAGTGATTGAAGAGAAAAACATGTTAAACTTTTAATTCAGTGAAATTAAAAAAAAGTCTTATACAAGTATGTTAAAACTGAAACTAGCTAATTTTTAAAGAACAAATGTTATCAATTTAGTTCAGAAACTGCTTTTTTTTAATGTTATAAAGCATTTTCAAAGAACCAAAGAATAGTAGGCCTAAATACATTTAGCACAGTTTAGTGATTTTTAAATAACCATAAACTTTTAAAAAATGTTATTTACAGAAATTACATTTGTTAAATAGTTTCTATAAGATATCATAAAAATAAATCCAAATATATTTTAGAGACATTCAATATTCACAAAATGTATTGGACTTTTGTTAGGATTCTTGTTTGACCCCGCCCATTTATCAAGAAATTTGAATATGGGCTACGGCCTTGATTGTATGCCCCTCACTTTTAAGACATCATGTCGGAGTGAATCACCAAATGTTGAACCCCATGACCGTATAATGTCCCCTGATGTCCCCCTTTCCACCGAAACACACACTCCTGATAGCCATGAACTGCCTGGCCAATACCAGGTGACGGGGAGGTCGGCAACTTGCCAGCCGCAATCGTGTGTAGCAGATAACAGGCCCTGTTACACGATAACATGTCAGTGAAGGCAAAGAACGAGGGAACATCGAGTAGCGGGGGTTACATTGAATAACATTTTGTACGCGTGAGAGGTACAATCTTCGAACATTCGTCAAAGTGTCCTGATTTGACAAATAGAACTGCCCCTTATCGATTATGCTCAATTCTGTGAAAGGACAGGAATAGAAAACTAATCAAAGTGAATTTTATATATAGATTAAAAATGACAACTGGATGCGGGACCTTCGGATTATGCCCGGATCACAATCATCTTAACGTTCACAAAACGTAAGGGTGAACGTTTTGGAATTCAATTAGTGAACAATCGGTTTTCAAACCGTTCATGTCACTGTCTATGTTTTGCTCGAGTTTTTACGTTACGTTACGTGAAACCTGATCACACACTGTGTTTATTTGCGCTACGCGAACATTAAGTGAACGTTACATTACGTTAAAGTTAAGTTGATTGTGATCCCGGCATTAGAGAGCAAATGCTCTTACTAATGAGCCACCGAGAAATCGTCTCGTGCTCGGGATTACTCTTTGCTCATAGACAGATTCTGTGATAGACGTGTGAATTCATCGATTCCTAAAGCTAGGAAAGCTAGGAAAGCTGGGAAAGCACAGGTAAGGTAAGCTTGACTCGGAAGGTCGGCTTCACGCTGCCGCTCGTGCAAACTTTAATTGCACAGGAATGGAGATATATTGGTCTTGTGTTTATTAGTCTAGGCATCACAAGGCCCATTTAAAAACGTTTTCGGCTTTACTACCCACGCAGAGAGAAGAGTACAAATAAAAAAATAAAACACATGCATAGTCACGTTATTAATTACTATTGTGTTGACATCAGTTTACTCTTTTATCATCGTACATTCTTACAATCTTGTTTAAAACGGAGATTTTGTTTGGGAACATGAAGAGAGAGATAATGATCCATAATTAAAGTGAAAACGAGTCTATTAACAAGATTTGGTGAAAGACAAAGGCGGAGAGAGAAGTGAGCTCTTCTAAAATGAAAAACACTTCTCCATATATATATATATATATTGTTTTATGTGTCTTACCACCCGTTCAGTCTATCAACATCCTTACACTGATGAGGTAGAAATGAGAAAGGCAGAATTTTAGAGGAAGTGTATCAGAATTTAAGTGGAGTGAAAGTGAGGAAAGCTTTATTAAAAAAAATACAACCCTCATTGCAACCAGCTGGGACAAACCCAAAGCCGGAAAACAATATAAGGTGAACCCACTTCGGTGGCCGCATAGTCTAACGCGCTACTCTTGCAGTAGACTAGACTGCCGATGACGGGGATATCGAGGTTCGAATCCCAGTCGCCGGGTGTAATGAGTTTTCCCCCTAAATGGTTTTACATTCTCCATCAACGCAAATGCGGTAGCATTAATTCTAAAGTCAACCTTCCTCGTACATTACGTATTAGCGTAATCAGTTAATTTTCGTACAACCCGAGCGTATATTGAGACGCGGTGACAGTAAACCAAACAAGAGACCCGTGACTCACGGTTTTCAGATTAATAACATCAGTTTGGTCGATATTTTAACTGTCGTATCCGTCCGTCGAGGCGACGGTGTTAACAGTGCAGGACGACACTCGGAGTTGAACAAACCCTAGTAACAACTGATTACGATTAAGTTACTACTGTACACGGGATTGGTTCACAGGTGGGTGATATCCCCACTTTTAACCTCAATGTCGCCGTTACCAGCTCAAGGTGAACCTAAACAAATGTGCTGTTATTTTTCTTTCTTACTGTTCTTTAGAGCTATCAGAGAGAGTAGCACAGACTGAAAGAGCGAATTATAAGTTAATGCGACAGCGTTTGTCTAGAGAACCGTCGGAAAGCGACTCGCGTAACAAAACTTGCTTCCAGTGCACCCAAAAAGGAATTCAATCAGTGACCTCTTTAGCTAGAGTCAAGCACTTTAGCTAGAGGATAATTGTGTCGGTTAAAAGCTGTTTACTTATAATGGAAGATGATGTCATTAGTGTTGTATACTCGCGTACAAATAGTATGGTAGCACAAATGATAGCCAAGATTTTCGTACCTAAAATTTGTAAACCTAAGCGTATAATAAAAAACACAAGGACAATCGCCAACTCTTATGTATAGATAGCCCATATGAGAACTACCCTTATCAGTGGACATGCGGTATTAAGCGTCAGGCTCATCAATACACTTAATTACCTGTGACGAGGGAACCTAGATTCGAATCTCAACCACGTGTACTGAAGGTGGTTTCCTAAATGTAATTAATGAGCGTGTTTTCTCCTTCCTCTCGCCCCGCTGATGTGGGAGTATTTACTCCAAACAATTTTTCTTATATCTATCTTTTAATTTTGGCCGTTAATAATCTTGGTGTTGAACGTTATCTTTTTTTTTTAATATGAGCGCTAAGCCCGCTTTTTAAGGACACAACTATCGCACCAGATTGGGGTTGAAGCAGGACATCCTAAAGCCTGAAAGTTGACCTCCTTAATCACAAGGACATCGGGGACAGGTCAACGATGAAAAGGTGTTCCCCCGCTCCCTGACAACTCGGAGTACGAGACGGGTCAAGGGTGATCTTGAATAAACCTGGTGAAAGTCCCCAACTTATAAGAGTTATAAATTAATTTCTCAAAACAGCAGGTAGAATTTTATGCAGAGATCATTGTTAAAGAAAAAAAATTAGTTTTAAAATAACTCGGTATGAAGACACGTGAACCTTTGACACGGAGTAAGAAAGTTGTGGAAGTGGGATCGAAATATTAATTTGGTTTCAACAACAGTAGTAATTTATTATAATATTATTAATTTATCAAGGCAAAGTGTGAAGTGATGGTAATGACAAGGAAGAGGGTAAGGCCTAATAAAGCTAAAAGGTTGGATGGAGTAGAGCTGAGAAAAATACAGAACATAAAATATTTTGGAAACGTGATTGAGGAGAAAGGTGGAAGTAGAAAGGATCTAATGAGAAGAGAACAGCAGGGATAGTTGTTCTACAGGTGTGTAAGAGACCTGCTATGGAGAAGAGAAGTGCCCTTGAAGTGTAAGGAAGTGTTGTATAAGGGCGTACTTAGTACCTATTGTCACATCTGCAGCAGAAACATGGACATTGAATGTAATAGAGACTAGGAAAGTGGAGGCCATGGGAATGAAGTTTGTGAGGAGCATTTTAGCTGTCACAAGGACAAACAAGATTAGGGATGAAGTTATCTGGGAAAGAGTGGGAGTACAGGGAATATATGAGATAGTAGAGGAAGCAATAGTGGGATGGTATGGGCATGAAATTAGGAAGGAAAAAGAAAGAATGCCAAGAAAGAGATAGGAGGAGCAGATAACAGAAAGTGTGCAAGTGAAAGTAGAAGAATAGAAGCAATTAAAGTAGTAAGAATGGTGGAAGGATATATAAAGATGGAGACATTTTACTTAACTGACCCGGTCACAGGCTTGAGAAAGATGATGATGATAATAAGTATTTTATAGATATGCAGACGATCGCCAAGGTAGTTTTCACACATTACCTGTAAAAGAAGGTAGGAGTTAAATCTCGACAAGCTGAACTTTATTTATCCAAAATAGCAAAAGCAGATGCAATACGTAATTTGATTCACTTGTTTAAGCTTTTTATTGAGCTGTTCAAAATCTTTTGTGCATCCCATATTACTCTCCATACATAATTAGATAAGGATGAGGAAGGTAAAATTTTAAGGAAATGTACCTGAATTTGCGTGGGAAGAAGAGTGAGAAACAATTTAAGGAAAACTCAACCTCAGTACACTTGATTGAGATTCAAACTCTGCCCTCCTCGTTACTAGCAAAACATATCCGGTGAACCTGACGTCTTAATCCATGAGTCCATTGATGAAGGTAGATTTCTTTTAAACTCACCACATCTTACTACCCGTTCGGGTTATACACATATGTAATAATTACACTAATGTGTTAGGTATAAGGATGGTTTAATTTAAAGGAAGTGTAGCTGCATTTGCGTGGAAAGAAAGAGTGGAAAATCATTTAGGGGAAAAGACTCTCAGTACACCTGACTGGGCTTGAACCCTGATCTCCCCGTCTACGGTAGTTTAGTCTATTGCGAGAATAGCACCTTAGACCATGCATCCACCGAATCGGGTAGATTTTAATTAAATAATTATTGGCACAACCTAACAAACGTGCTCAAGAATTTTAAGGAAACTCTCCAGTTTATCTTGGATAAGACTGGAAACTACAACTGAGAAAAAAAAAACCATTAAATGCACCCGTTTGAGAATTAAACCCTGACTTTACGGATCGAATGGGTGCATGGACCTCGCTAGCTATTAATTATTGAAGGGGATAGGGTATAGAACAAATGTATTCTTAATTCAAAAATAAAAATAATTGAGCACCAACTGAATAACACGAATATAACAGAATTGATTATATAAATTAACTTCAATATTTATGCACTGTTTCAAGTATGGCTTTTCAATTTTATAACTAACACACACCATATTATATTCTAAAAGTACTAAGAGTGTTTCATTGCAGCTGATTATTAGAAGAGGAAGTGGCCACGCCCCCTCCCTCCGGTAACAATGCCCGTAAATTCAAACACGCTAGTACATATCTAACCTCGCTGGTAGACTTAAAAAAGCAAGGCCTTCATAAATAAACTTTGGTAGGCTAAACATTATGACACTGCAAATCCTCGTTAAAAAATATACTAGCGCTAGAATTTACACTATCCGAGCTTAAGGGCAAACCCACACACAATTACTAAATTATATTAAGTACCTACCCAAGGCATCAAACCGGTAACCCCTGCGCATATAGCCGACATGTCTAACCACTGTACCAAGGAGACGAGTCACTAAATTCAAGTCCCCTATTATCCCTCAGAATCTTAGAATAAAGTGCTTTATTTCATTCCTGGACCAAAGAGACGCCAATTGACAAAAGACCGACAATTTAGAGCCCGGCTGACCAAGGGTCTGGCGCCATGGATGTACAACAAAATAAAGGCATAAGGTCTATCTATGTCAGTGTTTCTCAACCGGTGGTCCGGGAACCAGTCCCACTAGGTTGGATCGTTGCTGGCTGGTCAGAAAAAAAGTTTTCTAATGTACAGCTCAATTTTTTATTGGAATGACCTTTTCTGACATAGAAAAATTATTACAATATATATTGTATGTTCTTAACTTAGTTTGTAAGTAATGTGCTGAAATGATCAGTTGGCTTAGAAAGTGTACGTTTGATACCCCTAAATTAATTGTAAAGGCTTACCGGTGATGTCGAAAGGGGTGAGTACGTAGAGGGTCGCGGGTAGCATTCCGGGCCTCTCCATCAGGGCTTCCCTGACGCACTGCATGCAACAACGGGGACAACAAGGATCGCCGGGGGACTCCTCCTCGGGGGCGGGAGGGGCAAGGCTCGAACAGCGTCAGGTCCAGGCCTTCCATATCACTCTCTCCTTCGCACTCGCCGCAAGTGTCGGAGAATGGCTCGAAATCGCCGCTGTTCACCACCGCGTCCTCCTCCTCTTCCTCGCCGTCGTCGTAGTCCTCAAGGTCAGTGGTGGACACGTGGCAAGCACCCGCCGGGTCCAGGTAGTCCCGCCACGACCCACGGACGCGTCGCGCCTCCCACTGGGGGGATCCGGGAACTCGCAGAACTTCCGGGACGACCTCCTTCAACTCCATGACGCATCACTTCCTACATCCGAACCACCCTTTTCTTCACGACGCCTTCACGATATACTGACGAGAGCTCAAATACTGACGAGAGCTCACCAAACAATAGGTAGATGTATCTATTTTCGTTAACTCATTCGCATGATCTCAAGCGCTAGATTGTTCACTTTCCTTGAAAATAATTCACAAGACTTTTCACTTAGCAGGGTTCAACTAGTAGTAAAATAAGTTGTTATATCTGTTGCTTAAACCATTAATGGAATCGACCACAAATCCACGCAACGTTTCTTCTTCTCTTCTGAGTAACCTCAAGACAAATTCAATAAGAAACTGGGAACATAATGTACCATCCTTTCCTTAGACACAAAAGCTAAGGCTCGACGAATGAATAAGACAAACAGAAAAACATCCCAAAGCCAAACTAGAACAATTCTATTACCCTAGAAAATATCTTGAAACAGAGAACCTGAATCGTGGAGGTTTTGCTGATTTCACATCTCTAATTTAATGTCTGACCCTTAAACCAACAAATAAATTACGCCTCTAATGACACCGTTCGAAGATGTTTCTCTCCTACGAGGTTTGTATCCGATGTTACGGCTTGATTACACGCCCTACTTTGTCCACCGAGAGCTAAGATGGACTGCGAAGCAGGATTCTCAAAGACTAGTGCATGGATTAAGGCTTTCTTCGTTGAATGCACTCCGTACTTAAATGGTAATGATTTTAAATCAAGAGTCACCAACAATATTAAAGGAAAGTAGAGAAGTTTACGATGGCGTTTCAGCATGTACTGCTAGGTCTATATCGCGAAAAACTCAACTAATTAATTGATTTCCATTTACGGTCACAATTCATTAATTTGAAATTATTACCAAGCTTGTGATCTAACAAGGGCGATTACGGAGGAAGCATTTGTTAAGTTGTGGAAGAGGGGAGTATTCCGTGCACGCCACACAACGAAAATAGATAGACATCACGTTCCACGGTTTGATTACCCACAATTGCTGTTGTAAGGACATTATATAAAAAAAAATACAATTATGTTACATAACTAGCATAAATTACAAACGCAAACAAACCATAGTTGTAAAGAGGACAGTTGTATGGTAAAAAAAAAGTTTACGCAATGATTAGTTCCTGGATTTTGTTGGTACGATGTAAGCATTAAAGGATAGCGTCCCAGCCTATTCTTGTGAAATAAACCTGCGTTTTAATTACAAGTTTACATATGGATATGTATTTGGTGGGTGAAAATAAAAATAGCACTCTAAGCGTTGAGATAAAAACTTTACTAGAGTTGTGGAAGACCCCACTTGGACCAAAAATAGTCTTAATTTTTTTTATAAATAATTAATACGCGTGAAAGTTTATGATGAGATGATCACATTGCCAATTATTACTCTGTGTGACTTCCCATATGTTTGCTACACCACGTGACAAGAAAGAGAGACGTCAAATCAGTGGCGCGACCTACGAGAATGGACCAGGAAGCTGCGAAAGACTCCGAACGGTGAACCTGTCAGGTAAAAGGTAGCAGCTGACCCAGCTGTGAGAACCACTATCCACCGTTGTTCGGCTGTACAGGCGATATTATGCGACAGAAGAAAAAAAAAACACATTCACTCGTAAACAAAAGCTTCAAAGTTATGAGTTGTGGTTTTAACATCTCAAGAATTGTAGTTAGTTTTCCACTAACACTAGATTTCCCACGATTGGTTTAATTTAAGAGTGTAATTAATATGCACTGATATAACAACACTTTTGAAGTGATAGTTTTTCATATTCAATTCATATTCATATTTCCATTGGGTCGTAATCAAACTAAGACATACACTTTAATAAATACCTATATAATTATATTATATCACTGTAAAATACACTTTTAGATTCATTTAAATATGTTGACATATAATTATAAATATAAAACGTGTACGCTATCTTGTGATGCACATAATTTAACTTTTAAAATCTAATTATTTCAAGCAAATTTCCTTTGTCACTAATTGAAAAACTATTTGAATTATATTGACATGTTTTGAAATAAAATTTAATGAACCATATGCAGAGTACACTTTGTCCTATTAGTTTTAGATGTTTCCTCCTTCACACGTTTTTGCATGAAATAACTCTCGGTTTTAATAAGCTGCGGCAAAATTAAACTCAATGATAAAACTATTACCGGTTAGATTCGAACGAATGTCCGCGCGACCTTCGAGCCCCCCGTGTGTATACCCGCCACGCAACAACACACTTGACTGAGCCGCCTAGCTGGTTTGAATTTAGAAGATTCCAGCTTTGCCGCCCCGCCGCCGTGATCGCTAGCGAGGCCGCGCGCACTGGATGCACCTGTTTTTGAATGTCCTCCGCGGCCGGACACGAACTTGCCCGACCACGCACGAACTCAACTGGTGGTCAGCACAACAATGTAATCTATTATCATCACTCGAATGAGATGAAAAGTTTACTCACCAAAGGAACGGTTCCGGTTGTCAGGTGGCTGTGTTAAACTTCCGGTTGGTGGAAAAAAAACATTTTTTTAATAAAGCAAGTATGTGAAAGAGTTCTCCCAAGGTTAGAGTTCACTACCTATGTTTATTTTTTTAAATTACTTTGACAAGCGACGTAAATTGACTTTCATTTGTCAAAATGAAAGGAAAGAAAAGTCTAAGTTTCATAGCCAGGACTTTTTAGAAAATAGAAAACACATTTATTTTGCGGTCAACAATGATTAAATATTACTGTACTATGTATTATTTTATAGGTATTGATTAATATCTATCAAAACATGCAGATCACATGGACTGATGTATAAAAACATATTATGACTAGTAGATCTAGATTTTCTTATACAAGTCAAATAAAACCCTTCCTACTAAAATGGTTTCTTACCCTCCCTCCACGCAAATTAGGGTATCTTGAGCTGCTATAGTCATGAGACTAAACAGCCTAACACAATAATAAAATGTGAATATCCCCTTGTTGAAAATACTGTTTTTTTTTATGTTCGACTGGTTGCGTAATGTAAGCGCCGTGTATTTCCGCTCCACAGGATACGGATCTTAGCGGTCCAGTGAACATGGTTTGGCTTTTATACAAACAGACCCTTGCTCGCATCTCTAAAAGTACAATAAAATATATTCCATGTATGATATGTTGAGAGTGTGTTAACAAGTTATTGCTCGGGGCTCTTCAATGTTTTTTTAGCACCTCATCTTACTACCCTTTCGGGTTATACACCTATGTACTACTTACCCTGTGTTAAGGATGACGAAGGTCAAATTTGAGGAAATGTACCTGCATTTGCGTGGAGGGTAGACGGGATAATCATTTAGTAAAAACCACTCTCAGTACATTCGACTGGGATCGATTCCCATCATCGGCAGTCTGGTCTATTGCGAGAGTTACGCCTTGGACCATGAGGCCACCGAAGCGGGTTGGTACCCTTCAAAAGCCCGTTCTTGTGGTAAAGTGATTTGAGCGTTCTACTACAGCACGCGTGTCAAACTACCAAGGGCCACATAGAAAATTGAAATACTAATGGGGCCGCATTTAAGAACATTCAATATTTTAGCCATCTTTAGTCAAATAAACTAAATTTTAAAATTAATATTACTACAAAAAGAACATAAAGATTATATTAAATGTTAAGAGATATCCTGTATTTCCCCCCCTAGAAATTTGAGACTATTTTTGTAGCAATGGACCTAATTTAAACAAAGTAATTATATTGATTAATTATTATAAATATAATTATTACATATAAAATGATCAATTTCTCACAGAGAAGAATCAACGTCGATCACTTTTATCAAACACTGACTGGCCTTGTAAAGTAGCATTTTTTACAGACCTGACTGGACATATGACTAGAATCTAAATTTGCATGATGAAACAAATTTTATTTATGATCTATTTGAGCATGTCAAGGCATTCAGGGCAAAAATAATGTTACTTGAAGAACAGGTGAACGTTACTTTGACCCACAAAAATGTGTAAAATATTTTATGTGGCCCGCATAGCAAAAAGTTTGGAGACCCCTGCCTTAGATCATACGGCCACCGGGGCAGGCAGGCAGTTGAACAACTTGATTCTAAGTAATTTTGTTTCCTTGCCACAGCCATATTAGATTAAGTTAGCAAATCAAGTTCTAGCCAAATATTTTGAAATGTGTGTGGAATACCTACATAAAAATAAATAATAAATAATCTCCTCTTTCCCTGACCCTTCACTCGTTACGTTGATTCGGAGAAAGGGGTAGATGATCACCACTAAAACAAAAGAGATGCCCAAATTGAGTCTCAACGAAGTTACAAGTTAAAAATCACTCTCTAGATAAGTTGTATGCATCAACCTGCCTACATGGAAACGCTGGACGGACGTGCAACCCATTTACGGTAGTAAAAAACCCTCTAAATACCGAAGCGTTGCCAAGGACAGAGACGGAATCACATTTTGGCGCTAATTAATGGCACATCCAAAGCTGGCGTAACACGATGATATGGATTGGATTCTCAACAGATGTCACTCTGTAATTAGTGTAGCTCTACAGTTTGATTAATAGCTAGGGAGCGCCCGACACCTTAGTTTAGTCGGGACCACGTTTGCCTATCGAGTTAAAGGTCCTGGGTTCAGTTGGTGGCACGCATCACCGGTGAAAGTGAGAAATCAACGGCAAGGATAATGGATGTTGTGCCTGTTCTGGGCGTGGAATAGTTTGAAAATCGTACGCTGATACAATCAGTCGGTTCAGAAAGTGTACGTTCAATACTCCAAATTAAGATTAAGGCCCAGTTTCATAGTCAGATTTAGTACGCCTAAAGTGCGAGTCGACACTAAATAGAGGACGACACCTACCTAGACCAAAATGGAATGGGCCAGTTTCGCATATGAAACTGGCCCATTCCATTCAATTTCAGGTAGGTGACGTCTTGTATTTAGTATAGCGCCGCAATTGAGGCGTACTAAATCTGACTATGAAACTGGGCCTTAATACTTAATTATGGAAAAGTTTTATTTTACATAGGTTTTGTTATTTTTTTAAATAAAAGGAATATCTTAAAATATAATAATATCCTTATCAGAAAGTGAACTGAAGACCTTTCGAGGCGAAAGAAAGAGCTTTGGTGTCATTCCTAAGGAAAATTCTATTGTGTTTAAGCTATCTCTATATAAAGAACTGAATAGGATTTTCTTTAGGAAATATACTGATTTATCTCCTTTTATATTTTTCACCCGTCCTCCTTTCCTCATTCTACTTTCTTCCTCCATCAAATTCCCCATTTTCGTACGAAATACGTTTTTTAAAATCTTTTAATGTATTGTCCCTATTAGTTTTATTTATTTTAATCTTTCTCTCCATTTTCCACTCTCTTACTATAGCTATTCTTCCATCTTTACCTCTTCTACCTTTTTTTTTCTTTTTTACTCCCTATCTTTCACTAAAAATCTCTTTTTCTTCTTGTGCAATATTTTGAATTGCCTACTTAGTTTACTGATTCCATCCCACTCCTTTTGTTATCTCTCACTCTTCATTCCTATGTCCCTGTTCGCATTTATTAACATCATTATCTCGCCAACCTGACTTTCTCCTTCCATTCCGTCTATCTATCTTCAACCAAGTTAAAAGAAAAAAGTCCCGGCCTACTTGTACAAGTTCAAAGCCACCTGTTCTCTTGAATATACCTGTCGACGTACGCAATCACTTCACTCATCTGTGTTCATTTATTTCACTACTGCTCCGGCATTCCGCGGCGTGTACTTGTACACTATCTCAAGGGCACAACGTTCATTTGTTACTGCCGAGTTTCAACCAACAATGTAAATGATATATACATTATACATACACATCTTTTCCGTAAATATACCATAAATTTAGCTTGTTTATTAAGAAGAGTTGTCATATTTAATTAAAATGTCAAGACATTGCTTCAAACATTTATCATGCACGAAATAGATTAAGCTTATGTGCAAGATGTGTTTTAAAAAGAGATATTTAAAGCGTTTTAAAAATCTTGAAAACAGTTTTTTTAGAAAAGGGAGTGGGGGATGGATAGTAACACCCTAGCAACCTTGGATGTAGACGATACAAACATTCTATAACGTCCTGCATAGCAGCTCGCCCCGCAAACGGGAAACTTAAATCCAAAACTTCGATCCTTAGCTCTACGCTTGCCCGCATAACAATGAAGCTTAGCAGGAAGACTACTTATAGCCTGCAGGGGCTCCACGCGATGATAGGTCCAACTCTAAGATTTTATTTTCTATTTTATTTTAGGTATTTAACGTGCACTTTTTGAACTAGCTATATCCGCACGCGATTTATAACACCCCTCACCCTCGGATATGGCCATGGGTGGGCTTTTACATGAGTTTATTTGTATGCTGTACTTGCTCAAGTGAGTTCTTTGTGCTTATTATAATTTCAGATAGTTGTATATGGTAAGAAAAGGTACTCCCGTATTTCCACAGGTATAAATAAAGTTTGAACGATAACTCGGATTTCCACGTGATCTGTCTGGTACCGGCACAAAATGGCCGAGTCTATTGTTGAATAAGACGTCACGAAAATAAACCTCTGGAAGTCGTGTCGTCGGTTAAGTTGGCGGTCATGTCTTGAGTTGTGGCAACATGACGTGCCCGGAGACTATTGTGAGCGATCGTCGTGCCGGGCTGTAAATACAACAGAAACTTAAGCAAACCATTGCAGGATTGTTCCTAGCACACCCTGCACATGGTCCAATTATTAATTTTTTTTCTACGTGTTCACATTCGAGTTATATGCATAAACTATTTTTATTTTAGCACCACGTCTTACGCCCGTTCGGGTTATACACTAATGAACTAATTACTCTAATGATTTTAGGAATTAGGAAGGCTATATGTATAAGAAGTGTACCCGCATTTGCGTAGAGGGAGAGTGGAAAACCAGTTTGTAAAAATCACACTCCGTACACCCGACACGAGTTTCAAACCTCGATCTCCCCGTCTTCGGCAGAGAGTAGCACTTTAGACCATGCGTCCACCGGGTCTTTACATTAATTAGTTACGCAAATGAAACAGGTACTAGGAAGGTAGAATTTAAGAGGAAATATACCGACATGAACGTGGAGAGTGGGATAGAATTGAGGACAAATCACCCTTAGTACATTCGACCTGGAATACCAACCCTGATCTCCACGTGACCGGCAACACGAGGGTGACGCGTTAAGGCATGCAACCAGAGATGATGGCTTCAAATTAAATAAACCAGCGTTTTATTCTGCAGGTATACCACCACAACCACCCACATCGGTGATCACATGGTCTAAGGCAGCGTTTTTCAAACTGTACTCCGCCATAGTTATCTCAGCCTCAGTAAGGCAATTTTAGAATGTTATTTATTTGTATTTCACAATAAAAACTAGCATCAGTAATTGAGACTGACAATGTTTTCAAATTTGAATAAAGGTCATTTCCCAAAGGCGCAGCCAAAAGATTTAATGTTTTTCTTTTGTTTTATTCTTGTTAAATGTAACTTTCGCTATTAAATGTTCATAAAATTAGTGTAAAACATTTTATGAGGGCTCAAGCATGTATTTTTTCTGGTGCAAGGGCTCCTTAGGTTTAAAATGTTCGGGAGCCCCTGGTCCAGGGAATCAATTCGTAATAGACAATTTCCTGTGACGTGGGAGGTCGAGGTTATAATCTCAGCCGGGTACACTGGGAGGGGTATTAGAGGCAAGGAGGGGTGTTACACATATGATTCCTAGCTATAGTTTTTCCATCTCCTTCCATGCTAACACGGGTGCACTTTCTTTAAGAGCTGTCATCCTCATCCCTATTACTTAAATTAAACCGGTAATAGCTTTAGTGTTGAAAATAAATAGTTAATAAAATAAAAACAACAGGTGAAAGGTTGATCTTATAAAGGGATAAGCCTTTCGTACCTCAACAATACAGTTTCCTAATTTTGAACCGCATAAGTGAGCACGTGGGCTAAATTCCAAGCGTGACAAGCCGTGGAGAGGTCAAGGTTTGGATTCTGGCCGGATGTACTGAGGGATTTCCCTCCTTCCACCCTCGAAATGGTTACACTATCCTTCCAAGGAAATGCTGATCCATTACCTCTACATTTCACTTTCCTCAACCTTAGCCCATTAGTATGGTTAAATATGAATAACACGAACGAGTAGTAAAACGAAAATAAAATAACAATGACAAACTTATTAAAGTAATTGTTCCCAGCGCTCTTTCATTAGATCGCATCAAATATACTAATTTTAATACTAATTACTAACATAAATAAGTAGGCCTTCTATCATTTTTTTAAAAAAGATGACAGAAAATATATCTTTTAAATTATAGTTTATTATGTTAGTGATATAAATTGCGAATATGTGATTAATTAACACAGCCTAAATGGCTATGGTGTGAAGGTTTAAGCTTACCCTGCAACTACTATAGTCCGATTTAGATACGAAGGAACAATTTTGGCAGTTATTAAAGTTAATATAACAATTTTCATGGAAGATTGATACGTTAAGTAATGTGATATTCAAATGTCACATTTGATAGTTTATAGGTTACACAATAAAGTAAAATATCATCAAGGTTGACAAAAAAAAAGTTTTTCCCCTTATAGTTATTTTTACCAAAATCCTCTTATAGCGATGTTGCTAATGATATTACCCATAAAATTCGTGGCTTCAGTATTAGAGATGGGTCTATGTTATTAAGGAACAAAGTGTACACTCGCACGACACGCCGTGATGGATGGCTGCAATAACCCGTGAGCAGAGAAGTGCGTGAGAGCGAGGTAACTTATTCGACGAGCATTTTAATCCGACAAAGGCACGACATAGAATATTCCGTGGATAACATTACTGATAGATCATTACTCCGGTATCCTTAAAAACGAATATGGTCCAAGTTGTAGAACTACGTAGTAAACATTTTTCTGGTAGTAAGTCACTTTTAGAAAATACAAACACCTTTTTTTCTGGTCAACATTGATATTATTTTAATGTATTAGTGGCAGTGTTTCATAAGTATTTTATACTATCTATGAAAAGTGACAATTGTATTGCAGATCACTAAACCTTACGTTAAAGAGCTTTCATCATAGCAGGCCCAACTCAGCTTCCGGCTCGCGCGAGGTATGGAAAGTAAAAGGTGAAAAGAAAAGACCAAGATATGCCAGAAATGTGTGCAATGCATTCGTATTTGAATAATTACTCGACATTTTTCGTCGTGACGATGGGGGACAAAGCGACAAAGTTTCTTGTTAATAACTACAGTATGCCCCTATTAAGACAGAGTGAAGATTTGTGCACAGTGCTTATCTGTGAAGCCATTCTGAAATGGCCAAAAACGGCCTTTTCAATGCAGTTTCTATCCAAATATCATTTAATATTTCAACAATGTTCTGTATTAGGAACTTCTATTATATATTTATCTCCATTAATGTTTAATTAGAAATGATCCACGAGCATTAGTGTTCGTGTAAATTTACGATTTCGAGGCGACTGTATTACAGAATTGATGGGTATTTGATACACACTCTTAGGTAAACTTTATAACTGTCAATCCCATCCTATCTAACTTAGAATAGGTATAGCCTTAAATAAGAAATTTAAAATTAAAAAACTTATCTCAGTGATTGGGTGGTCAGGACAGATTAAAACTTGCCGCATCGGATCGGATAGGAACGGAAATTTTGACTACCCACATATCAATGGAGGGCCGCACAATGCTTAGGATTGTATCGGAAATGTCACGTTTGATCGGAAGGGAAAAAAATCTGTTTGCCAGGGAGGGACTATTTCGACGTATTCCATAGCTATGGGCATGCGTCCTCAGGACTTGAATAATGCATCATCCTCTACATTCGCACTCAGCTATAAATCTGTTGATTTTCGTTTCCTGTTCATACGAACTAGAAGCTAAAGTATTGAGTAAAAAAATCTCATTATTGTCACGTATCAAGTGGGTGAATAAATAGTGGTAATCCTCCTCCGTTTTCCATGCTGCATCTATGACGTGCACTCAAATATTTTTTTAAGCTTCTTCTTCCTCCTATTCATCGGCAGTAAGGCACAGAGCAGTCCCATCGCCTCCTCTTCACTGCTGCTATCACTCATTATCACTAAAATAAATGTACCCTCTTCGGTTGCTGTAGTCCGACTGATATGAATTCCGAACGCCAGTTCACCAATGGTCAGACCAGTCTCGTATGCCGAACGCCAGTTCACCAATGTGCAGACCAAACTCGTTTCCGTTCGGAGGGTTCCGTTCTGACCGTTCCGATCCGATACAGTGTGCGTTATATCTAAAGGAACCTGGTTTACCAAGTTGTAGAACATACTTAGCCTTACACAAGACGTTGAAATAAAAACTCGTCTCAATGGCTGGGTGATTAGGGGTAAAGACTATAGGTTAAAAGCACCTGGTTCGTGCCCTTGATGGTGAATAGAATAACATAATTGTGTATAGATTTATCCTCTTACTAAAAAAAAAGAGTTGAAGTTGAGGTTCTTGAACGAGATTCAGTGTTTAGGTTAATTTTAAGCCGTGTGTTGATAAATGATAATACAGCGGTAGTAATGAAGTCTAAAACGATAAGAAGCCCGGGAAAGTTCGAGTATTAGTTGGATGTATTGGGAGATATTTTATAAATACACATTTTTTTAGTGTTTTTTCGATCCTCTTCACACGCTAGTGCAAATTCGTTTTATCTAACCACCCTTATTCTTCCTAACCACTACATTAAGCGGTTAAATAGCCCTTGTGTTAAAACGTGAGGGATAGGTAAAAATAACAATTTTTTAAACGATTCTATATCCTCTTTGACTTATTGGCAAAGAGTTAATGAAATCAATCTTAGTAATATTCTATAATGTGCTCAAAATAAGTTATTATGAATATAATTTAAATAGTAGGGTACACATCATTTAATAAATCATATTTTAAAATGGCCTTAAGTTTAAAAGGTTAGTAACACAAATAAACATTTTAAAAAAAAAGTATTTTTTTAAAATATAAAGCTAAGGTCAGCTTTAAATTGTAAATTGCTGACAATGGGACATTACTATTTGGTTAATATTTGAAACAAGACTAAAGTCAAATAGTAAATAGAAATTATCTTTCATACAAAGTAGTTTATTTTGCCTTTCTTTAGTGTAATCGTGAGTTTGTAATATGACAAGATGGATGTATGATTACAAAAACAAAATGAAGAAAGGAGGAACGTGGGTAGCTTATTTGTAAATGAGCCGTTAAAAGTGTTTGGAAAAAAGTTTTAATAAGTACAGGGTTTCCTGTTATTTCCAACATAAAAAATTGCTCCAGTCGAAACATAGTTAATTTTTATTCACATGGTAATATCAACAGTTGTTGAATATCTGTCAATGGTATCCTGGGATTTAATAACAACTTTTTCTCTTAATTTAAAAAGTTTGTAATCTAATGCTGCTGTGCTCACGATAGATATTCAAGAACTGTAGATATCACCATGTGAATAAAATTAAACTCTGTTTATACTAGAGTAATATTTTCTTTTATTTTGGGCAAAAAAGTTTTGCTATAAAAACTACGAAAACACTGACCTTTCCTCGCATCTCCTAAATTTCCAACTTCAATTATCACAATATATAATAACGCAATTTTTGCTATTATTGACCCATTCCATCAATCCGCATAGTCACACTAGAGGGGTAGGGAAGAGAAAGGTAGAATGTAAGGGAAATCTACAAGCATATCTGTGTGGGTGAAGAGCGAGAAATCCTTTATAAAAAAAATTGCTCCCGACTAAGATCCGAGCTCCTGATCTTCCCGTCATCGGCAATTCAGCTTATTGCGAGAGTAATGCCACTGAATCTAGTAGTACAAATCCTACGTTATCTAATGTTACAAACAATCTGTATCATAAAACAATTATGAATATGTATGGAAAGTCAATTTTTTTTAGGAAGAATCTTATCCGACAGTTGGAATAGTTACTATATCTAATTTTACGTATTCATAGGTAAAGTAAAAAATTTTTTAGCTGATATATTTTATAAATATTCTCAATAGGCCTACCTATAAAATAACACTAATAATATAGTAAAATGTCACCAATTTCAGCCGCAAAAATAAATTTATTTTCTAAACTTTCTTTCTATTAAAACTGGAATGCAGAGCCTCTAAGACAGCCACCATAGCAGACAAAAATAAAACTATATATTAGCAATGGCTAATAAAAATTACATAGTTGCCAGCTATCAAGAGGCCTAACTACTTAACCTCCAAGGTCAGAGTCGAGCAGGCTACCCTCTCGCCTAGCTGTGCCAGTTATATACGCATACACACACACACACACACCCAGCTGATGCCACTAAATTTCTTCTTAATGGATTCAATCAAAAAGGTCAAAGATCCCCACATAACTTCGAGATAAAAGTTCTTTTAAAACCTTATACACATTTATAGCAATTTGAACCAAATTATATTAATTGGAATAAAAACATATATTTATGACGCTGTAGAATATTACAACACAATATATTACTGGATGTCCCGCGATGCAATTGGTTTATTGACTTTAATAATTCTTAACGCGTGCCGGTCACGTCACCATGAATAATTAGAGAGGCCACAAAAAATTAAGATAGACGAGGGCCAAAGACAAATACAAGAAAGAAAGGTCAACCAGATACACGAGGAAAAAAAATATTTCAAACAAAATCAGAACATTCAATACACTAGAATAAACCAATTAAAAGCTGTGACCTAAAGATTGTGACTCTTGCGGTTGGAAACAAAGAGGCATGTTGGATAGAAGTAACTTGTCAAATTAATTTAATATTACTCATTCTTTGGAATGATTAATTCAACTACACGCTATTATATTTAAGTCTGTATCTATAGTATAGTCCAATTTTTATAGGAAGAGCCTTATCTGACAGTTAGAAAAGCTACAAAATTTACTTATAATAATAAAACAAATTATTATCAATACATCAATGTTGACCACACAAATACTTGTTTTTTTTAATTTGTACTGACAAATGCATATACAAAGATTGTTTTAGTTTAAAGTTTGTTCTTATATAAATCGAACTGTAGTTGTTAATGATACCTTGTTTCACTGCTGTAAGGGATTAGAAACGGTGCCACGAGGAAGTAAGCCACCCATCAGCCAACCAGAAGTATCCCTATCCACCTAATGAAACTTCACGACCGATCATAAGAGTATGTAGCCACCTGGAATGATGGACATGACATAAACAAGTCCTCAATACGTCATGACGCGCGTTTTGTAGCATACACAGGTTTTTGACATGACTCAAGTAGGTCTAAGGAACCTACATTAACTGATGCCCTGAATACACCGATATCTTTACTCTCGCGTGACCTGTATGGGGAGTATGGAGAAAGTATTGCGATATTAGAACATATCTAAGGATTTTGACAAAAATATACTTTTTATATTTTTTTGTGTGAATATGTAGATTTCAAATATACAAAACTATACTACCACCAGTTGTTCTTTACGGATGTGATGTGATCTCTTAACTTTGTACCAAGAGAATAAATTGGGATTTTTTGAGAACAAAGTGCTGAGAAATATGTTTGGGCCTAAGATAATATATGAAAAACCTTTAAAATGGAAAAAGTTACACAACGAATAGCTTGATGGTTTGTATGCATCCCCAAACATGTCATGGATAATCAAGGCGCACAGGTTGAGGTTGAGGTTGAGGTTGAGGTTGAGGTGGTCATTTGGCGCGTAATGGGTGATGACAGGCGTGCACACAAAATTTTAGTTGTAAAACCTGGAGAAAGAAGAAGACCCCTTGGTGGGCCAGGCTGTCGATGAGAGGATGACTGATTTCAAGGAGGTTGGATGTCTGGTTAGGGATTGGATGGAGGAGGAATCTCTGTAGTGGGTTGAATGGCAGGCTTACGTTCTGACGACCATGAACTTTCGAGTTGCATAAAGATATGCAGCTCGTTAAGTTAGTTATATATAGGTACTTTGTATGTACACAGGGTGGGGTATACAAAGTGTTTCCATCTAAGTTTTCTTCAAATTTGATATATTTAATATTTTGATTGGGTCTGAGTTGATTTTAACATCAAATGATATACATGTTATTAATTAGACCTAAGCCTACTTTATTTTATTTACTATTACGTGTAGCACTGTTATTAGCGGCTTAATTTAAAGGGTAACTAAGATTGTTTGTAGAGGAGAATCATCTATATTATCGGGTAGAGGGGATGGGAAACCCCCAGTGATAAATCACACGTGGCGGAAAACCACTATCCAATACATCCACCCATAGTTAGAAACTTAACCTAAATATCACAAGCAATTCAGTCTGTTGAGATACTAGCGTCTTTGTCCGCGTGACCATTGATAAGAATGATATGAGAAAGTATGTGCAACATAATGTAGCGCCGTTTATTTCGTACTCAATTCGATGAAAAGACTTGTATTGAAAAGATCAGGGCAGCCTTCACGAAATGAATAGTGTTAAGGCGGAACAAATCTTGCTGTAGGGGGACGCCTGCGGTTTACCGACCTAATATGTTGCAATATAATGGCGGCCATTAAACTGAATCAAGGGACACGGCGACAAAACCGCAAGGCTGGAAGCTGATATCTGATGTTACCTGATATTGAGAGGATGAGGGAAGGGAGGGGAGGGGGGGATAGTTAGTACCCTCATTACACGGGACACCATTCGCAAAACCCGTCGAAGCGCGCGTCATCCGACCTTGTATGCATAGGTGACCCGCAAACAACGGCCGGCCGGCCACAGGCCTAGTTTGTTCTGTTCTAATTAAAACAGGCAATTACGTGTGGTGTGAGGTTACACTCCTGCAGAAATATTATCTCATGATTTATTAAATATATGTATGACACAATCACACATGCTTATAGTTTGGAACAACATTGAAAAAAAAAGTTTATCCGTAAACTATTACTTAATAGGTTTTACCTAGAAAAACAGACATTATTTTGATAAGAAAATGAAACCATCGTCAGACATAAATTTTGAACAAAACTGTTAGACCTATGATAATTTGTCTTTAATTTCAAATCATCCAAAATAAGTAGATTGGTAAATTACCCTCAAATTTTTTTTAAAGGAAAAAACAGACATTCTTTTTTTCCATCAAAGACAGTTAACGTATATCAATTTTAAACAAAATCATCAGAGCAATTTTCGAATATGTTTAAAACAATAATATAACTTCTAATCAATTTTATCTGAAAAGCAATTATACAGCATTAATTATAATATAAAACACTTCCCAGATATCCACTTTTAATAAAATCGCTAAAGCCATTTACGAGATTCAAATTTTCTAAAATCAATAAACTTCAATTAATAGTAAGGATAGAATTAAAATCAATATTTTTCTCGATGTATGGCCATACAACATCTAAATATAAAGTATGTATGAAATCCATTACACCATTTCAGCTTTATCGTCAGGTATAAATAAGGTTTCTTGTTTGAGAAAATAAAATACCTAAATGAAGCAATTATTTGTGTTTCATAACGGATTCTTCCTGAACCAAAGAAAATATCGGAGCAAATGAGGGGTCATCTCAATGGTAATTCAATGCTGCACAGCTTTTATGCAAAGGTGTTTTTAATAAACATAATATTTTTTAGTGTTATTTCAATTTTTATGAAGAAAAACGTATTTTTATTCAATTTTTTGTTAGTTGCTCCAAAACTAAAGGAACACGTGCGAATCTCCCAATTACATTTTGAGTTAGTTTTTTGATCCGCTATTACTTTCTATATTTTGGCTGTTTAATCCGGGAACACCCTATATATAGATGGATGTTATGACTTATAAGATAGGATCATAATATGATCCGTCAAGGTAAGAATGCTTGCTACCTTTCATGATAAACAAAGTGTACATCCTGCTAACAAAATTATCTCCCCCCCCCCCTCCAATTTTAAAACTGGGTTGAAAGCAACACGTTTGATGTGTGTCATCAACGCTAGCCTACAAGAGCGTGATGAATAACGTCAGAGTACGAAGTTTTAAAATAACCCCCTTTGAGACGATATCCTCCCCGCAGAGTGACAGAAGACCTTCCCCTCGACATCCGATATAAATCACGGGAAGGGGTCGTACATCACTCCTTTAACACCAGCCGAGTGAAAGAGTTATTAACAGGAGGAAATAAAGAGGTAGCGTGTCCGACGGCAATAGGCGACAGGTTTCTGTTATTAATAGAACAGTTCAACCTTGGACACTGTCTCTAAATTCCGCGCGACATTATCTCATCTATTTAATTTCTTTTAGCGCCCCGTCTTACATCCATTTGGTCTATATAGCCCAGTCATTTTAGGTGAACAAAAGGTTAAACATCAAACTAATTGTAAAAGAAATAAAGTAAGGTTTTCTAGACTTGGAATAGTATTCCCAACAACATATCAAAAGTCTAGAAAAATGTAAATATGGGAAAGCCGCCATATTGGCCGCCATCTTAGATTTACTCTCGAAATCTATAAGATGCATATATTTCTTCGATTAACTTAAAATATATATCAAATAGAAAGTTTTTTGAACCTGGAACGTTATTTTAAGACATTTAAAAACAGATTTACCAGTAATGAGCTTGAGAAAAGCTTTGATATGTTTGTTGAGGTCTTTTTCTTCATCATAAACCATGCAGTTTCTTTTTATTTGTTACCGTTCTTTACGTTGTTTTTTTTGTTTCAGGTGCTGATTATTGTGAGCTGACGTAATTATCATGGGTCAGAATGTAGTTGTGAAATGTGTCCTTTATGACAATAACTTATCTGACTAACAAACAGTGACATTACGAAGCAAAGGAAGTGAGGGAATAAACAAAGCAAGTGAATCAAGAGGAAGTGATATACGAACTCAAGAAGGGCAGTCCGTTCATTCGAAATGTAGGAGAGCATGGGGTAATCCAAACAGCATTGAAGCATTTAAAAGGACCAAACCAGCTGCTAGTACTAGTAATGAACCTGTGCTTCAATCACAAGTGGATGGATTTCAATTAAATAAGCATTGCCTGTTTTGTGTCCAGGAAGCCAAATTCGATGGTAGAAAGAGAGGGTGTGATGTTTTCCCAGTTATAACTCATGCATTGCATGCTACCATAATGAATGTATGCACCAGTAGGGACGATGAATGAAGTAAACAAGTATTGGCAAGACTTGTATTTGCTGAGGACTTTCCAGCCGTAGATGAAGTTTACCACAATCAATGTAACGTAAACTTCAGAAATGGAAAAGCAATTCCCATAAGGTATGTGCCACAAAATGAAGCAAAAAATGAAAACCTGCTACTGAAAGGCCGACCACAACAGAAAGAAAGAACTAATAGTTTTCTTGCTGTCATACAATACCTCAAAAATAGTGATGAAGACTGTGTAGAAGACTTAGTAAAAAGAAGAAAGCCAATCTGGAGTCTTCTGGTTCAGAATATCATGCATATTCTGAACAGTATATGAAACAGAAAGTTACATAATTATTAGGTGATGTGATATTTACAAATATGAAAGGACGAATAAATGTTGTAAAATTTCGAGCAAGTGCTTCTTCAATTCTTCATCAATACTACAATACTCCAAAAGGAGAGAATGAAGAGGCATAAAAAAAAAGAATAATTGAAACAGCTGCAAAATTGATTAGGAACGATGTGAAATTGTTTCATACCTCTAATGATTATTATCCACTGATGAATATATGGCTTCTGTAGACAAAGCAATTAACCTGTTGCCGGACAGTCTTCAAGTGTTTATGAAGACAGTAACTGGAGTAAAAAAATTATAAGAAATCAGCTTCTATAGGTCAAGCGATTATACAAGCAATAAAACCACGATTCTTTGAAGAACTTCTCCAATTGTGACTGGCAGTGCAAATGCACCACCATTTTGGTTCAAGGTTTTTGATAAATTCTTTACACCAGCTTGGTTTCTACTCCTCCTATAGCGAAGTACAGAAGTACGAAAGGAGTGCATCAACAACATCAAACCTTGATACATTGATAGATTCTCATCAGTTCGTTCAGTATGTTGCAGACAACATAGACCACAGCATTAACACACTTAATGGACATGGCACCTTCCATGGTATGGGTTCCATAGCAGCAGTAACTCCTGGCAAGATCATATTTAGAGCTGTTCACAAGAAGGTAATCACAACACACGATCTTATTGCTGCAGGAAGTATAAAAAGTATACAGTACCAGACACCCAAAGCGCTTAAAGAACTCAAGTTCAAAGCGTTAGAATGCATGAGGTCTTTAGAAGAGCCTCTGAAACTACAGACTGACACCCTTTGGAAAATAACACCATTTGTATCATATCCAAGGCCAGGATGGTCTGGTTTCATGCACATGATCCATAAAGGTCACCAGCACCCAGGCTAGTCATCTATTGTATTATTGCCCATTATTGATCTAGAATCATCAAATATGTCGTGTATATACTCTACTCTTCTTTTTATGAATAACCAAGCAAGTAAGAACAGTTGCACACCAATCGTAACATTCGATCGACCGTTGTGGTGGAAGGCTTTCAGCGTTATTGAAAATGAAGCCAAAAGAAGTAATCTGAAAGAAGTCATCCTTCTACTTGGTGGTCTACATACCGAGATGAGCTTTCTGGGATGTATAGGCCTCATGATAAACTCTGGCTTGAAAGAAATTTTGGAGTAGATATATGGAAGTAACGCAGTAATTCATATGCTTAGTGGGAAGGCTTTATCAAGAGCAAAAAGAGGACACATGTTGGTAGATGCTGCTTTGAGCATATTAGCAATAACAAAGGCTTTGAAAATATCTTTGCCACGTCAATGGATAACTACTACCAGTAAGGAACAGGATAATACAAATCGGGAGCTGCCACTAGATGATGATACTGAATCTGTCAGGGATGACATGAATGGTCTTATTGTCAGTGCTGCAGAAATATAAAAGGTAATGTCTGATGAAGGTGTGGATATTATTTCAAGTCTAAAAATACCTTACTTTATTTCTTTTACAATTAGTTTGATGTTTTTCAACTAAAATGACTAGACTAATACGCTTATGTACTAATTACTCTGATGGGTTGGGAAATGTGGAGTGGGAAACAATTTAGGAAAAAACACCCTCAATACACCCGACCGAGATCGAATCACGATCTCCTGTCATCAGCAGTCTAGTCTATTGCGAGAGTAGCGCGTTAGGCCATGCAACCACCGAAACGAGTGTCTTATTAATGATCTCGAGTTAGCAGATATATTTTAATTAATGAGGCTATAGCACCGTTTTATTTTTAATTCATATTTCGATACATAACATGATAAGTTGTCAGCGGGCATCAGGTGAGAATTAAACTAAAAAGACTGCCCCGGAAGGTCAAAGTTCGATACGAACTGGATGCACTGCAGGTCTTATTTCTCCCAAGTGTAATCCCTCATGCTTTCTCAATGGAAACGTCTGTACAGCTATTTAAAAATTCATCTTCCTCTTCCTGTTACCTTTAGGTATAGTGAGAGCGCACGGGACTGCGCGTGGCCGAGAGGGAGTGCATGGTTCGAATCTCGGATGGAAACAGAAAATTGTTTATTGTAGACCGGATAGGAGCGGAGAGGAGGCAGTGATGACGTGGGCCAGCCTAAAAAGGCGACAGTCTCACCTCGTCTGGTTTGTCGGTGACAGGGGAGGTGTCGGGGTTTTTCGAGTACCAGCGGAATGTACTGAGGGCTTTTTTCCAACACGGTTTACCCCTATTCTTCAGCTCCAATGGAGGTACAGTTCCACTAAACTTTAACTTTCTCTTCCCTGTACAGTGAGTGTAGCTATGTAGATAACCCAGAAGGATAGTAAAACGCGATGTACGAAAGAAGAGGGAGTGCGCACAAAGTGGCTCAAGAAACACCTATAAAAAAAAACTAGCCAGCAAAGCGCATGTCAGCTGGCTAACGCTACCAAGGCCTCAATGAACATGTTATTACATGGCGATTAATTATCTCGCTTCGAGTTAATTAGCTAGTGGATGGAGGGACTTGGACTTCCAGGTATTTTAACATAAACCAGTTTTATTGTGTGTGTACGCTGAATGGTAACTAACAGAGACAAGCTTAAGAGCCAATTTAACGGCTGATTAGCCGCGACATTATCTACAGGATTATGCTCAAACAAGAAAACACATCAAAGTGTGGTTTTCTGTATTCAGCAAAATTGGAATCAGTTTATTAATTCCAAAATAATCAATTTATTCCCACTGGCTTTAAAAAAAACATATGGGGAAAATCGCATCCCGATGTGACCTCTCTTGTAAACTGTATTACAAAGTATTTCCCCCGAATGGCGAATTGTTCCTATGGTCATCATGGTCTGGTTAATTAGGCTTAAGTTAGGTTTAACATTTACACTAGATCCACGTTTCATCATCAATTTCATCAAGTCATATCACTGCGGGTATGACGTGTAGACAACCTCCATATGTGTACTCTGTTCCCACAGAGCGTCTAAAAGTCTACACAACTATCACGATCAATTATACTGTAAGCAAAAATAATATTAATTTTTTTAAACCTTACCTATCTGGACGGTGATATGGGCTTTTAAGACCTACCAGCCCACTGTCACCCGAACTAGACACGGCAATACTAACGTCTTATTCTGCGTGACCACTGGTGCGAATCTAGTTGAAATCGAACGCACTCAAGGAGAGATAGGTTTGACAACAATTAAACTGGAGTGCATACTTTGCAATCCTATCCCAATGTTTAGAATTGTTTTTAATTTACCTAAAACAGCAGATTGTTTTAGTATATTTCGATCCACACCAGTGTTAACGCGCTATAAGATGTTTAGTTAACAATAAACTGTATTGTCGGCGACAAAGAGTTCGAGGTTCGAATCTCAGTCGGGTGTAATGGGAGGCAGTTTTCCACGTGATGTATCACTGTGGTTTTCCCATCCCCTTTACACTCAAATGCAGGTGCACGTCCTCTAAACCTCACATCCTAGCCCTACCTTTTACATCAAGTCTTAGTAGGCCTATCGGTACCAAACTTAGAGAAAAGAAATATTTATTATTAATAATAAATCGAAAATTGTATTTTATTTTAATTTAAGGTATTTTGAAAATTAATCGTTCGCGCGATAACAGTGAAGTGAAGTGTTTGTCTTACAGAGTCTACTGGGCGTGACAAGCGAGTAGTCTACATTCAGGCGACGCCGAACTTACCATCCCCAACATTAGAAGAAGAGCAGGTCAGTGTGTTTGTAATGAGCGATGGCAATTAGCTGGGTGTGGCAGTTTGTCTACCAGCCAGGGGCAGCATAAACTAGATCACCGGACATAACTTGCACGCAATGACAACAGACGATAGTTCGTGCCTCCGGAATCGGACAGTAGCTAGAACGTGGGGAGATGTGTAATAAAATTAAAAATAACATTCGACAGTTCAGTTTTTACACAAAGGGCCTTTTAAAAAATACAAATATGTATTGTTTACTGTTAGCATTGATAATATCTATCAAAAGTGACAGTCGCAGATCAAATTACCCGACGTATGAATACGTGAACGTAGATCTAGTAACTTATCTAGAAATTGGACTGTATGCTCCAATTTTTTTTTAACTAAGATACATTTATTTGAAAGCTAGAAAAGTTAGTATATTTACCTTAACGTATTCATACGTCAAATCATGCGACCTGCAGATGTAACTTTTGATAAATATAATCCAGGTTGACCGTTAAAAATATATGTATTTACTAAATGATACTTCAAAATGTCCACTCGTAGGAAAATCAAGATATGTTACAATTTTTTTAGCACGCGTCTTACCACCCGTTCGGGTTATACGATTATGTATTAACTAGGCTAATGATTTTAGGGATTAGGAAAGTTATATTTATAGAAAGTATACCCGGATTTGCGTGTAGAGGGAGGGAGGGAGGGAGGGAGGAAGAGAGAGAGAGAGAGGAAAACAATTTTGGGGAAAACTTAGTACACCCGACCGAGATCAGAACCTCGATCTCCCCGTCATCGGCAGTCTAAGCTACTGCCAGAGTATCTCGTTAGACCATGCGGCAACCGAAACGGGTTATAATAGTTGTTACTGGCACGGTTGGTGACGAGGGTAGTGTGGCTAACTTTCGCCCAAAAGTTCGGATTGAGGACAAGGAAGTTGGCCCAGAGAAAATGCACCAGCGTCATAACACGGAGAAAGAATAGGAAATATTAATTGAAAATCAAATGTGTAAAACCATCCCCAATGCATCCGGCCGGGATTTGAACCACGACCTTTCCCGTTAGCAAGAACAGTACAGGTCTAACGCCTAACACCACTCTACCCGAGTTTCGGCTACGCAAGGTTTCAATCCCCGGTCCGATGACTCAGTAGTCATCTTCCATCCAATTTCCAGACGAATGCTCCTGTTACCACAAACTTTTACTATATATAATTATATATAGTATACATATAGTATTTATATATATAATCTATGATTATATATATATATATTGTTTCGGTAAGCGCCTTCTGCCAGTTACACTACACCCATCAAGGACACAAGATGAGGAGGGTGAGTTTGCCTGAGGAACTTAACCAGCATCATTTTTGCGAATATATGAAAGTGAAAATCAAAACGTGTAAAACCATCCCTACTGTACCTGGCTGATTCTCGAACCATATCTCGACCTCTCAGGCCAGAGTTGAGCAGGCTGGACGCGTTCACTAGCGCTGAGCCAATCTTGTATAGAGTAACGATGAATAAATTTTCATTTGCTTTTATTATAGTGCTGACCAACAGTCACAAGATCTTATAGCATACCAGCAGTTAAAATATAAAAGAAGACAACATTATTATAGGCCTAATGCTAATTACATTAAAATAATTGTATAGCTAAGCAATAATTTTAGTTAGTCAATAGGGAATTAAAAAAGAGACAGTGAAAAACAGCAGTTAAAATCAATAAATACTGAAACTATTTATATAAAGCCCATTAAAACCAAATAATTGATAGTAAAAGTCACGGAAATAAAACCATTTAAAATTGCTTTTCGATGTATTTAGGCCTACTTCGCGTTCAAATTTTTGTTTCTCCAAATGTATCTATAACAAGCAACTGATAAAACCAAATTTAACACCTAGTTAATTTGTGAACTTTTTTTAATTCAAACACACACTACACGATTCATTAATAACCCTTCCACCAAATATTAATTCATTTTACCTACGTCCGATTTTTATGGATTTACCAATAATTGTTTTGCTGTTGTCACCAAATAGTTGAGATGGCGTATTTTACAAACAAATATAATTAGATGTTCAAATGTAGTAGCGTATTATTTAAACGCAATCAAAAATGGCAAGTAAAACAATATAATTTGAGGTTGGAATGTAGTAGTAATTAATGAATTTAATAAAAAATACAAATATAAAATAGGTTACTCTAAGCATGTAAAACAAATATTAATATAATTTAAATAAACTAAATAATTTAACCGGAAAATTGCTTTTGTTACATTAAACTTAGACCGTTATGAACAATCACTTATTTGTGACACCAATTTTATATAAAACAGTAGTTATATAAAATGGCCAGGATAGGACGCTAAAGCTATATTTTTATATTTAAATGATAAGTTTGTACTTTCAAGTCAACTGAGCACGATATAAAGATACTTTTTAATCGCACGTAAATCTTATTGGGTATTCAAATTCTTTGCGTGTACATAATAAAATGTGAGAGAAACTTTCTCATGAGGTAGTAAAGGAATATTAAAACTCACCTCCCATGCATCATATGATGGCAAGAGCATTTGAGGATATAAGGGTATAAATGATAAATCCAAGATAAAGATGTATATTTCTCAATGTGGCGGGCAGACGATTCCACCTAGAGAGGATATAAAACATTTTATTTTAATAAGCTAGGATAGCTCAAATGGCCTAACATCCAAGCTTCTCGAAATGCAAAGGATTAACTACACTGGGACAAAGTGTTATTTCGACATTATATTTGACTAGTTATGTTTCGAAGCTGAGTATTGATTCAAGTAGACCCAAGTTTAAGTGATTCTGGTTCAAGTTTAGAACTCGTTCTAAATCCTAATGATGGATTATATAGCCAAGCTATGTTATATTATTTAATACAGTTATAGCCGCATCTAAATATAATATTCTCCAAATTGAAAGACGAAACTTGGACACGGGATTCGAACCTGGGACCTTTGGAAGAATGACCGTGGACACGGGTCGATTCCTGGATAGCTCAGTGGTTAAGAGCGGTGATGTACTAAGACAAAGGTCCCGGGTTCGATTCCCGTGTATAAGTGTCATTTTTCAATTTAGAGAATATATCCTAATGGACTAAAATAAAAATTGCCGGTGATAAGCTTGACTATTTGGAGTACTTTGCTAAGTTAAGTTAGTTTGTAAAACCTTCTGTTGGTATAAGCATGTGTTTAAAGTGCCAAATTGTAAATACAGTATATTAAAATATGTTTGTGTGTGTGATCGGTTGAGCCACGATGTTGAAGTCGTCTCCAAGAGTTCAAGGTCACGCAGACGGTCACCATCAAAATGTCCTAGGAACACGCAACTGTAAGTCTCTTCCCACACAAGCAGGAGTAGGCCAGACCTTGGGAGTAACGGGACATACATAATATAAAGTCTGTTCAGCGTAGGAATTGTTTTCTGAAAGGCCTTTTTCCCTACCAAAAATCTATTATATAGTAGGATATTGGTAGGAAAAAAGACCTTTCAGATAGTAATTCCTACCGTGAATGGAGTATAAACACAATTATACGTTTTTTATCTATCACTGGCCTGGCCTCTGGATGATCATAGGTTCGAGCTCAGGTGGCACATTAAAAAGTACATGGACTGGCAGCACAAACGGTTCTTTTTTACTTTCTCATAGAGAGAAATTATTTCAATCGTGAAAATTTTAGACCTCGAGATTATAACAAATATTGATCTTTTATGTGACCCCAATTTTTTTTCTATTATTATATTTATTTATTTTCAATTATGTTTGTCTGTCAGCGGGTTACAGTCGAAACATTTTGGTTGATTTCGTTCAAACTTGATATTTCTATGTTATTATAATCATATCTCAAGCAAAACATGTGATTTTCATTCTAACTTTAAAATTAAGAATAGTTTACTGATGAGTGATATTTGAAAATATGAGATTGTTCTAAAATGACTCGAACGATTCTGTTCAAAATGGATACATGGGGAGGTTTTCACGTGATAGATTATACTGTAAACTTGTCTTTAGGAAGAAATTTCATTTAATGGTAGTTTACTGATAACTCTATGGCATGAGCCCGCAAGCTAGTGTTACCGACCGAGCGGCCGCCACCGTTAGCGATGATGGTGCCAAACTTTGCGGATAGAGAGTGTCATGTGGTCAGCAAAACATACCCTCCAGCCGTTAATCTTAGTTTTCTAGACCGGAACCACTACTTATTTATTCAAGTAGATCCTCCTCCTTTGTCCTCAAATAAATTTTTGAAAATCTTGTTCCAAGACGATATTAAAAAGTATATACAAGTCGAACGGCAAGCTGATAAGCTATTATGGCTGATATCAGCAAAACAAGTAGCAAACATTAAAAATAGTTCGTCATTTGAAGCTAGTGCAGGTAATGTTTTTCAACGATCTGTAAAACAGCCGCATGCGCAGAAGGAATACACGTGTTATAATATTAGTACATCGAAAAATGAACTTCATTTCATGTTTCATATATATATATATATATATATATATATATATATATATATATATATANAATCTTAAGCTGTACATACTCATACCATTTTATATGTAAAAAAAAGTGTTACTTTGTATAATAATATTAAATATTTTTCAAAACATGGATGAAAAGAGCTACCGAGGCGGTATTTTTAATAGTTTTCGTAGATGGTTCAAACTAATTATTTTGTGATGGATACCATTATATTTTTACTAAAAATGTATATACTAAATTAAGTACAGAAAAAAAGTATCATACGTGTAAGATTCATAAGTTAGGTGCGCTGATAAAAGTGTATTTGAAAAGTTTAGCAAGGGTGCAGAGAGTTTGTTTAAGGTCATTCAATCATCAACATTTTATTGCACAATTTTAACAAGTGTAATTATAAGCTATAAGCAGTGAGTAATTAACTGATTTCCAACCATAACAGTTCACGAGATGTAAAGGGGTCAAACTTGCTATTTTATGATTTTTGCAAACCATTTTTAAGGTAAAGTAATTAATTTGGAAACCAAAGATCAGTTAAAAAAAAAAGTCCAAGATAGCTTTAATTCAGCTCTTGGAATAAATATGGTATGTCTTGCGTGATATCAGTTTGTTTACCTCTGGAACAGTCCAATCCTAATACTGAAGAAAAATGTGCGTCTTACAATGTTTTGTTTTAAATTTCTAGTATCGTTTAGAGAGACTTTATTGTGAAGATGAGTTGTTTTTAAGCGTATGCCACCAGGGTTTGTCGGCTAGACATTCCTGGTACTCTACAGGCAGTGGCGGATATGTGACCGTCTTCTGAGGTTGTACAAAATGTATATGCGGACACTTTGTCCCAGTGAGATGATGATGTGGTGCCAGTAGAAGTATTACACCTGACTTAAGCCTAAACCAGACCAATGTGACCGTAGGGAAAATTCCCCTTCGGGAAAATCACCTATGACACCACCGATAATCGAAAATGATACGTCTAGATTAGTAGTCAGGATTGCTGACCATTAAACCAAGAGCCCTGCCAGAATATGTATCGCATGATATAGACCGTATGGGGATGACGAGAATAAATTGTGTGCATTGTAATACTGTTATTTTATGTGAACTAAAGTATTTTGTTGATTCACGCAACATATAGCGGGCCACCAGTTTGGGAACACCAGTATATTTACAGTTTTTACTTTCATAAGAGAAAGAGCTCATTGTAAGACGACAAGATAACTTTGTTGTCACGTAATTGGTAAATAATGAGGTAGTCTCAGAATGTAAAGTAAGAACAAAGAAGAAGTTTATAACATATAAACACTTTCTATTTTTAAGTTCAACACGGTAAAAATTTAAAAAAAAAACTTTTATAAACTCTTTTTACCACGTTATTACTATAGTTTCAGTCGTACTAGGTCATGTAAGCCTATAATTACGGGGATCATGATCAACTTAACGTTTACGTAACGTTATGTAACAACTCAAGAAAAGCACAGACAGTGGATTTTGACTGTTTGAAAACAAATTGTTCACTAAAGTGAAGGCCAAGGATTTAGGGCTGATTAGGCTAAAAGAACTTGCAATAAAAGCTTTATTGGATATACAAAATAAAGTGTAACGAGAGTCTAGAGCGTTTTATAGTTCACGATACGCGGAAAAGAAAATGTAACGAAGAATGCGTCTACATACTATAAACAAACAAATGAAATACAAAATAGCCCCATTTACGTCACTCGAAACATGATTGGCTATTTAGAGCACCGTGGCACATTCATTTAACGTTTACTTAAAGTGAAAGTTATTCCCTGGAGGACATTTCTTTAAGTTAAGTGACGTTAAGTTAACTGCATCACGATGGTTACCATTTAAAAACACAAGGAGAACCTTTACTTTACTTCGTAACAATTAAGTGAACGTTAAGTTGATCGTGATCCCAGCATGAGTCGTCCGCTGCTATAATCGATATGTTTGCAAATTTCAAATAAAATATTCCAATAAAATTATAGTTCGTATTTTTCAATTATAGGTTTGAAAGAACTGAAACCTTTGTCTGTCATCCAAATAAAAAGGTATTTTGATATTGAACGACAGACAAAGTGAAGGTTGGGTACAAAAAGATCACAGTCTAAACATATGACTGACGAGAGCATGTTGTTTGTGGATGGGAAAGAAGAACTTTGTTTATTTCAAAGACTTTCCCTCCATCAAACAGAAAATAGAGTGTATGGAACGCCCGCTATTGTTTCGAATTTTTTTAAATCATAAAACACACACACGAAACAATCGAGTTAACCACAGAGCTCATCAAGAAGTCTTCTGAGTCCTGCGTGACAAAAGCGAGTTGATTATTAAATGTCAAAACATCATCAAAACATAAATAATTATTGTTGGCATGCTATAATTTCCCAACGTGCATTTGTTAAAAAAAGAAAACTTCAATTTGACATGATTACAATTTTTAGTTTGACGTAAAATAAAATTAAGATTTATAATTTGGAAGGAACTGCGCTTTGCAATCGCTTAGACGGAGAATGGGGAAAAAACGCCCTATTTTTAATTTATTTTAAGTATTTAAAATGCACCTCCCGAAAGGACTGATTATATCAGCACACGAGAATGTCTATGAGCGAGAGTGAAAGGGCCTACCAATTTAACCGGGAAAGGTATTTTCACATACCTTCCAGGGTTATTTAACATGCCACAATCGATATATAAGCAACGACTTAAGGAAGTTGTGTTACAGATTTTTATCGCTCAGGAAAATCCGTCGACCCCACCGGTTGAGTTTGACCTCACGAACATCGGGCCCTGAGGCGAGCACTTTACCCTAAGACCACTGAGGTCAACAATATCTTAATAAATCAAGAAGTTTTAATAACTGATTGGGGTCCTGTTTGTAGAAATGTAGTTGTGTCAATGACTGTACAAGAAGCAGATGAATAAAAAGAAGAAGCGGAGAGTCCAATCCAGCTAAGAACAGGACCTAACATTATAGAATGAGGAAGAAGGAAGAGATGACCTGAATACCACCCCTTCACCACTCGTAACACAGGCGACCTTGCCCCCAGCTGTGTGTGTGTGTGTGGAGTCAACTGGTGTCATCAGTCATCTTATTAAAACAGCTTGTTTACTTCCGATAATTGAACACCTCATTGGAGTAGGACGGATCTAGAGTTGTTTAATTTGTGTTACTCCACATGCACTTTATAATTTATTATTGTATTTTTTTATTAACACAAACATTACAAACATATTTACGATGGGACCCAACTCGATGGTCGAATGGTCTAAGCCAGGGGTTGGCAGGATAAAGTTGCCAAAATAACAAAATAAACAAAATGGGGCTAGAAGTCAATCGTCAAGAGAGAAGGGAAAAAAAACATGCAATTGGTCGATCTCCCGGCAGTTTTATGTCAATCACGTAAGAAAACTACTGTACAACATCATTAATTAATTTTAGGAGCTAGTAAGAAAGGTTAAATTTAGAGGAAGTGTACCCGCATTTGCGTGGAGCCATAGTGGAAACCCGTTAAGGAAAAACTACACTCAGTACACCCGACCGAGATTCGAACCTCAATCTCCCTGTCATCAGCAGGCTAGTCTAACCCGAGAGTGACGTCTTAAACCATGCGGCCACCGAAGGTCACTAAATATCAACTCTGGGGGAACTGCATGGTCACTATTGTTGTCATCTTGTTTTCGTTTAGTCAATCAATGTGGGAACACTTGCTCTCAGCCGAGATTTGAACCTCAACCTACCCCGTCATTGGCAATTCAATAATTGTATTGGATAAACAGGACCTGTGTAAGTTTAATACATTAGGGCCTACGTCTCCAAAGTGTATAGGTGTCCTTATTTTATCGTAACATGAATGTACAGTAGGTAATGTAATTACCAGGGAGGGCCCCAATGTGACACTAAAAATACTTAAAAAATACTCATCAACATTACAGCAAAACATTCGAAAAAATGCAAACAAAAACTCAAAGAGAATTCAGATGATTTGATCCATATGGAAACTAAATGAGATTTGTAAAAAATGAAAACCTTTTTTGCATCTAAACTCTTGCATCCCGCTGCTAAGTATGAACATTAATTTACAAATACAGAAGCTACTTTCCCTGTTTAGCTACAGTGACTTAATAGGGATATAGATTTTCCTACTATAAAAGTAAAGTGTGTATAATGACCATTTGAAGCCTACAGTTCTGCAACTGTTTGAGGGGTAATTTTATGTTCGATTATTCGTGAATTTACAAAAAAAACACGATAGTATTCTATATAAATAACTAAAAATGAGTTTAAAAAATAGGAAAAGCAAAGCAATATAACCTAAAAATCCAAAATGACAAAAAATCCCCCTATTAAAAAAACCTACAACCAAGGGATCATGAAGATATTTTATGTACACATGAGTATTGTCTATGATGTATCCAAATCGGGGACCTGGTAATTACTGTATATTACTCGTCCGGATGACAGTTGGGTGATGTGAAGGTCTGTTTTACTGTATACTTCACGACACATCCTCCATTAGCCTACTTCACAGTAGTTTATTACGATTTGCGGCGCATCATCAAAGTAACGGCGGAAGGTACCAACAAAAAAACAAAACACCTCGCAATGGTGCTAGCTATACCATGATTTTGGTAGGAGTCACGTTTTGTGAGGCCTTATTTCATACCATAACCCTAATGTGTAGTAGGATAAAAGGCCTTATAAAACGGACTTCACACTTTCGTTCTGGCAGACCTTTTATCCAACCAAAATACTACCAAACAAGAGGATTCTGGTTCGAAATAAGGCCTTCCAGAACGGTCTTCCTACCCAAATCAAAGTATAAACTGACAGACAAAGGGATGTACCACCGTTCCCATGTTTTTGAGATATGTCCGGTAGTGTAGGCCCTCTGTGCGGACGAGGGTTTGGGAAGTAACAAAACACTAACGATTAGAGAGAGAAAAATCAACAACTAGCTTTTAACTTTGATCATGTAATGGCTTAGTCTGGGAAACATTTCCCTTACACCCACCTCCCCACTCCGTCCCAATCCCAGTTTTAAACAATACTTAACAAATATCGATATTTTCCTTTCGATACTAATACTTTTTTTTTACTCGATACTTTAGTTTCGATACGTAAAGGAACAATCAGTTGGTAATAATTAGTGTATTTGCCTTAATAATGCAATATTTTTTAACCCATTCTCTAAGAGCCTGTTTCTTCATTAAGAAAATGAGATAAACACATAACTAAAACCTAATTTACAATACCTAATTTACAATATTATGGTATTTGATTACTATTTTTAGTGAATTATATGAAAGTGGTGATCTAGTGGTCTAGGGGTGGGGTGTCAGACCACTGTGCTGGGGGTCCGGAGTTCAATCCTCGGTCCCGGCACAGATTTATCTGTTTGCCAAACCCTTCCTTCACCTCTGACAAGAAGTGTATTAATCATAACGTGTGAATGTATGAAACGCCAGGCCGCCATAGTGGTTCGGATTCCACGTTAAACTGTAGGTCCTCTATTTAATCTCTCAATCACCCTACCACTACACATTAACGTAAGTGCATATAACCCGAACGGGTAGTAAGAATCGGTGCTAATAATAAAAATAATATAAAGGTAGGCCTAAAGTAAAAATCCTATCATAATTAAAAAGTTTTATTTCTTGTTACTAGTTAAGTATAAAGAAATTAAGATATAGAGAAAAACATCAACATTTTCGTACATCGGAGAGAAAAAAATATCGAATAAAAACAACATTTTAATCGAAAAAATAAAATCCTCGATACCTATATCTCATCTCCAGTGGGATTGTTGGTGACAGCTAAAAGAAGGTTATTTATTTCAAACATTGGCTGGAAGTATTATTAGAATTATTTTGTAACACTTTTTAATTGATATCGCATTACTAAGCAAATAATAACTCTTTACGAATAGGTTGACATTAGTCACTTTTCAATCTCGATACTTTTCTTTTCAAACGATCTAATTATATTACAATTGTGTTTGATTGCTACACCTTTCAAACAAATACAAATAATATTATAATAAAGTTTGTAGACTGTAGATAAGTAGATAGACATAGACCCAGTGTATTTGCAAATCTGTGTATGTATATTTATTATATAAAACAATGTTACTGTTTCAATTTATTTTCTTTGGGCACTAAAAGTGTAGATGATATTGTTAGAGTAAGAAAATTTGTTATGAAGGGGGATTTAATGACACTACGCCAGTGCAAACACAGTAAAGTATATTAATGCAGTCATTTGAATTCAAACCCGTGCCTCTCGGCTCACTCAGAAGGGCTAGACTAGTACAAAGCGCCGACTACCCGGATTTCCAGTTAACCAAATCACCACAATCAAGAAAAGCGGGATTAGTCTTTGAATGAAGGGAGGTAAGGATGTAGGGGAAGCGGAAAAAAAAACATCAGTGTCCTTGAAGTTTTTATAGCAAAACTCTTTTTGTTTGTCAAAATGAATCAAATATTGCTCCAGTAGAAATATAAGAGTTTAATTTTCTTTACATGGTGATATCAACAGTTGTTGAATATCTGTCAAGGGTGTCCTGGAATTTAATGACAACTTTTTCTCTTTATTTAAAAAGTTTCTCATCTAATGACGCTATGCTCAGGCTAGATATTCAACAAATGTTGATATAACCATGTGAATAAAATTAAGCTCTATGTTTCTACTGGAGAAATATTTGTATATATATATACATACACACACACACACACAAATTGCTATAAGCCCCACGAACCAACGTGTGAATGAATGCATGAAAGTATAGCAAGTAATTTTTTTGCAGCTGTCAGATAAGATTCTTCCTATGAAAATTGGACTATAGACGATTTCAGACCTATCTTTTGCCAGCCAAGCCAAAGAAACTGATTCTCACAGTTCACGCTGTGTCCACTAGAGCGACAAGGGAAATCGACACGTGCTGCTCACAGCGGCTGTTTGCTTAGACAATTCAGATCGTAGTTTTAAAAGTCCTCACAAGATGCCCTCACATTTGAAATTCATTTTGCCACAATGTTTATTTATCTTTAGCACCACGTCTTACATTTAGAGGGAGTGAACCCTTATTTGCATGGGGGGAGAGTGGAAGACCACTTAAAGAAAACCACCCCCAGTTCACCCGACCGAGATTCGAACCTTGCTAGCTTACTAGCGTGTTAACCAACTAAGCCACGTAGGCGGGTTTTGCCGCAATACATTAGTCTTCAAAAATAAACAAGCTAATAAAACTAAAATTTAGATAGTATATGAGGTCGGGGGGTCGAACTCAACAGACTATATTCAAAATTGTTTTCCATCCTTTCTTCAGCTAAACCAATATTAGTGCAGTTTTAAACATTCCCCATTTTCATCTTATTCCACAAAGATTTTAAGAGTTTAGAAACTGAACGCAGTTAATAAAATGGCATAAGTCTGTACGGCAATACCCATTTGAATAAAGCACAATTAAAATGTTATGAATAAGAGCAGAATCATTTATAACCAGGTAAAAGGTTCGCCAGTGAAGTCACTTACAGACCTTAAATTATTTGAATTATTCTACAAGCATCTATAAAAATACCTCTAAATAGTTTAGAGGCATTTAATATCCACATATTTTCCTAGACAACAACGGTTAGGGGGAGCTATGCCACCTTAACCATTTCTTCTTCGAAATATCATTCTGACTATGACCTTAATTATATGCCCCCCTTCCCCTCCAATACATTTCTGGTGCACTACTATAATAATGAATAGTATAATTACTCTATGTCTATGATATAAAATGTGGCCAAAGATAGGGTTGCAACTATTTTCTTAGCGGCAAAATCACCCCGCCCCCCCCCC
>CABFWO010000035.1:628563-661146 GCA_902155825.1 Timema genevievae
AGGGAGCACGTTTTCCTAGATTTCTTAAAATGAAATAGCTTAGAGAAGACTGGAATTTTATGTTTGAGTTTCATCAAATTGACTTGTTAGAGGTCATGCCAGTGATGATTATAGCGGGATGAGATTTGATCTTGATGGGGAAATATATGTGCTGTCATTAAAATCCCTATATTATTTTTTCTGTTTTACAGGTGCATGTAAACTCTGGGAGATTATCAGGGATGATTAGAAATTACATCGAAGATAAATTATATATTTACGCTCTAATTAATTGACCGTAAAACAAGTTCACATTCCTGTAGTGGAACAGGTTATTGTCGATAACGGCCATATTAGCGGGTTAAAATACTGTTTCCGTCCTTGATAAGAGAAAGGTTCTGAAAGATAATCGTTTATTTATGAATTACTGTTGATAATTGCCAACATTATTTTCATTTGAACTCACTAAAAAAAGAGCTATGCGTTAAGCAGAAATTTATAATTTAATTTTTTGAGGCGTTTATTTATTTAATAAGAATGAAATTGTACTTGCATCGTTGTGTATTCACTTAGAATGCCAGGCTTAGATGGATGGTCTGGTTTGCCGGTTCATATCTCTGACGGGCAAGGTTTAATTTTTGTTCCTACTAGATGGTTTCACCCGCTTCGGTAGACGAATGTTCTAAAAGAGTGGTAAGGCAGTGTAAGTAAGACGTAAGGCGGTGTAAAAAAAATATAAATAGGATGTTTTGTCCGTTTAGGTGTGTATGATTTCATAAATAGTGTAATACGAACAATATAGTACACAAAAGTAACTATTAAAAAACTTATATGCCATGGATATGTTTTTTAAAAAAAAGGAGATATAGAGTAAATAGAGGAAAAATGGTTGAAACACAAAATTATTGATAAACATTTATTTTTCATTGCTAATTCAAGGTAACATTGAACTATATCAAGTCAAATAATACATAAAATAACATTAGTTTCATCGTCAATTTCAAGTAAAAAATATTAATGTCAAGAAAAAAAAACTTTGTTCGTACTGATCTAAATATATTTAGGAAGTTAGTAACTAATCACTTAAAACTAATACTTCAGTACAAAAGTTATAATAATACATAGCAGTAAAAACAAAACAGTCTTTAGGAAAAAATAATAGGTAATATCCATAAACATCTTTGAGAGACGTTTGTAGCTAAAAAGTAAAACCAAAGTATTTTCTTCCCTTTTCATGTGGGAATTTATATGCATCGGTAATTATTGTTGATTCTCAGTATGAATTCAATACATCTAAAGTTGAAAGCTTCAAACCACACATAAATAAATTAGCATGATAAGAGCTATATTAAACTGATAATATAAAGCAGGGAGGTAGGTGCAAATATAATTATTTTTTTCTAAACTTACATTATAAAGAGAAAAAAGATACATTGTTTATAAAAAGAAACCGATTTCGTTATAATAAAAAAAATTGTAGTAGATCCTAACTTAATAATATGTTAAAAAAAACCAGATCGTTAATTTATCACTTGAGGACGGGCAGATTAAATCCTCATATGACTTACAAACTAACTCAACTTTAGAACATACACGCAACAACTAGTCTCCTGGGTCGACCATTTAACATTGCTGTGAAAGGGGAAGTCCCAGTTTAATCAAATATTATAAATTTGTCTACCATGCCTTGAATCGAACACGGGGATCCTTAGTTCATAAGACAGACACGCTACCGACTGAGGTAAGGCATCGGACGATTTTCTAACTTAGCTAAAGTGTGTTTACTATGCAAGCAAATTAAAAACACCCTAGTTTGTTACAGTAAAAATAGTATTTATAAGTGTGCTCATTCAAAATTAAAGTTTTTAAAAATAAAAGAAAATCAACTAAAAATAAATATATGATATAATTGTTCTCTTTGAACACAATGGCTACGCCCATGAATTACTAATTACTCTAAAGTGGTGTATATAAATGGTTACTAATTAGTGAGTAGAGTTGTGTACATACATATATACATATTACAGGTTTATGACCTGCTTTGGTCTCCGTATAGTCTAAGGAGTCACTCTCGTAAAAGATCAGACTTCGATGACATGGAGATCGGGGTTAGAATCCCGGGTCGGGTACATACTGAGGGTGGTTTTTACACTTTTCCTCCAAATAAAGGCGAGGTCACTTCCTCTAAAGTCAACCTTGCTCATCCCTAACACATTAGAGTAATTAGTACATATGCGTATAACCTGAACAGATATTAGGACGCGGTGCTAAAAATAAAGGTTATGTACCACCCAATTTTCTTACGAATGGATATAAATGACAGCTAGAAAAAGTTACTTTAACGTATTCATATACGCAAAGTCAGCGGTCACATTTGTTAGTTATTTTTAATGCTTATAAAATAACCTAATAATAATATAGCAAGATATTATCAATGTTGAATGCATTTTTTTTTACCACTCGGGTTATACGCTTATGTACTAATTACACTAATGGTTTAGGGATTAGGAAGGTTGCATGTAGAGGAAGTGCACTCACAGTTGCGTATAGGGAGAGTGTAAAACCATTAAGAAAAAAACCCACCAGTGCACTCGCCCGGGATTGAACCCAAATCTCCCAGATGTCTATCTAACACGAGAGTAGCGAGTTTTGAAGCGGGTGCAAAAACATTGTATTTTCTAAAAGGTACGCCAAATATCTATTCACAATAAAATCAAGAAGTGTTCATTTATTCATATAAAATTATGTTTGACTCAAAGATTATAAAATGAAAGCTAGAATTTTCTAGCAATGTTCCGGCCTTGCGGTGTTTTTCACATCCATTCCCATTTCGAGGGATCACGAATGGAGTTAAAGTGGGAATGGTCTTGGTCTCGCAGTCTTTTTACCATTAATCTGTAAACGTGAGGAAATTGTGGATGGACTTGTTATATATAAACCTAGGGTCAGCCCTTTAATGAAACATTATAACATGTTGAAACCATTATCACAAGGGAAAGAGAAAATATATAGTCTTGTTTGTTAAGTTATGAGATGCGTCATACTTATATTAAGTTGCAATCAAGCGTTCGAAATAAACAGAACATTTAGAGGTGACTGTGTTCTTACACATGAAGGAGGAAGATCCATAGTCCATTCACCATAGGAGTTGTGGTAACTAACATCTAACAAATGATACCAGATATACTCCCATGTATCTAATCATTATGATCTGCAAGACTATATTATATTGATTTGTTGTCACATTTGGCAGTCAAAACTTTCACAACAAGCCATTTGTTTTAATAATATTTTTTTAACAGTTTTTACATCTTCTCCTAGCTGTCAGTTACCACCATTCCTATGGAAAATGGACTTGACCCCCTACAAACCATTTATTATGAGTGGAGTTTAAATTTGTGATCGAGTGGTTAGGACAGTAAACCCTGGTTTAGAAGATCTATTATAATTAAGGTGACCATTCGTACTGTTTTTTTCTTCAAGAAATTATACTGTTCTTTGGGGGGATGGGGATTCCCGTTGCTCTAGAGAACAGGAGGTAATACACCCAGAGGTACTGGTTTTCAATTAAGTAAATCCAGAAGTACTTCTTTTTGTAGTTGGAGAAGATAATATTTCATAATGAACAGCGCTAGTGCAAGGGACATCACCCTTGAGTTTTATAACAATGATAGGTCTAATTAAAGCTCTTATCTAATATGCAATGCATATAAATTACCAGATGAAAATAAAGTATCTACGTATTACTTTTTAGCTACACACGTCCTTCAAAGATATTTCTTGATACTATACATATTATTATTTGTTCCTAGATACTTTGTTTTTACTACTACTTATTATTAGAACTTTTGTACTGAAGTATTAGTTTGTAGTGATTATCAAATAACTTCCTTAATATGCATTGATATATATTTATATATAATCAATATTGAAAGTCGAAAATAAAATTTAGGCCTAAATTTATGTATGTCCATACGAACAGAATTTATTTTTGACATTCATTTTTTTTTTCCTTGAAGTTGACGATGAAACTAATGTTCTTTTATGTATTATTTGATTTGATGTAACTCAATGTTACCTTTAATTAAATGTTGATCAATAGTTTTGGGTTTCAAATATTTTTTCTACCTCTATTATTTTTCCTCTGTTTACTCTATTTCTCCTTTTTAGGGGTGGGGGAGAGCGAGATATTCATGGCATATCAAATTTTTTTAATAGTCACCTTTGTGATAAAAAAAAATTCCCCTGCCTTTTTACAAAATAAAAATATGGTCACCTAAAATTATAATATATTTGTTCAAAGTGTTGAAAGTTTGGTGTATCGTGGAGTGTTTCCAGGGTATGGAGAGCTTGTAGCCTATATATTGTATTCATGTGTTGTCACACACTAGGTCCTCATTTGGTCAGTTGAGCTCCTCTATGAATAGCCTCACTCGGGAAACGTGTGAGTATTTACGTTGATACCTGACCAAAGAGTATTCTACTGAGAGATGAGAACAAATCACAGGTACAGTTTAAACTAACTCTGCTTACTTTAACAACACGACACGGCACGACACTGGTAAACAAGATGCTTATGAGCTTTGAGAGCAAAATGGCGGCTCCCCTGAATTACTAACTACACTAGATTTGTGTATGACAACAGCTTCTAGTTACAGTGGGGTTGTTTATCATTTTTTGTGACCAATTTAAAAGCTCTAGTACTCTAGTGTTATTACTTATTAAAAATTATTAGGAGCCATAATTTTGCTAAAAAAGCGGCCTAGCAGCTTCTTCTTATTTCTATTAAACTTCTCTTAGATCTTTAATGCTGTGTTATTATTTCAACTCGATATTTGATAAAAACTGACGGAATGCTTAGTTGAAATCACACCCAAACATTATTGAACCCCTGCTAACAGCATTTTGTTGCTACGAATCTCCAGTACTAACTTGTTAACGGTGAAGGCAGCCTTACTGTTGCGAATTGTGTTTTATCGATTGCCGAGTGAAGATGTCCCAGGATTACCCCATACCAGCCGGGGCCGTTGCTGAACTTACCTTTAACAAACAAAAACAATCGCATTACTTTAAGAAGACACGCTGATCTAACACAGAACAAGTTATTTCACTTAGAAGTGTGTTTTTTGGAAAGGGGAGGGCGGGATTTAAAGTGAATTTTCTAAACAGTTTGATTTATATACTACATAGATGACAACATAATTTAATTCTAGAATAAATACAGCCTCCAGTCATCAATTCATCGTTGTGAAAGGGTAAGGCATAATTTCACCAAAAATAAATACTAATAATAGTAATAATAATAATAATGATACCGCCTATTTAGGCAACAATCTTAGAATTTTCAAGGGTGTCCAATTACAGGTATTGTGGACGCTGGGCTGGTTCTATCCCACCGAGTCTAAGCTAACCTTCCATATATTAATGAATTGATCAGTTAGGGGTCGGCATGTTCAATCACGTTTTTCAGGGAGGGTGGTTTGTATTAGTTTTTATAAATACAGTTTTTAACTAGAATATCCTTTGAGACTAAAAAATAAAACCCTGTCAGATTTGAATCTAAATTACGTAAACCTTAAAAGAAAGAAGCATCCGTGGTTTTATAATAAAAATATGGAAGTATTTCTTTACTATTTTTTTATTTAAAAAAATATAATTTTCTTCTAAAAAACACAAAGCCTAAGTGAATAAATATTTTTTTTAAAAAAACCTTTAGCTGTTCGCAACAAGACTTTAATTATACGAAAAAGAAACAAAACATTAACTTAATATAAGTACACCAAATAAAGTCTAAACCTTTGCTATTAACAAGGTTAGTTTTCTCTCTCATATTATATTAAAAAAAAGACTGTCGGAGGTACTTATGATCCATTAAAAGTGAGCGTAGACACGTCAGAAGATAATGCGCTCAAACGAGTGCGCGCGGCCCGAGTTTAACCGAGATAATCAGCGCATACCACATCTAGTGTACTTACATGGTTATTAAATCCACATTAAACGGTCTTATCTTCCTAGCCTTTGAGTTCACACGCTGTAACAAAGAAACTATTTGGAGTTCTCAACAAACATTTTCAAGGCCCGATATAAGAATCGTTTGGTACGGTTCAGTAATTTTTATACTGTTAGGGAGGGTAAGATGAAGGGTTAGAACGCCTAACTTGGAAGGACAGAAAATTAATTTAATTTTATTTATTTGAGGAATTTAACTTGCACTTTCTGAACCGAATGATTATATTATCAGCACACGACTTGTAAACCAACTTAGACTAGAACACAACATCCAGCCCCTGGCCGTTAATTCGTTTTCGGCCATGCAAGTAATCAAATCAAGGACCCTTTGCTCGGTAGACAGACACGCTACTGAGTTATGGTGTCGGAAAAAAAAGTAGTGATTATTAATATTTACTTTTTAGTAACAGTCTTGCGTTTTCAAACATATCAAGGTAAAAGATATAAATAGCACCGAAAAACATTAACAAAGAGGGTCTAGTATGTTTATCATGAAAATACTCTAGTGGCGGGCTGGAACTTTTCATCCTGACCTGAGTTAATAAATAATAGTTTATTTTTAATTTCTACGCTTGAAATGAGTTACTAACCAATGTAAAGAGAATATAAAAGGTAGCGCTACTTGGAGGAATTTGATTGTGTCATTGCTTACGTCACCCAGTACAAAGTAGTTTTATTTTAATACCAAACCAGCCATATTTTACTAAATAAGTAGTGTTACGACGTTAATTGGACATTGGTGTGGATTTTAAAGGTTTATTTATCATTTGAAGCTCCAAAAGGTGACCTGATTTATAACAACTTAGTTTGTCTTCCATATAACTTTATGTATGTAACGCGCTGGCTTGTGTACTGAGTGACGTCACAAGCTCAGCCAATACATGTATATCTCCATATGGTGCTACCTTCTATTATCTTTACATTGTTAATAACGACGTATTTGAAGAGGTTAGGAATGGAAAAGATAGCTAAGAGGAAGTTAACTATTATTCGCCTGGAAAATGGGAAAAAAATACTATGAAAATCACAACGTGGGAAAATACGCTGAGGCGAAATCGCGATTGTAATAATATTACTCACTCTAAATATAAGGATAGTATACTGATGACTGACTTTGAAAATTTATTATTTTAAGAAATCGCTTAGTAATTTGGTTAGAAATTGAAATATGGGTAGCGTTTTACATTAAAACAATTTTTAATACTTGTTTTTCGGGCAAACATTTAAGGGAGGTTTGCCGAGGAATGATTTTTAAAATTTGATGATTTTTTTTATTTTCCTTTACAATTTGGTTCAAAATTCTTTTTTAGGGTGTGTGTTTTACATAATAAATAAGAACGTATATTTATTTTTCTGAAAATAAGTTAATTTAAGGCTAGAGTTTAATTTAATTTTTGGAAATTTGATTTTTTTTTAAATAACTTGAATAAATTACCGTGTTCAAAATGTACACCTTAAAGAATGTTTCATAAAAATTAACAAAATAATCATAAGTATATTTTTGATGAAAATATATTTAATGGTAGTTTTCTGAAAACGTACTTTTGAACACTTTTATTCTTTATTAAAAATATATAATTATGAGAAAGAACATAATATTATGTCGTAACATTATTTTGTAGCCTTATACTCACCAATGTCAACGTACTAATACAAACCTAAACTAGCTTGGACCTACCAATGACAATTGCCATGACATCCCTCTCATGGGCTTGTTTCTGACGTAATGTTTACATGGAGTCTATATTACATCAGGACAGAGCGTACACATCAAAGAAGGACCACTAAATAAGCAAACAACAGATTTTAAACAAACAATAAAGTAATTTAATGCCAACTGTTTTGAGTTCCGGAGTGTCACACTCATTTACACCAGAAAGGTCAGCCACATTTTTGGGCCCCGATCGATTTAAAAACCTATCAAAGGTCCCACGATCACTCATCTGTCTACCTTAGCCTTTTTTTTTTCAGTGTATTCACCTCAAATTCAATATTTAATCAAATACTTAATACTTATGTCCCCTCCAATACCGGGGAAAATCCAGAATAAATAAAGAGTTTATTTTCAAATTAAACTATTAACATGTCCTTACAACATTACCAATTATGACCAATAAAAGTTATTTTGGTTACACTCAAATATTATTTGAAACACTTGAAATATTTGTGAGTAAAAAAAAATCGACTTTCAATGAAGATGTGGTTTTCTTACGTGATCGACTGAAATTTGCCGCGAGATCGACCAATTGCCGACCTTCTTTGGTCTAGAATATAGATAGACTATGGAGGTCAACGTTGTTAGAGAGGACCGGGCGGCGGGTGGGGGGTAATATTTTTGGAGAAGAACTTAGATACATATTAGCCAGGGACGTGGAGTCAGAGAATCCCAACCAAGAGTAATAGGGGTGGTTTTCCCATCCCCTCTTCACGATAATGTGGGTGCAATTCTATAAACATACTGTGTCATCCTTATATTATAGTTTACGCCGTTGTATACCTGTGTTAAAACGTAACAAAAAAACTTTTTCGGAATTGAGGGTACTTTATTTATACTTAAAATACAAGCAGTGGTGCACTCAAGAGATTTACTTTTGAGGTGATCTGGGGCATATAATATATCGAAGCTATTATTTCTGTACTTTTTACTATTGAGAATTTTAGGGGCACTTTTAATTTGCATTACAATATACCTACATTTAGAATATAAAATCGTAAGTCTGCTCTTAAAATTTAACCTACACATTCTGTAAATTTTCAGTGTTCTATATTATAGTTGTTAATTCTTAATGTGTTTTAAGTTTTTATTGGAGTTATTTGCAACCATTAAGGATGGGAGTGTGGAAGGGGAAGGGGGGTGAGGCGAGGGGATAAAATGCTCTTCTTAACATCCCTATACGTCTTGGTTACGTCACTTAAAACATGGAAAAGTAATATTATATTTTTGGTACACATAACCAAATGTAAGTGACGACGTCTTACAAACCATTCGAGCTATACGCACATGAAATAATTAAGTAAATGTGTTAGGGATCTGGAAGGTTGAATTTAGGGGACGTCTACTCACATTTGCTTGAAGGTAAAATGGAAAACCAATTTTGGAAAACAATCCCCAGTACACCCAACCAGGATTCGAGCCCTGATATCCCAGTCACCGGCAGACAAATCTATTGCGAGAGTGAAGCCTTAGACCACGCGGCCATAGAAAACATTTAACTGTCAAAAATGCTTCTTCTCATCTAGATCAGAGCGTTCACGAGCCTGAGAAATGTGGAACCAGCATGAAGTCTGTTCGGACCAGCCAAAGCCGAACAGACGGGCTAGTATCATCCTGAGCCACGACGTCAAACCTCACTGACGAGGAGTCTGACCTAGAACAAGTCGTCCACTTTCCCTCACACCTGGCAGGAGTCTTTGATTGGTGATATCGGGTGTCTCTACGTTTCACGGTGATGAATAATCATTTGGGAATATTAGGAGTTGAGTCTGTTCAAGAAGTAAGTTAGTTTGTAAGCCGTATTATCAATTTTTTTTTCAGAAAGTTAACTTTAAATATCCTTAAATAAAAAGTTAGGTATCACTTTAATTCGAGGCCTGGTCTCCAAGACTGGTAGCTACTTCGGGTGGCCTTGGTTTCGCGATACAAGGACTGATTCCTGTGAGGTTATTTTTGTAATTTGTTCTTTCCCTGATTCACGGCGTTGTTTGATTGATGTTTTATTTCAGTATGAGTTATGGGCAGTGTTGCCAATCCAAATCTAGCAAGATTTCAAATGGAGTCAGTGACAAAAATATTGATCTTGTGACCAGCATCAAAACTAATTTTATCAGCGTTGTATTTTTTTAAATAAAATCACCCAGTCTTTTTCCACCCCATATTATTTAAAATCTCTATGAAATAATCAATATTCCCAAGTATGCACGTTCATATCGAAGGGAAGCAACAAAGAAGCCGACCAAGTGCGAGATGGTACAGCTGTGAACATGAACAAAGGAGCTAGTGTCGTCTTGTCTGATTCGCCAGCGATAGGGAGGTCAAGGTTGAAGTCCCGGCCACGAATACCAAGGGGCTTGCACTCTCCCTTGAGACAAAAAACTGGCACATTTCCTCTAAAATGTAACCTTACTTATCCATTAACCTGCTTATATAATACAGTAAAACCTTGGATTGCGAGTAACTTGGTTTGCGAGTGTTTTGTAAGACGAGCAAAAATTTTCAATAAATTTTTACTTGATAAACGAGCGATATCTTGCAATACGAGTAGTACTATGGTTACGCTTTGTCTGCCGAGCAGTGTCATTGGATAGGTTCTTTGTTAAAGTCGCACAAAAAGAAAAATATTCCAGTGAGCCAACATATAGCAGTGATTCCGTTAGTGACATTGAAAGTCATCCTAAACTATAACCCACCTCCTCCTCTCCTCCCTCTCATCTACCTCACACCAGCCACCATTAAATTTAATAAATAAATTTGATTACAGTACAGTTACATTTAAATAACGAAAATTAAAAAGTATTAATCATTTTTAGATAAAATATTTTTGGGTTGTGGAACGAATCATCTGAGTTTCTATTATTTCTTATGGGGGAAATTCACTTTGATATTCGAGTGCTTTGTATTACGAACACGTTTACGAAACGAATTATGCTCGCAATCCAAAGGTTTTACTGTATATGTGTAGTTTGGACTGGTAGTAAGATGCGGAGCATGAGAAAATACAATTTTAAAAAAAAAAGTTTGTGCTGATGATGTTGGTGCAATAAAATTTGTTTCAGTGCGAATTTGAGTCCAAGCCCGCCTTAGTGGCGTAGTTGGCTAACGCACTGGTTGTTGTTGAGCCAGACTGCTGAGGACGGGGAGATCGAGGTTCGAATCTCGGTCGGGTGAAACTGGGGGTGGTTTTTACTAAATGGTTTTCCACTCTCCCTCCACACAAATGTAAATTCAAACTTCCCAATTCCTAAACCATTAGAGTAATTAGTACTTAAGCGTATAACCCGAACGGGTAGTAAGACGCGATACTATTATTATTATTAATTTAAGTCCAAAATACGTTATAGTCCAATTTTCATAGGAAGAGGGTTAAAATAAAAAATTAAAAAATCTGTCCCTATATTTATAATTTTTTCAAGCCGCCTCGGTGGCGTAGTTTACTAACGCGCTGGTCTTGTTGAACTAGACTGCCGAGAACGGGGAGATTGTGGTTCGAATCTCGGTCGGGAGAACTAGGGATGGTTTTCCCTAAATGGTTTTCCACTCTCCCTCTACGCAGATGCGGGTTCACCTCCTCTAAATTCAACCTTTCCCATTCCTAATCCATAATTAGTACTTAAACGTATAACCCGAACGGGTAGTAAGACACGATTCTAAATAAACTAAATAAAAATATAATGGTTTACTATTTTATTAGTGTTATTTCAAAGCTGTATCTATCAAAAGTGATATATCCAGATAACATGACTTGACGTATGAATGCGTGAACGTATATCTTAAAGTTTTTCTAGCTGACAGACGAAAATTGGAATGTTTCGAATTTTTCCAGCTCGAGTCCTGGATTTCTCAACTCGCCGAAGTTTCGAAAGCCCGTGTTTGTTTCTTAACCTCGTGGAAACACAATCCACCAGTAGTGTATCGTCTTACATGTGATTTCAATGAGCAAAGTCACCCACCCACCCACCAGGGTGTAAGATACCTTGTAGAGGTATATAAGGAATACGTAACCACGGCTAAGGTTTCAACAGAACAACAAAATGGCGTGATCGCACATCTTGTACACACACACACACACACACACAACACCGACAGGGCAGGTGGTCGGAGTGGATAACTATTATTACTACTACGGAGTTCGGGGTTAAACCATTATTCCAGCTAAACCAAAATAATATTTCAACTTACAGTCCGATTTCCATAGGAAGAATCTTATCTGACGGCTAGGAAGGATACTGGATATACTTTCAAGTATTTATACGTCAAGTCATGTCGTCTGCAGTAGTCACTTTAATACCTATAAAATAACAATAGGGGTCTAGTAATAATAATATAAAATGCCTAGTAATTGTTGACCACAAAAAATATCAGTGTATTTTCTAAAAGCTTATCACCATCAAAATCGTACTAAACCTTAACCCGTGTGTCGTAATGTGTATTAAGAGGGTCCATAACTCAGATACCTAAAGTATTATTAATCACGTTTTTATTTTATCAGTGCGTCTTACGTCCTGTTCAGGTTATAAGCATATATGATAATTATTCTAATGGTAAGGGACGAAGAAGAAAACACATTTTAGAGGTAATCCACCCACATTTGCGTGGAAGGAAAATAACCCAGCCTCAGTAGACCCGAGTGGGATTCTAACCCCAAACTTCCCATCATCAGCAGGCCAGTCTAAAATGAAAGTGACGCCTTACACCATTCGGTCACTGAAGCACGTCCACGTATTTTTAAATTTCTTCTCAATACCTATGATAGTGGCTTTTTGTAGTTTTATAAAACTATTATCAACTATAACCCCCAATATATGCTCTTTTTTAATTCTTTAAATTAGTTCAAGAGGACTTTAATGATTAAATAGTTATTTGCCATCTCCTGCCGAGGGACTTCCCCACAATCCACGGCAGATAGAAACCCTCCACCCTCTCCTCTCCCTTAAATAATGTTCTGGACACGGCAGTGGTATTCAATATTATGATCCTTAAAATAAAAAACAGTTGTATATTTACATATTGTAAGTAATTTGAAGATGTGCTTCAGGTTTCGGTTGATTTTACATTATTTAGCATCGCATCTTACTACCCATTCGGGTTATACGCTTAAGTACTAATCACACTACTGGGTTGGGAATTGAGAAGGTTGAATATGGAGGAAGTGAACCCGCATTTGCGTGGAGGTAGAGTGGAAAAAACCCCACACCAGTTCACCCGAGCGATATTCGAACTTCGATCTCCCTGTCCTCGGCAGTCTAGCTTAGCAGGAAACTAGCGCTTATGCTAGCTAAACCACTGAGGCGGGTGTTTCGGTTAATGTTTGTCATGTTTTTGTTTTGTTATTTAGCTTTTTTTTTAGCACCATGCCTACTAACCGTTGGTTATATGCATATGTAATAATTGTACTGATGAGTTAGGGATGAGGAAGGTTGAATTTTAGATGAAGTGTAGCCCCATTTTTGTGTGGAGGGAGAGTAGAACACCATTTAAGGAAAACCAGCCTTATTACACTCAACAGATTTTCGAACTCCGATCTCGACGTCACCGACTGCCGAGGACGGGGATGTCAGGGTTCAAATCTCGGTTGGGTATACTGAAGGCGCTTTTCCCTAAATGGTTTTCCAATTTACCTCCACGCAAATGCGGGTAAACTTTCTATAAATCCAACCTTATTTATCTCTTGTCCACCAGCGTAATTTGTACATATGCGTACAAACCGAAAGAGTAGTAGGACGTGGTGCTTAAAAAAAACCACTATATACCTGATGCGTGGTCTAGCAGTAATACGTTTATTGTATGAACTGTCCATTTTTTAATTTTTTATTTGCGCTCCCAAACAACTTTAAATCATGAAAGCCGCTTGGAAAGTTCTCTCTGCCTGATGAACTATAATTATCAGAAAAGTGTTACTAAACGAGCCGTCCACAGTCTCAAGGAAATAAGTAAAACACTTTCACGGTGATTGGTTTATCTTCTTCTTCGATTATTAGTAGCGCTTTTAGTGGCGATTAGTTAGAAGAAGAAAAAAGAAAAATCATTATGCCAAGATGAAACAAACATTTTTAACATTTGTGAAAAATGAAATGAATATTGATCAAGTAGCGGTATACTACAAGATACACGATATGTGTATTTTTTTTAATTAATGACAGCCGGATTTAGGCAGTATCGTGCTAAATTAAACATTTACAATCTAGTTCAAAGGCTTGCGTGGTATACAATCACTGGTAGAAATTAACCAGCCCACAAGAAGGAAAATTTGTTTTAGTTGGATTAAGCCTAGTAAAAATAGTAACACACCTTGGTTTTTCCTCAAGTATTTCCCACTCTACCTCTATGCAAATGCGAGTAAGTTTCCTTATCATCCCTAATACAATAGTGTTAATATGTGTACTAATAATAAGATGCCTAATATCCAGATTGGTGGGCATGCGGGCTAAGGTGACAACCCAGGGTTAGCTTTTCAGTATTAAAAAATATTTCTTCTTATACAAAATTGATTCGTGTAAAGACATGCATTTGGTATTTAGAGCAGGATGATTTGAGCTCACGAAAAAAAAAAAGTTGGAATCACCGTCGACGACATGCAAATAAACGGCACTACTACTCGTCGTCCGAAGAAGAGGAATAATAAGAGGGGGTTGGTTCTACCTATACTTCCTCTAATAGCTGCACTAGGAGCTGTCACAGGAGGTGCTGCCGGAATCACGAAAGCCGTATAAAGTGCCAAGGCTAACACGACACAAGTGAAGCTCAAAAACATTATCGTTTCCTTAAGGCTATCGCCGTGGGAAAAGAAATGTAGGGCCTATATATGTCCGTATCAGAAAAACTTAATGAAGCCACGTGGAAAAGCCCTTACCTAAACACATCTCCACAAGTACGCTAAAGAATTAAAAATTATATTCTTTAGAAGAGTTTTCGCAATAGACGCTGTACCTACTCGATTACCAAAGAAGAACGAGTGTGCCATCGTCAATATCGATAGAGATAGTGGTAAAGGTAAGGATTGGATGGCGTAGGGACGTGTTAAATACTTTGGCGATCTAAGGCCACCTCTCATACTTAACCAATATCTCTGAGGAATATCGATCGTTTCATAATCATAAACGGTATCAAGAGTAAGATACTCGGGACATCTTTGTCTAGCATTACTTAAATACTCGCGCTAGCAATCGAGCTTGCTAAACATGTCTATTGCCTATGACACTTACGCAGTCAGGTCAGAGTTCGAATGTGACGGAAAGTTAGTTTCCTCATATCCTGCTGGGAGAAGAGAATCGTCACGAAAAATTGTTTTATCGGATTGATCAATATATCGATGTTTAATTTCATACCGAACACTTACGAACGTAACAATATATTATATTGCAAAGGGGAATAATATATTGTTATTTCTGGGAATTATGAGGTCGAAGCTTTGGATCGATACTTAAGGCGAGAAGTCTTGAGTGATGTGAAACTCTCCCCTATCGGTGATCCCAGAGTTACATCAATAATTGTACTATGGTTATAGACTTTACTCGGTCAGGTGCGTTCGCATCTCTGCTAAGTTTCAAACATGTTCTTCCCGCGGGGAAAACAAACATTTCGACCAATACTGTGAATCTCTTATACGTGAATGTATTCCGTGTCGAATGTAGCCTCGCTAGCGGATCTTAAGTCAACGAAGAACCTAGTCATACGTTGCAAGAGTTCAGCATGATTACCCCTCCAGACGAAGCATCAAATAATATAATTTACCTTCCGGTAAAGGAACAAGTCATTATAATGATAATTATCAATCATTCTTACTCCCATTTCACTGCGTCACAGGTTAGATCATACTAGCTTGCTTGCAATGGCAGAGGTTTTGAAATTGATTCTGGCATCTTAAATCAATCAATACTCTTGTCAGTCAAAGCATGAATGACTTGTAAGATAAATCATGGTACGACTGATGTTTAGTAGGGGTTATAAGAGAGAATCATACATAGTACAATCATACACAAATAGGGAGTCCATTTCCAAGAAAGTCTAGTCTCACTACGACGTAGCTGTCATGTTGTACTAAATCAAAGTGAGACGGCTCCAATATGCTGAGTAATGGTGTAGTCAATCAAGGTGTCTTGTCTTAATAACCCATGTTGATGTTTATACGTTAGATCTGGTGTTTTCAAAGTATGAAGCTCGTTCCCAATCATACGATGCTCAAGCGGGATAGTCATTTAATGTAAGTATCGAGTATTAATATGATCAAGTGTGATGTCTCGTTCTGGTCAAATAGTGTTTAGGTAAGAAACATGAATAATGCTTAAGTGACACGAGGTAATCATGAATGAATTTGATCAATGATGGCTTCAAACAATAAATGTTCGAATGTCATGTGAGTATGATATATGGACTATTATAAAATATTGTATTACGCTGATCAATTAATGACTTAGAAGAAGTCCTATCAAATAGAGGCTCATATATTAGCATAATGAGATCGGGATACAAAAGGTTAAGACGGAAGCGTCCATGAATTAATGGGGTTCTAGGACTAGGTTCTATTAAAAAATAACCGATAGGATTTATCGATTAATTTCTTCTTCTGCAGACCTTGAGGGAGGCTCATCAAACGGGTCTCACCCTGTCTACGGCAGGTTAAACCTGTCATAACAAGGACTACTTCTTCTCGAGACGACAAGTCCTAACCCGCCCCTCCCCCAGTGGCCCACTTCTCCAAGGAGAGTAAAAAGCGTTTGGAGAAAGTGTTGTATCTATAATTAATACACTATGTTCGAAAGGATAGGGTACAAGTCGGAAGACCTGAACGAGGTCAAGAACACTGATGGAAGGGTGAATTACTTTAACGCAGAGTGTAAGGTACGTTACAGCAATTGGTGCGACGGTTCTCTTCGCGGGATGGAAGCTTCGAAATTGTACGAGGGTTAGCCCTGCGCGTTAAAAAAAAAACCTCTCGGAGAATTGTCTCGTCTATATACTGAAAGAGGGCAATAATCCTGAGATCTTTCTCGAGGCTGACTATGAGAAGTCTGCTGATGAGACCGTACCCTACCTCCAGATATATCAGGGCAATCATGATGGACGGTACTGTGAATATGAGGTATGAGCATGCTCGAAGAAAATGAACGCGTGTACCACCCTTCGTTCCATAAATAAATTGTCCTGAGTTGCGTCGTTCGCGTTCAGACTTTTCTGTTTATTAGCGAAATACATCAATGTCCGTGTCCTTGAAGCATATTTAGTATCGTGATATTCGTTAAGAAAACTTAAAACTCAACTCAACTCTATGAGCTGTTTAAGCCTGATCGTTCGGAACGTTTGTGATTCAACCAAAAAGGTATGAGATAGGCTATTCCTTCTCTTCTTCATATCAATCAATACAGGCAGCGCAATTACTTTGATCAACTGTCATGTTCCTGCTGAGAAGTAGTGGCAGAATAATGGTTTCATTAATTTTCTTGGACTTTGAAGAACTACAACATACAGATTAACACATGTATTTCCTTGTTAGACGTGTGTAAACTGTGGTGAGTGCTTGGCCTTGATACGTATTTCAAGCCTACATACCCTTTCGATGAATCTCAACAGGTTGTTGGGTATCTGTAAAGGGTGTCCTGGAATTTCATGAAAACTTTTTCTCTTCATTTATAAAGGTTTTTAGACAGTGCCACTATGCTCATGGCAGATATTCAATAACTGTAGACATCCCCATGTGAAGAAAATTAAACTCAATGTTTGTCTGAAAGCAATATTTAATTTATTTTGATAAACTTTTTTTATATATATAAATTGCAAGAACAGTGACCTCTATCTCGCGTTCCCTGCATCCCCGCCTTAAGTTGATCGTAGGGGCCAATTTGGTCAGCCCAGTTCCCCCAAATGTCGGGGAAAGCAAACCGGCACGGCTCCCCCGCCCCGCCAATATCATGTCACGTTGAATACATAACAGGAACACGGCCATATATGGAAGCTAGTCATCATATTAACAATATTATAACCACTTGACCTCCGAATAAAGGGAAAGGGCGGAGTAAACGAGTTGTAAGAACCACAGCCCACCCACAAGATACATTAAAATTTAACAATCAATTATTAGATTTAATATGCGTTATGACATAATACATGCTAGATTAAATTAAACCTAGTCCGAATAAAGCAAGTTCAATATCTGCCTGAACCCATAAGACAATTTTATGGGTCATTAAATAAGAACCCAACAAGTCAACGTTTATTTTTTTATCTTATTGTAGGCCTATGTAATCAATTTTAAATTAGATTGAAATAAATTCATCCTGAGCGGGTGGTTGTATCCATACACATGAAAGTTCTTTCCTTGCGACTCCAAACGCTTTCAATCAACAAATTAGTTATTATAATTTGTTTAAGTATACAAGTTTATGAAGAAATGCCTGAATCCACACTTGATCAAATTTTATATAAACATAATGTAATAAAATTAATTGGCATGATATAGTGTGATTGTGAAACTGTGTTTATAAAATAAGTCAAGTTAATAGGATAAGGATGTGAAAGCTGGAATTTTAGAATAAATATACTTGTACTTTCTTGGAGGGAGCGTAGAAAGCCATGACCTCGACTAACTTATTTTAGGGTGATTTTTTTTTTAAATATTGGCTTTCAAAGAACATTTCTGATTTATTCCTTTATAATTCACCTCCCTCATCTTGTTTTCTTAGGTTTGTACTTTCTATTTTAATAAGTAGGCCTAAGCTATAGTGATGACTTAAAAAGTTTTTAAATTTTCTGACTTTTCTAGGTTTTCCAGGCCAAAAGATATGCAGTTTCCAAAAATATTACAGGCCCTATGCAAAACAATAAAAATTCTATTTATTTTATTACATTTTTAAACTAAATTTTTAAAATAAGAATTTACTAAAGACAGTGCCGAGGCTATTCAAAAGATTGCATACATTTTATATAGAACTAATCGTTTGCAGTTAGCTGTGCTCTTTTACTTAGCATTGAGAAATTTATTGAAAAAATATCTGAGAATTCCATTGAATTCTTAAAATTCTACCAGTTTCTCCCTGCCGCATCAAATTCACTGACTTTTCCAGGTTCGCATCATCCCTGGAAAATGACACCTCAGCACACGTGGCCGGTATATAAACCTCGACCTTCCCTTCACAGGTCTATTAGACAAGACGAGACTGACGCCTTTAATCGTGTGCCCAACGTTGCGGGCCCCACCGTTAATAATGGTCTCAATGGTAAGAGTAGAACTAAAAATAATTCTGAGTTCGATTTAAACTAAAGCTTATAAAACATTAACTTTAATCTTGTAAAGCATTTTTTTTTAATTTCTTTGAATAAAAATATATATGGGCTAGTTAGTTAATAATAGATGGTCAATCACAAAAAGGAAACCGATACTGAATAAAATTAATTCACAAGACAGTGCACCGGGCATGGGGATTTTAATATAGAATTCACAGCCAACATAGCGATAATCGTGAAGTTAATTGCCTCGATCAGTTTTCAAGCAGGCGGCTTGGTGGATAATTAATCATTTTTAAGAGTCCAGTCTTTCTACTCCAACACACAAAGTTAGCTTGGAAAGGTTGAGAGTGGTTTATATTGTCTGGCACTCGATACACGCAGCGCGGGGAAATAAATAGTTCTACCGGAAGAAAAGGTTTCAGAAATGATGTAGATAATTTATTATTAGCAGGACTCAGATTTTGATGACAAGTCATTTATTTTTATTCGTCACATACAATGAAATTAGTACATAAACTCTGTTCATGATCCCCTTATTGTAGAAAAGTATATTTTATAGGTCATTTTTTTGTTATTTTGGAATTTAAGGTAATATTTTCTGGGTTTATGTAATTTTTTTGTCATTTTTAAGCGTTTAAAGGCATTTTTGATTCATTTTAAGGCATTCATGTTGAATAATTATATTTTTAACGCACAGTTGTCAAAATGAGAAGATAATCCAAGCAATGAATTTTGTATTTTCTTTTCTTGTATGGTTGTAAAATACACATTCCTGGTGAGAGACTGCAACTAATCTGGGAAGAGTTGCATTTGGGAGGGGGTAGCTAGCTACCCTATTACTTCTAAGGCATATATTTGTACATAAATGTTATATCTAGCAGAATGAGAGAGTTTAGTTTTTAAAGGCTTTTCCACGTATAAAGTGAGTGTTTTATTTAGTCACGTACATTTATTACAAGTTTATGATAAAATTTTTATGTTTTTTTTTGTTTTGTTTTTTGAAAATTTGAAGTCAGATTTTAGAATGTTTTTTAGGTTTTGGGTTTGTCGTGAGAAACACAAGAGCAAGGTGAATGCGGTTAGAATGAGATATCTAAGAAATGTATGTGGGCATACTCGTATGGACAAAGTCATTAATGGATGGTTCCTGATGGAGTGTGGTTTGAAAGGGAATCTGGTAGGTCAATGTGAAGGAAGAGTCTTACGTTGGTTTGGGCATGTTGAGAAGTGTGTGGATCTAGTGAAGAAGTATATGAAGGTAGAGTGTGTGGATCAAAAAGAAGAGGTAGGCCATGTAGACGTGGCTAAATGTGTGAAACGAGAAACATTGAGAGCTTTGAGAATAAAAGAGCATGTATGACTCTGTTTATGGATTTTGTTGAAGCGAAGGGAGTAGGCAAGTGTGGATAAAGTTAGTGAGGAAGGTAGATACTGAGTTGTTTTTGGAGCTGTAGGCAAAATTCCTTGCCTACCCCGTAAGGGAACGGCGTGATTAGGTATGTATGTTTTATAGGTCATTTTTTAAAAATAATTTTTAGGTCATCAATATCCGGACCCTGATGATAATTATTAATATGTTTTTCACACAGATTATTAATGGCTTAGTTTAAGGGGTACAGGTGGCTTAGGGTAATTTAAAATAAAGTACACTCAAATTAGCTTAGAAAGAGTATAATTAAATCATATAAATACATAAAATGTGTGAATCTATTCTCCAGTGTAATCTGGTGGTCTAGCGGTAAGGTGTCGGACTTTTGTCCTGGGGGTCCGGGGTACAACCTCGGTCCCAGCACAGATTTATCTGATTGCCAAACCCTTCCTTCACCTCTGACAAGACGTGTATTAATCAAAACTTGTGAATGTGTGGGAATTCCAGGCCTCCACCGTGGCTCGGACCCCACATTGAACTGTAGGTTCTCCATTTCATCTCACAATCACCCTACCATTACACATTAGCGTAAGTGCGTATAACCCGAACGAGTAGTAAGACGTGGTGCTAATAATAATAATAATAATAATAATAATAATGATAATAATAATATCCTCCTGTGATTATAATAATCACTGGGCCTACTACATATGAGCGATGAATTGTGTACATATTTGTTGTCACACACCCTCAACTTAGTTCGTATGAATCACTACACATGAGCGATTGATCAGCGTGTATATTTTCTCAGCTTAGCGAGTATGGTTCACCAGACATGAGCGATGAACATACATAAACATAACACAAGGCGAGTGAAACTGGGCCATCCGTGCGCGAGTTCGATTTCTAAATAAGGCTCTATTCTTTAGACAAAAACTTCGGACAAGTGCATATATTGTCCTGTCAATATATCCTTTCACAAGTAAATGCAGGTCACGGAGAAAGGGTTTTCACTTATAAGTAAGCTAATGAGATTAGTTTTCAAGGTGGATCAAACTGTGGCAAGTTGAATAGAACATTCACAAAGCGCCACATTAAGTTTGTGTATCACTTTCAAAACGGATGATTTCAATTAACTTTTTTAAAAAAAGTCCGACATCTACTAAGGATTTCGGGTTCGATTCCCGATATGGCCGGAATATACATCGTTGATGACATTTGGGTTTCCTCTTTCACAGTAATGAAGTGAGGCCGAATGACTGGGTGTTCCTGCCCCTCCCCTTTTCGACCATCATAGTACCCATGGGTGTTGTTAGTCTGTTCTAGACTTAAGTTAGTTTGTAGGTAGTATTCTGTTACAATCAATCGGTTAAAAAAAGTTCGTTAAATATCAAACAAAAAAAAAGTATTTTGAAAAAAAATATCTCAACAAACCAATAACGTTATCCAAAATAATTTAAAATTTATAAAATTGGTTATAATTCTGTAATTATTATGACTATTAAGTTTTTATAAACAAAAATATTTATTTATGTATACAGCTAGGATATGTAAACATGCAAGTTTCAAAAAATTATATTTTGGGATTTATAAAATTATTTTATGAGCTAAAATCTGAAAATTTAAATAAGCAACTTCCAACAACTCTTAACCCACAAAATCACTTTTGAACTAATTCACTTTAGTCTTATGTTAATTTTCCTTGGCTTCATAGAAAGTTCATTTAGAACTTCATCCTTTCCAAATGGAAAAATGATATCTGGGCAGATCTGGTCCATATCTGGGCAGATCTGGTCCACATCTGGGCCAGATCTGAGCTAGATATGGGCCAAATCTGGCATTTTTCCACATGGGTCAGTAACGGACACCTCTGGATGTATGTACATGAAGCCCATTAAGTCTGCCTTCATTTGTAGAGTTCCTCATGTATGATTTCAACAGCTTTAGGGACGAGAAAGAGGTAGGTGGGTAGTGGGGTCCAGGGAGGGGTTCAACCCTGACCCCCACCCCAGCCCCCCCCTCCCCATCTTGGCTGCGCCATTGCTTCCACCTCACAAATAATACGTGCTGTCACTTTGGCAAGTAGAGTGATTTTGCATCTCTTTATAAATGGACTCAATATATTTACCAGGAGGATGAATATGGAACTATCTTTTTTTAATATAATTTTTAAACCGGTAGAAAAAAGTCAAAGTTACCGTGAATGAGCTATAGTTGTGCGGATGATCAAATCAATATCCGCAAATTTCACTCAATAACCGCATCCGTGAATAAAGTAATATTTCATAACAATACGAGATCATTTACAACGTAATTATTTATATGTAAATGTGATAAGTGTAAATTAGTAGTCTTATATACGCAATCGCTTATTCGAAAGTGTGAGAGATATATTACAAATAATATTGTTTGATTAACATTAACATATTGTAGGTTATTTCTTTCGCTTCAACATTAATACTACAGTTCCAGCCAAGAAAAATATAATTTCTTGCCCGTATATTTGGTTTTTTGCTCATTTTTCTGCGGTGTTTTAATAAAACAATAAAAGAATAATATTAAAATTATGTATTTGAATATCATCAGTTTAACTGTGATTCGCGTAATTTGTATTCGCCTTTCTTATACTATAACGGATAGTATAGTATCCACACAGAGCTATAGCTATAGTACCTACTATGGATAGTGATAGATATATCCGAGAAGCAACTACTGTAATTCATTTTCTGTAAATAGCTCTAAAATTTTGCTTGAAATGAAAATTAACTATTTAAGCAAATTGGTAAGACTACAAATAGTATAAAACATATTTTAAAAAACTCATGAACCAGTATTTTATTATTGTTAATATTCTCTACGGTCACCAGGCGGTCTAGGGGTAAGATGTCGGACTTTTGTGTTGGGGGTCCGGGGTTCAATCCTCGGTCCCGGCACAGATTTATCTGATTGCCAAACCCTTCCTTCACCTCTGACAAGACGTGTATTAATCACAACTTGTGAATGTGTGGAATGCCAGACCTTCATCGTGGTTCGGATCTCACGTTAAACTGTAGGTCCTCCATTTCATCTCACAATCACCCTACCATTACACATTAGCGTAAGTGCGTATAACCCGAACGGGTAGTAAGCCGGTGCTAATAGTAATAATAATAATAATATGTATAAGGCATCTCACCACAGACGCAGGCGATTACGCATACTTACTCTAATGAGGTAAGAATGAGAAAGAAACAGTCCGATTTATACAGAAGAAACTTTTTTGGTAGTTATCGAATCTAGAAAAACAATTATAATAGATGTATATGTAAAGTCATGTGGTGAGATGGGGTGATGGTGATATTGAGTATGAGCGTGTGAAACCAATGGAAATAATAATTAAACCTAACTTAAGCCTAATTAACCAAACCGACCGTCGGGGTGATTCCTCTGTCGGGAAAATTACCCATGACACCAGTTGGGAATTGAACCCGGGACCTCTAGTTTCGCAGCCAGGTGCACTGACCGCAATACCACTGGGCTGGTTACCAAAGAATTTAGGAGAACTGTCCCACACTTGGATGGAAGGCGAGAGATAAAACCAATTAGTTAAAATCAAATACACCCGACCAGGATTCGAGCTTCAAACCTCACCGCGGCTATCAAATTAGACCATAGTATTGGCTATCGGTGACTGACTAATTAAATAGTCTTAAGAATTTTAATTAAAGAAAATGTGCTATCATTTGATTTAAAAAAATAACAAAATGCATTGGGGAGGAGGGGGGAGGGGGTGGCAGGCGCAGTTTTTACCAGTAGAAGATCAATAAGCCAAGGTCAGAGCGTGGCCAGCCTTGAAGAAGAAAATGGTTAGCGCGATCCACTTCAGTGGTCGAATGGTCTGAGACAAGACTGGACTGGCGGTGACGAGGAGCTCGGGATTCAAACTCAAGTCGGATGTAATGAGGGTGTGTCCCCCCCCCTCCCCAAATGGTTTCCCACTATCCCTCCACGAAAATGCTGGTACGTTTAACCAAAATTCACCCTCTCATCATTGGCACCAATAGTGTAGATATGTGAATAGCTCGAACTGTTAGTAAGACGCTGTTTACAAAACAAACTCACGGTTAGAGCGGTAGAATCTAATCATGGTTGGTGTGACAGATTCTTACTCGGGAGGCAGGGTTTCAATCTCGGTTGGTTATATTAGGATTAGCTTGTATGTAGTTTTTTTTTGTCCCGCTAACCCCATTCTACAATCCACTATGGTAAGACACATTTAATTGCAGTAATGTTTAGAGATGAGGAAGGTATAATATAGAGAAAATTTGCCCTCATTTGAATGGAGTAAGGGTGAAAAGTCATTTAGGACAAAACACCCCTCTGTTCACACGATCGGGATTCGAAACCCATCCATCCACCCCATCACTATCAATTCAATCAATTGGTAAAAGTGATACCTTTGTACACGTGCCCACCTATGCAGGTGATTGTCAGTAACGTTTCTCCATCTTCTTTCAAAGCCTCTTGGTGACCCCTCATATCGTTTCCCTCTACTATATATTTTTATTTAGCACCGCGTCTTACTACCCGTTCGGGTTATACGCATAAGTACTAATTACGCTAATGGATTAGGAATGGGTAAGGTTGAATTTTAGAGGAAGTGAACCCACATTTGCGTGGATGGAGAGTGGTAAACCATTTAGGGAAAACCCCCTCCAGTTCACCCGACCGAGATTCGAGCCTCGATCTCCCCGTCCTCGGCAGTTTAACTAAACACGAAACTAGCGCGTTAGCCAACTATGCCACCGAGGCGGGTCTCTACTATTAAAGCCGTTAATAATATCTAGTTGAAGATCGCACGAATTATAACATAATAAACTCCAAAAGAATGATACCCTATTTAATTTGTTTGATTGCGTTTCCACTCTTACTTAGAAAACCGGATCGTTTTATTTGAAAAAAATAGATGGAATAGTAATAATAACTTCTCATACCATTTTTTTTTGACCAGGTCATGCGTGAAAGCGCTAAACCGACTAAAGAGAGTACTGGCAGACTAAAAAAGTAAACGTGTGTTTCACACACACACACACACACATTGAGTGTTTTGTTTTCAGTTGATACAATGTGGTGACGGGCGAGGTGGAACATTCTAGTTCTCAAAAGCCCAAGGGACTCTAATCTTCTTGAGGAATAATAATATTATCTCTACTGGGAGACAATTCTCCAGGATCCAGGCCCACCAGGTGCTCAAACCGGAAAACGCAGGCCCCGTTTATCTTTGTATTGAATTCGTAACTAGACACTTAAACGAGACGCACATGCTTATATACTAAAATCTAACTTAAACTTGACTCACTATCTGAGTCTTCATATGCCAAATTTAGTTACTTACAAAAAAATAACAAACCCAGTGAAACTTCCAAACACTTTAAAGCGAAGGACAAAGACTGGACTGAACCAATTATATAATTATTGCGAGACATTTTTGAAAATACGATTGAAAATAGTTGTCATCAAATCAAAAAGACTTTAGTCGGTGAGTCGAGCGAGGCTCGAGAAATAAACTGTAGCTGTGTGCGGATAAAAATATAGTTTTCATGACTTTCCTGTAAATTCCTCCCGCGAAAACCCCAGCGTGTGAGGGCAGGCATTAACTAATCCCAGTAATATTATATCATAGATCAAAAGTGTTAATAAACACTTTCAATAGTACCTTCCTAAGGATTGCTGTATAATTAGCTTTTTCGTAACTTATTGAAAGAACAAAAACTATTAATAAAACTATTATGTTTCTCTTTTGTTTCACGGTTGTGTCAACAAGAGATATAATACATGCGAACATAAATTAAAAATTATTATATTCACATTTGTATCTTGTTATAACCGGTCAGCGTAGTTAGCAAACGTGCTGGTTTCGTGTTGAGCTAGACTGCCGAGGACGGGGAGATCGAAGTTCGAACTCGCTCGGGGTAACTGGGGGTTTCCTAAATTGTTTTTCACTCTCCCTCCACGCAAATGCGGGTTCACTTAATCTATATTGAACCTTCCCAATTCCTAACCCATTAGCTTAATTAGTACTTAAGCGTATAACCCGAACGGGTAGTAAGACGAGGTGCTAAGTATTATTATTACTATCGGTCAATAAAATAAATGAATGTTTTTAAATAAAATTAATGAATGTTTTTCCACAACTAAGATAAAGAGTCATACCAAGTATCAGTTTCAAAATAAAATAGAAATATTTCGTAAACACATGCCCATGAACACAGCCGAATACGGTTTGTGCGACGTCATCAACTTCATTTATTATGGTTTGCCATCTTAATTTGTGAAGAGAATGGAGCCTTTTAAAACCTATCACTTGTAAAGCATTTTTAAGTGAACCACAGACGCCGCTTCCACAAAAAAGAAACATCCAAATGGTTATTTTCAAAATTTCCGTGTTTCAATAATATAAAAACCGTTAAAATAAAAACAAATTGTTTGCCATGGAAGTTTTGACTGCCAAACGTGACAGCAACTCAACACATTGTCTTATAGATTATAATATGGTTTGGCGAATGGATACATGAGAGTAGATCTGGTAGTTTTTTTTATAGCTGCCACTTACCTATAATCCTACGTAGTTTGGATGAATATATAAAAGAGTGAAAATAGTAGAAAGTGAATGAGTGGCTGAGAATATGGGAGTTAGTGAGTAAGAAAAATAAATAGTTAAGCAGCTTAATTTACGAAGGGCCTTACTTGACAATTCACAATATTAATATGCAAAGCAATGTATTCCACGTGTGATTTATCACTGTGGTTTTCCCAACATAATTCTCCCTTAATGCGGGTGCACTTTATTTAAGCAATCATCATAACTACCCCTTAAATTATAACATAAATGATCATAGTATTAAAAAAAAGTTTTACATTGCCATTAGTTAATTACCAGTTTCGTGTTTTTTTCGATGTCAGTGGACGACGGAGGATGGTCTGCCTCCCCATATGTTTACCCATCACGCGGATAACCTGTGACCTCAATCAGCACGCGAGCCGGGTCAATCGATAGATGCCAAGGTATATTTACTCCATAATGTGAGTGAAATGTCTATTAGAGTGTTTTATTTTGCAGGAAGATAATTCCTTCCTTAGCGGTCAAACTTCCCGTTGAAATTGATCCGACCCAGCGAACCTTCAGAACTCACACTAGCCAATAAGATTGATTACGGCGTCGGTCAGGCTGAGAGATGGACCCCTCCCACTTCCACCCACAACAGGTCGTAGCGATGGGGATCTAAAGTCGTAAACTACGACGTAAATGAAACATCTAACAACTCCACCTCACGTATGGTCGAGATCAAATTGAGGTCTGTTATCGTCATCCGAAATATGATTTATTGGAGCTCATAGCCGTTAAATTAAATTTGGAGGAATTCCCCAAAACTTTCTTTAACCAAAATATTATATATCATTTACCCGCACCGGTGGTAATGTTAACTAAATCTCAAGCTCATCTAGTCTGGCTTACAAGAGGCGGAGAAGTTTCGGTTCAAATTCAAGACAGGTGTTTTAAGGGTGGTTTCTCCTTAATGGTTTTCCAATCTTCCTCCACGCAAACTTCGGTGCATTTCATCAAAATTCTAACTTCCTCAGCCCATCCCATTAGTTTAATAAGTTACAGTTCGACACCTTAGCTCAGAAAGTAGTGCGTCTGTCAACTGAGCTAATGGTCCCGAGTTCCGTTTCCTGATGTAGCTGAAAAATTAAATCTGGTAGAGTTGAGGTTTTCCCAAGGCCGGGAGACTGGATGTTGTGTCTCTTTTATATTGTTTAAATGCGTATTTCTTTTAAAGAATACTAAGACACACATAATATTATATATACGGCCGTTAAATTAAATTATGGGATACATACAGCTCATATTTTAATTTTACGACTGTTTCTTTGTTGCTGGTGTTATTCCCACACGTTTTCATAGAGTGAATGATGGCACAGGCCCAGGTTGCCTGGAAATATAAACATGTACGTTTAGAGGACTTTTGCAGTGGGCTATTTTCTTCATCTTGTATTTCATTATGAATTTATTTTTCTGCTGAGCTAGTTTTATATTTAGAGCCTGGATTTTTATGTAATTACATATTTGAATCCTGTTAGTTAGAAATCTGAAAAGCAAAATGCCAGTTAATTAGCTTGGGACTGTATTTTAAGTTTTAATTTAGCATATTATTATATATTTTACTGAAGTCTACATATTTTATATTATATTACATTACATACAATTTCATATTTTGCGTGTTTTTTAATCATGGTATTATTTTTATGTCATTTTTGGGGAGATACTTTTTAATTATGTGTCACTAATTTTCAGACAACTTGTACTTCACTAAAGGAATGTATCCAGTGAAGGGATAGCAGTGCGCAAAGTCCAAGTCAGGTATGCTGGTTCATCAGACAGGATTACAGTTGCCGTAACAACTTTGTGTCTGGCTTTTTTCGTGCTTTGAAAGGGAGAGGATTCGGCGTGTCAATTTGTAAACACAAGTCAATGAGTTGTAACAATAATAATTCTTATATCTGATAAGCTCATGTTCCCATTATTCTTTGTTCGGGCGAAACAAAACCCAAAATCGGGGCAAGGAAAAGGACAAAAACGTAACCCAAAATCAATCAAGTAAATATAATTGAAGTCTGTCATAATAATACCGCATGTAGAACGGTATTTTGAAAAGCAAACAAGACTAACCATGTAATACCAGCTAGTATGTTAAGATCACATATTTAACCTCGGACAGAAAAAATAATTCAAGGAAACTAACTTTAAAACATCTGGAGTGGTCTGACGGTCACTTGTTTTCAAAGAGTGGAGGTTTCATTGAAAGTTTGTTGTGTTTGAATGGTTTCTAAAATCAGTTATATAATGCCATTTATTTGAAGTCTTTAATTAATGGGCGATTTAAAAGGTGTAAAACAATCTAATAATGTAATACAACTTGTTAGAAAAGTATTTCTATGTGTGTATATTCATAAAAGTGTTTTTTTCTATAACTTCCGTCAAAAATTTGCAGTAATAAATTTAAATTTATTTCAATAATATATGTATTTTTCACTTGAAGAAAGAAATTAAATATTACATATTTTCACATTATTACATATTTTAACTGATTTTTAATTTCTCGCTATCTTACAGGTAGAGAAGTACTGTATTGTGATCGTCAAAAGAATCGAACTCGAGATTTTGATGAATTTCGACGTTTCATGACCCCCCCGAAAAAAAATTGATTTTGAATGTCCGTCTGTATGTATCTCTAATTAGAGCCTAAACTATTTTACCGATCGGGCTAAAAATTGGTATCTAGGGTTTTTATAGGGTTGCACCGAGGTTGTTTTTTTTTAAATTAGATATCCAACCCTAAAATTAAGGGTAGTTTAGTGAAGGAGAAAAGAAATAAAATCTATTTTTTCAAGATTGGCACTAACGATTTTGATTAAATTTAATTTCTAAGCATTGATCAATATTATAAACAAAATGGTTATTCTCATTTTTTCGGCAGACCTTAAGGGCTCTGAGAAACGACCGAGGATAATGGGGAGAGTGGTCTATTATCGTTTTAAATGATTAGATAAAGTCTGTTCAGCGTAGGAATTTTTTTCTGAAAGGCCTTTTTTCCTACCAGAAATCTATTATATATTAGGATATTGGTAGGAAAAAAGACCTTTCAGAGAGTAATTCCTACCGTGAATGGAGTATACATCCATATCATTCATATATCCATATAGATAGGAACTTTAATTTATTGCTACCTATTTCAATATTTCATCCATTTTATTAGTGGTAGGTACTTTTTAATAACAGTCCATCTTTTGGCGAGGCTAGATACCTGGGAAAACCAAATTGTCTAAGAAAGGATTGTATCGACCCCATTTTCTCAACCCCCACCCCTATGCGTAAGTTCGGATGGAGAAATATATACATATATTCTCTAAGCTTGAGCCTGAACCTACGCCACCAAATTATATAATGATTAATTAATCAGCGATGTGCTTGTAAACTTCAAAGAATTCGGGCAGATATTGAAAAGATTATTAATTATCACTGAATGCTATGTTACTTAAAGATATATAAATATATAATTTATTTATTAATCTTATATTAAAATCGACGTTAATTTTTATTAAATGTTATTCGTGTCTTGAAGTTATCAATATAGTGTTCCTTTTTTATTCTCACTCGTCCGAGCTATGCGCATTAATTACGCAAATGCGTTAGGTATGAGGAACCCTTTAGGAAAATAAGAACACGCTTAGTATATCCATCTGGGATTCGAACACCGAACTCTTTGTCATCGGTAAAACAGACCAGAGGAGTATGACATTTATTTAATCCACCAACCGATACTAGTTCTCAAGTAATAATAGTAAGGTCAAGGTCGAAACACTTTGTAGGTTTGGAAATTCCCTGGCTTTTCCAGATTTATAAATGCATATTAACCCTGAAAAGCGCATTATTTTATTTAATATTAATTTAGAGAGGTGTGTTCTCTCTCTTTATATATATATAATATTATATATATAATTTAAAGGAACTATTATTTTATTTTATATTAATTTAAGAGAGCGAGAGAGAGATAGGTGCGCTTTCTTAAAGTAATATAAAATAAAATAACAGTCAAAACACTTTGTATATTTAGAAATTCCCTGACTTTTCCAGGTTTTCTAAGTGCATATAAATTCTGAAAAGCGCATCAGGCTGATGTTTAGGAAATAATTTAAAGGAACTATTATTTTATATATATATATATAGAGAGAGAGAGAGAGAGAGAGATAGGTGCGCTCTCTTAAATTAATATAAAATAAAATAATAGTTCCTTTAAATTATTTCTTAAATATCAGCCTGATGCGCTTTTCAGAATTTATATGCACTTAGAAAACCTGGAAAAGTCAGGGAATTTCTAAATATACTAGGTGTTTTGACTGTGACCTAACTACATATAATCTAAAAATAACATTAAATGTTAAAAAAATCAGTTTCTCCAAATTCTTTCCGAAAGATTCCCGTCATAGTGTACGCCTGACGTTTCAAGTGGTCAACGCCTCAGCCTTTTGGACGGGCTGCTGAAAGCGGCGGTACAAACATCAGGTTTCTCTGCGCGAATCTCTCCCTCCACCTTGCCACCCGCACCGCTAAAGAGAGGTGACGACACTTCCCGAGGAACTCTTCATCACCGAGCTACACACACACACACACGCACACGCACACACACACGCACAGACGTTGACCTTTGCGATTTACTATAAGAGGAAACATCGGTTTTTACACGACTAGATGACCTTTCTCTACACGTGTTCCGAGAGGTACAGCCCCAACTATGTCTGACGCTGAATTTTCATAAAAAGGAACGATGGACACGCATTCATTTTTTACCTTAACCACGTCTTACTACCCATTTCGCATATTTACACTAATGAGATAGGGATGATTTCGATGAAGTTTAGCCACATTTATATGGAAGGAGATTGGGACACTAATTATGAGAAACAACCCTCAATACTAGGGATGTGGGGTCGGTAAAAATATACCAACCCCAACTTCAAAACAATAACTTATAAAATCATAACAATGTTTTATTATCTTTTATTTATTCCTTAGGACCAATATTTGTAATTTTAACTGACTATGTATTTAAATATACATTCACAATGCCAAATTTGTTATTACTAATTAATATACGTTATCCATTTATGAAGGAGTCAGAGTCGGACAGTAGAAAGTTAGAGGAGTACACAACCATACTCAATACATCCATTCGGGATTTGAACACCAAACCAGCCTATAAACCTGTTGTGCCACGTACCCACATCGTAGTTGGAATAGCAGAGGGCTTTGCAACTCGGGTGATGATCCCCTATTTTCTCCTCCATGGATATATATTGGCATCCAGTTTAATGACCGCTCGTCTTACGTGAGCACTTCATGTTACTGTACTTGGCTTTACTCAACATTATCAGTGACTTTATACACAAACCTGGGCGGCGCGTCCTCCTAAGAGAGCTTGAAGCACTTCCAGGGGGTTGGAGGGACGTGGAACTATTAGGGAATAATGTTAAAAAAAATTAGCTTAGTGTCAAAGATTTTTTTAAATTTCAATCCCTTTTCCAAAGTGAATGATCCAAAAAATGTTTTGCGGTACTGACAAAACTGCCACCAACTGTATATATGTATGATCAATTGAGTGAACAGCCAAAATTAAGACTCTTGTGTGCATGCACGTGTTTATTTTTAAGCTAAGCTAACAAATCTCTGATTCACCCCCCCCCCCCCCCC
>CABFWO010000035.1:661334-673769 GCA_902155825.1 Timema genevievae
TATATATATATATCACCGCATCTTATTACCTGTTTGGGTTCTACGCTTATTTACTAGTTACGCGAATGGTTTATGGAATTAAGAATGTTATATTTAAAAGAAGTGCACCCACATTTGCGTATAGGGAGGGTAATTTTTTAAACCACCCTCAGTACACCCTACCGCACCGTCATCGGCAGTTTAGTCTATCGAGAGAGTAGCACTTTATAACACGAGGCCACCGAAGCGGGTATTTTTTTATTCATCCCAAAAAATATGTGGGGACGGGGATTTTGATGAGCTACCAAGGGACTTTAACTGAAAAAGGTTGGTAACCACCTCTCAATACAGTTCTGTGCAGCGTCCTGAATGGTCTTGTTTTTGCGTGTAAGAGATTGGAAACAAATGTATGTGGGTTTTTTAATGTGAGTGTACATGTCAGACGGCAGGCGGCGATTGTCAGGCAAGGAATATAGACAAAGTGTAAACTAATTAATATGGTTTTTCAATGTAAATAATGGAGAGGAAAAGGTTGGGATTGGAGAGTGTAATGCAGTGGCGTACCCAGGAATTTACTTAGGGGTAGGCATCCATCTAAGGTTGTAGCTAGAATGAAAATTCGATGGAGAGGGGATGAGGGGTTAGGGGCATAGCTACCTAATCCCTGGAGGCCAAGAAAGTCTATAAATATTATATGCAGACTATTTTAATTTTTTTAATAGTAACTAAGGGTAAACCTGGCTCGATCACCGAATGGTCTAAGACGTCAATCTAGCAATAGATTAGACTTCCAATGACAAATAGATCTGGGCTCAAATCCCAGTCGGGTGTATTAAGGGTGGTTTTTCCTAAATGGTTTAACACTCTCCCTTCACGTAAACGCTGGTACACTTCCTTTAAATTCAACCATCTTCATCCCCAACTTATTAGTGCAATTAATACATAGGAGTATAACCCGGTAATAAGACGCGGTGATAAAAAAACAAGGGTAGATATTTAAATGGTTGGCAGTCTTTGAGTGGGTCAAATGCCCCACTTTCCCCCATTTGGGTGCGGCACTGGTGTAATGTAAAGGCTGGCGAAACGTGTAACGCCATCCCTCGGTCAATTTCAATTAGAAGGTTAGTCACAGCTGTCTAGTTTTTTGTTTTGTTTTACACAATGTTCCACTCTTAACTTGTAAAAACAAAACAAAAGTTTGGGAGTTAGATTGGGTGAAAAATATGGGTGAGTAGGGAGGCGGGCGCTTGCTTCGCTATACTATTCGAACATTTTAGTCAACAAAAGCTAATGTAGTTAAGTAATTTTCATTGATCCTAAGAGTCTTGTTTCTCCCCGTTTTAGGATAATTAAAGAACTGGAGGATACCAGGTGTGTCTGTTCATTAATTACCTGAGATTGCTGCGCCCTCTCTTGGTTTAGTATATTATTAATTCTGACTTGACGTGGCCACCTTAAGAACACAAAAATATAAGGTTGGTTTTCCTTTTTTAAGTCTCTTTAAATTGGATCTTTTTCCTGTCAGTTCTCTAGAAATCAATATAAAGAGACCCGCTTCGGTGGCCGCGTGGTCTAACGCGCTAATCTCGTGTTGGACCATATTTCCTAAGACGGGGATATGGGGGTTCGATCTCGGTTGGGTGCACTGAGGATGGTTTTCCCTCCCTCTACGCAGATGCTGGTACACTCCTTCTCAATTAAAACCTACCTTATCCCTAACCCATTATAGTAATTAGTGAACTTTATTTTCTATTTTTTTAGCACGACGTCTTACTAACCATTAGGGTTACACGCATATGTACTAATCACGCTAATGATCTGAGGAGGAAGTTTGAATTAAGAGAAAGTGTGCCCAGATTTTCACGGAGATAAAGTGGAAATCTATTTAGGGAAAAAACCTCAGTACATCCAACCGAGATCGAACCGTGAGCTCCCCGTCATCGCAATAGTAACGCCTCGGCCCATGCGGCCACCGAAAGCACGTAAATTTATTATTAAATATAATTTTTTTTTAAAAAGAAGATATATTACTTATAATGAAGCGTGTTCGAAGAGTGATCTTATTTCGAGTTTCTGTTGATGGCAATGACTGACAGTCCACGCCACAGGCACGAACTTCAAACCTGATTCGGATTTGTGCCTTTTTTTTACGTTTTTACTTTATCATATCAAGAGAAAGTATTGTGACCATGAAAAAATCTATCTCGAGATTACGACGAATTTTTCCGATTTTTGTGAACACGAACCCAAAAAACCGTGGATTTTACCATTCTGTCTGTCTGTCCCTGTCCACGAATTCTAATTGGTTGAATGGATTTTGCTCAAACTTGATATTTAGATTTTATAGAGCTATAATTAGGATTTTTTTTTTTTAATTTTGATCCTAGCCCTTAAATTAAGAGTAGTTAAAAGGATGCTTACTGACGAGTGATTTTAGAAGGTTTGAATTATTTTTAAAAGGCTTTAACGAGATTGTTTAAAATATGTATCTTGGCAGTGTAGGACATGAACATGATAAATAAAGCTGTATAGATCCTACTTGTTTTTGGAGGGAAAATTCATTTATTGGTAGTTTACAGCCTTAGCTATTTGCTTCAAAAGTTTTTTTGGTTAAGTTGCTTGTATTATAAATATATATAGGCCTATAGATTTGTTTTCTAAAATAAAAAATTATTTAATATTAATTTACCATCGCATCTTACTACCTGTTTGGGTTATACGCTTAAGTGCTAATTACGCTAATGGGTTAAGAATTGGGAAGGTTGAATTTAAAGGAAGTGAACCCACATTTTCGTGGAGGAAGAGTGTAAAACCATTTAGGAAAACCACCCTAGTTCACCCGAACGAGATTCAAACCTCAATCATCCCATCATCGGCAATCTAGCTTAGCACGAAACTAGCGCATTAGCTAGCCACGACACTGAGGCGGGTATTATTTAAAAGTAATTATCTATTAACTGATTTTTACAAAATTTGATTTTTTTTTAAATAGTTATAACGATTTGGTTTAAAAGTGGTATCGGGGAACTATTTATTTTACAATCTTTATTTACCCAAAATAAATTAATTTAAGGGTAGTTTACTTAAGATATATTATGGAAAATTTGAATTTTTTTAAATTGACCTTAAAGATTGAATTAAAAATGGTAATCTTGGAACAGTTTTGCATGATAAATAAGAATAAATATTTTTATTTTTTACAAATAGCCAATAATTTTGGAGTAGTTTACAACAATTTTTTTAATATGAAGTTTGTTAAATACATTTGAACAATTTGGTTTACAATTTATATTTAAATAGTAATTATTGTGAATAAGAATATGTGTTTGTTTATATGAGGAAAACGCAATTAAGGATAGTATACTCAAAACCCATTTTTGAAAATTATCTCTGAAGCTATAATACTCAATATGAGACAGTTTATTCGATTGTGTAGTACCATTTATTTTAAGTTTTTTTTTTACTTTACAATTTTTTTTCATGATTTTCTACTTTCAAATAATTAAAAATGTGTTTAACATTTCAAAAACTTTTTGCGACCCACCAAAATTCGGCTCAGTTAGAGAACCACAGGTCCAGGAGATACTTGTTCGATTCCGGAAGATGCTGACAAAGATATTTACTATTATTTGTGATCGAGTTCATATATCAGCTCTGTGCTTAATACATTTAAATCAATTATTATTGTCTTGAAACTTGTGTAAAAAAAATATCAGCCATCAGAAATATGCCCATGAAAGATTTTTAACAAATCTTGATATCACCACGCGAAGAAAATTAAACTTTTGTTTCTAATAGAGCAATTGTTGATTTATTTTGTCCAAAAAAAGTTTTGCTATAAAAACTGCATACATATTTGACCTTTTCTCTCGTCCCCTACACTCCCACCTTAAGGGGAAAACCATCGGTGGGCACGCGGACCAATTTTTCTACTTTGTCTGGTCTGGTTTGCCGGTGACAGGAGGATTACAGTTTAAATCCAAGCTGACTGTACGGAAGGTGATTTTTTTTCATTAAACGGTTTTCCACTATTCCTCATGCGTGAAGATGTATCTCCCCTGAACTCTACCATCCTCATCCTTAGCCTATTAGAGTAAATACGCTGACTGCCCGGACGAGATTTAAGACGCAGTGAAAAAACCCAATCAACTAAATGTCCTCAGCGGAACCCGCCTCGGTGGCGTAGTTGGCTAACACGCTAGTCGTGTTGAGCTCGACCGCCGAGGACGGAGAGATCGAGGTTCGAATCTCGGTCGGGTGGACTGGGGTGGTTTTTCCTAAATGGTTTTCCACTCTCCCTCCACGTAAATGCGGGTTCACTTCCTCTAAATCCAACCTTCACAATTCCTAATCCAGTAGAGTAATTAGTACTTAAGCGTATAACCCGAACGGGTAGTAAGACGCGGTACTAAATATTATTACTATTATTATCCTCATCGGATGTCCACTTGAAGACCGTGGGAAAACTTCGTAGACCGCACGTCGATTCTTCCCGCCATATTTATTTAAATGACAGCCTCGCCATATTGGGATCCTTGTTTCACACCCACAAAATTAGCCCGTTACGAGTCGTCAGCGATTATCACCCATTCAGCCCACACCCACACAGTTCCGAAAACGGCGACAGCCACGTCTGTACAACTATACCAAAATGATTGTCTGAGGGGGATCTCGAGTGCAAGGTGAACATAGCACTTTTAAAACTCGACAATGATATGTAAACAATAAGATGTGTTAACATTGTGCTCTTACATCTCATTGTCACACAACGTAAACAAAATCATATGTAAGTGCATTTTATATGCAATCGCAGCAAAAAACATGGCAAGATTTTTACTATACTACTTGATGGGTTTTTTTTGTTTTTTAGCACCGTGTCTTAATAACCGTTCGGGTTATACGCCTATGTATTAATTACACTAGTAGTTTAGGGATTAGGAAGGTTTAACTGAGAGGAAGTGCACCCGCATTTACGTGGAAGCAGAGTGGAAGGCTATTTAGGAAAACCCACCCTAAGTGCACCGGGATCGAACCTTTATCTCCCCGTCAACATCAGTCTAATCAAACACGAGAGTAGCGCGTTAGACCACGCTGCCACCGAAGCGGGTTTATTATTATTATTATTATTATTTGAGATACTTAACGTGCACTTTCTGAACCAGCCGATTATATCTGCACACTAATTTTAAACTAAATTAAATCTAGAACAGACACAACACCCAGCCTCTGGACGCTCATCACTGTGAAAGGGGGAACTCACATTTCACCAATGATAAATTTTTCGGCCATGCTGGGAATCGAACCCGGAACCCTTATCTTAGTAACCAGTGACTCTATCGATTGATCTAAAGGGTCAGACTGCTTGCTGTTGCCGCCTTTAAAAAAAACACAATAAACTCTTCCCCTACCCTTTCTTAGTATTGGGCCATTTATTGAACACACAGTTACAAAAACAACCACACAAACATTCCAAGAAAAGCACGTCTTTTTAAAATAAAAAATTACCATACAACTTTTTTTTAAATCCTTAGACACTTAAAATATGGTTATTTGTCCGAACCTTCTCTTTACAAAAGAAATTTGTTGCTACATATTGGCCTGATTGCTTGAACCACTCTTATAAAGCAGTTACATGCGAGTATTGAGAACAGACAAAGTTGGCGATCAAATTGGTCTATTTCTAGAGTGGTCAACTTCTGTGGGCAGTAAAACATAGAATTTATCAATTTTCAAGGCATCAATTATTTTAACCTACCTCCTAGCCTCGCTATGTATCTTTATTGTCTGAACGAAAGGAATTTATTTTGTTACATACCAGTGAGTAAGGAGTCACATTCGTAAAATGTAGCCTAAAACCACACGGTTTATGGGAACATATTAGTCATATTTTATAAATGGAATATGTGTAAACAGGTGAAAAAAAAGGTTGGAAATCATCTCAATGGGATATCTTACTAAGAATGATTTATGTTTCTGTGTGTTACGCCTCGATGTATAATTTGTATCGTAATATAATCAAGCAATGGTCAAAGAGTCGATATGGGCGCATTTTAAGTGGCCATTAAATTTGATTAGACCTATTTTAAACGCGTATGTCACTCGTTATGTATGCTAATATGATGTACATTGAATTACTTACCGACGAAAGATAATGACGGTTCAAACCTATTTGCGTAATGCCGTCCTTATATAAGTTCAGTAATAATATAACGAGCATCGGTGACCTCATGGTCAGACGCAACATTCCCGTGTTAGATTAGATTGCCGGTGACGGTGAGATCAGGGTTTGAATCCGAACGGGTACTAAGACGCGGTGTAAAAAGACTTTTTTTTAATGTGTTAATATAAATACGGTATCAGTGGGCACGAGGATTAAGGCATCAAGCTCGTCTGGTCTAGTTTGTCATTGACGAGGTCACGGTTCGATATCCGGACGGGCGTATTACCTTTTTTTCTTGGATGTCTTTTCAGTATTTCTCCAGGCCAATGCTGGTTGTTTTCCTCTGAATCCTACTTTTACCTTCCCTACCTTATTAGTGAAATTGAATGTGAATGACCCGGGCAGGCAACAAGGCGCGGGGCACGGGGGAAAAAAAAGAAGCTAGCGGCATTTCGTTCTGTTTATAAGTCTATATAATATGTAAAGGGTCATAGACAATAGTTTTTTGTTCATTCCAGTAAACACCAAACTCGGGTTGCTACGCGCATAAACGGACCTCAGCTAACACACTTTCGTGGCCAGCCTGCACCTCGTCGTAATGGCGTCGCAAATAAAATGAGGTCAACACGGGATGAATGTTTATTTTTTCAATCTATATTTGTTGTTGTGATCGTATAGTGGCTGCGTTGTTGATTAAAAATATTACAATAATAACACATTAGGTATTTAAGTTTTTTATTTATTACTGAGTTTGCTTCTATTGTTCCTTTATAATACCCGTTACGCGTCGTGGTTAGCGTGAGAGTGGCCGTAAACAGATTTAAAATATCAACGGCTTTGCCCGTGATGTACTATAACTACTGATTATTGTTATTATAATAATTAGATCCGCGGTTACTAACCGAGCGGCTAACGCAAGGTATCGTTAAATGATTACAAAATATGATACCCCAGAGTCGATCCGGGAGCATCCTTGGCCTAAGCCCGGCGAGACAAGACTAAAAAATCTCCCACTCGACTCAACTGATAAATTTTTCAAACATCTCACAAAACCACTCCCATTGGTTCCCAAGATTCAAACATGGACCAACCCAACTGTTCCCCGGACCGTTAGCGCGGTCCAAGACAAGGGAAGGAACCCACCCCCCTTACTAGCTTTTAGGACGCTATTGTTGTTTGGCAGCGACTCTCACAATGCTTCTTAATACGGGATAGCAGGTTATTAACCTTGCCATCCCCATTATTGCCTACAAAGTTGCAAACCATCTTATTTTCTACTGTGTTCAGTAAGGAACCACAGCAGGGTGCTATTAAAAGTTTTGTCTATATTTAAAATGAGCGCGACATCTGATTGGCAATATCCCAACTACCTAGGTAGCCCTCTTTATGTTTATTTATTATTAATTTGAGGTATTTAACGTGTACTTTCTGAACCGACTGATTATTATTATATTAGCACACGAGAATTTCTATGAGCGAGAGCGAAAGGATCTAACAATTTTGTAGGGAAAGGTATTTTCACATACTTTCTAGGGTCCTTTTACACGCCACAATCAATATGGGACCAACGGCTTTACTTCCCCTCCTAAGGAAGTTGTGCTACAGATTTTTAACGCTCAAGAAAAATCCGTCGACCCCGGCTGGATTTGAACCCATGAACATCGGGCCCTGAGGCGAGCACTTTACCCTTTCCCCCTCTTAAGGGGGCGTTCAAGTATTACGTAAGCATCTTAAGGGGGGAGGGTGTTTAAGCTTTGCTTATTTTTGCTGACAAGCGGGAAGGGGGGTCAGAACAATGCTTACGTAAGACAGAAAAAGATGGACAAAATTGAGGGAGGGCGCATCGCAAGCCGCTTGGACTTTATAAAGCTTTGGGCAGCAGTGAAGATGCTGAGTGGCTAAACGAGGAAGATGTGGAGAAGCCTATAGAAGTAAGCCAAAGCTTGAGCGACCTAGCCCCCCCAAATAGAAACATAATAATTGAAATTGTTGAGACGAGGATTCAAGGACCTTGGTCATCGGATTAAACGGAGTTTAGGGTATTTTATTTTTGTAAAAATAATATTCATGTATTCACTAATAATACTTTTTTTATAACTTCAATTGAATTAAAATTTTAAACTTTTATATTGTTATAACTTGTTTTAATTTGACCTGTTCAATAAATTTAAATTTATTTTATACCAGTGTTAACTGTCAATTATTTAGCAATATTAATTTACATCTATATTGCATAAATTTTTAACTTTTTTTTTACTATAGCATCTTACTACCTGTTCAGGCTATAGGCAAAATTGCATAATGGTTAGTCCTGTGAACAAATGAAAAAGAGTTGACAAATCTTACGTAAGCAAGATGAGGAAGGGGGTGGTCAGGTATTTGCTTATTTTTGCTTACAAGAGGGGGTTAAAAATAACCAAAAATGTGCTTACGTAATACTTGAACGCCCCCTTTTTATTTTATATATTCTGATGCATTTCCTTAAAATTTCCCTGAATCACGTGTTCTTAGGCTAACGTTGGTCACGGGGAGGCCGAACAAACAGTACCAGAGCGGTATAACTTGGTCACCCCTGCCCTAGACGCATTAGAGGCGCACTGCCCTAAATAATGGACGCTAGTCTGCGCCTCGTCGCCTACCAGAGTCTGATGATAATGAAGATGGGTGACAAGTCAAACCATATAGCCTCCTGTCTTGCGCGTGACAACACATTCCAGTAGCCCGCATGTGTGTGTTTCCAAGTTAGTATGTAGTGGAGAAAGTACACACCGATCCAAAAAAAAAACTCTAGCTATGTTTCAATAATTCACACGGATACTCCGTAGCACAGTGGGTTCCAACCTTTTGCAGGGTTTGACCCCATTTTTTTTTCTTTTCTTTGAGACCATCAAGACTACTTGACAAACTACAAGCGTTCGTATCCTAGTTTTCAAATTATTATTTTCACTGAATCTTACTACCCGTCCAAGATCTCTGCATTTAATTACACTTGTGGGGTAGGTATAATTGAAAGGAAATGTATCATCTTAGCGTGGAGGGAGAAGAAGGAAACAGTTTAAGAAATATTACTCTCCAAGTACCCCCGATCGGAATTCGAACCCTGACCACATCACCGACAACCCTAACTTACTTGACGTTAAGCACGCGTACTTGATTTAATTATCATAAATTGCTTATAATGATTATATGAATACGGCTAAGATGTCTCGAAAGAGAATCAACGACCCCTGTGAGTAACAACTCCACTAGCCTGAACACGAGATTGTTACAGAAAACTAGGCCGGCAAGCAAATGTCAAAGTTGGATAACCAAAAGGAATCCAAGCCGTAACTTGACAATATTTATCATTTTAACCAGTTATATTTCTATATGAATTTGGCACTCTCATATAATCATTATAATCACTTTAAAAATAAATATAAAGCTAAATGAATAGATTCAACAAGCATCGCGAACCCCAGATCGTAAAAAACAACTGTTGTAGCAGCATGGATGCTTTGCGGGACGGTATTAACCTGTCCCCACTAGTGAGGTAATGCTCATATATCTCCAACAAGTTTGTTTCTGTCACACACTTTCCCGCTGTTTACAAGAGGCGTGGATAAAAAAAAAAAGGAACAGAGTGTATAGAAATGTAAGTGTTCGAGACGAGTAAACAGGAGGAGGCTTCATGTTGTTCTTTACTTTCACTAGCTTCGAGGGATTCTTTCGACGAGGCAGGGAGTATAAAAAATAACAGTTTCTGTTTTAAAGAGAGATTTTGACCTAAGATTACTTTATCAGGGTTGACACACTTTTTAGGTTTTGAAATTTCTTGACTTTTCAACAGTAGTTTTCCCAGTACTTTAAACACATATCAATAAAAAATAAATCTCACTATTTTTCGTTGTTTTTAGTTAAAAATTTGACACAAGAATCATTAAAGATAACTATTATGTCAATGCGCTTCGCATAACCTCATGAATTTGTAGAATAAATTATTATTTTGCACCAAGTTAGGATCTTCTACTTCGTATTTATAAAATTATTGCGGACACACCTGAGAATTCCAGTGACATTTTCAAATATCACTTACTTCTTTGTGTAAAACAAAATTCCCTGATTTTTATCAGGTTTTACAGTTGCGTGACAGCCCTGATTCCATATAAGGTTATCGAAAAATAGCTTCAAGAGTTATAGACGTAATCAATGACATTTTATGAAGATGGACGACTAATTAATTTCAACTGAGTTTAACGCTTATGGGTCGCTAGCTATTAATTATTAGGGGGATATGTATTAAGGAGAGGGGGAAGGGGGTTGAGACGAATTCATTTTCACTTTAAATTAAAAAATAAAAATTATTTCGTACAAAATGAATAACATGATTAATTCCATAAGTCATATAAAAAAACCTTAACCATTTATGCATTCATTGTACCAAACGTGGGTTTTCAAGATTCTGAATAAAACAATTAGCTGTTTCTTTTACGGTACTAATTTTGTCCCATTTGAGGCATATTAATGTGGGAGGAGCGGGGCATGTGTTCCCCTAACTACCGCTAACGACGCCCGTGGTCTAGCGCTTAAAACCACGCGGACACTTTTCATATTAATTCGGAATCATTATTATATACTTTTATTTTTAAAATACAAATACACTCAGGTTACAGTTACTACGCGGAGTGTAAAAATTGTCTAGCATCAACATCGTGGTCGTAATTGTAGTAAACAAATAAAAGGTGAGAGCCCAGGTATTCTCGCTAGTGTTGTCGGTGGTGTAGTTGTACTTATAACTAGTATCAAACAGAGCTCCCCTTGTTTTGTTTTCCACCACGATTTACCACCCATCTAGGCTATACACATTTTAAATTACGCTAATGAAGGCAAGAATGAGGAGGTAGAATTTAGAGTAAATGTAACCATATTTTCATTGAGAGAGTTTCAAATCACCAAAGAAAAAAAATATACCCTTGGAAATTGGGATAACCTGGCAGAATTCAAACCCCAATCTCCCCATCAACTTCAAACCAAACTAGGTGAGCCTTACATTTAGTCTGCTTGCGCACCGATGCGGGTCCTAGACCTGATGTTAGCCTCCACCACTCAGCCACCGAGACGGCGTGCTTTAGTAAGATTTTGGAAGTAACGTTTAGAAAATACCCTCAACATAGATATCATTTTACTGCACTAAAACTTTTAATAATATTATTTTATAGATATTGATATTATTTATTAAAAGTAACAGTTCTATATCACATAACTTGACAATTGTGTTTTGTTTTACTTAACGTGCACTTTCTGAACCAATTGATTATATCAGCACACGATTTATAAACTAACTTAAATCTAGAACCGACACAAAATCCAGCCTCCGGCCGTTAATTCATCACTGTGAAAGAGGAAACCAACAGTTCCTCAATGATAAATTTTTCGACCATACCAGAAATCAAACCCGGGACCCTTAGCGCAGTAGAAAGACATGCTTCCGACTGAGCTAAGGTGTCGGATAAATTTGACATATGAATACATAAAAAAAATTCAAGTATTATTTTATTTATTTATCACCGCGTCTTACTACCCGTTCGGCTTATGCGTACTAATTACGCTAATGGGTTAAGAAATGTGAAGGTTGAATTTAGTGGACATGAACCCACAATGACTTGGAGTGAGAATGGAAAACCATTTTAGAAAAAACCACCCCCAGTTCCACCCCCAGTTCACCCGACCGAGATTCTAATCTTGATCTCCCCGTCCTCGGCAGTCGAGCTCAATATGAAACTAGCGCGTTAGCTAACTACGCCACCGAGGCGGGTAATTGTTTAAGTAACTTTAGTAACCATACAAAAAGTGTATTCCTATCTGAATATATATAATATATAATTATATAAAATGTCATAATCCCCTCATAAGAATTTCATAGTTTAGTTTGACATAAAGTAGTGCCTTATTAAGCTTTATATTTCTGTCCATGAATTTAAAAAAAAAACAATGAAAAATCACTTGAAATGTTAAAAGTAAAGCGAGTCCTCTTAACGCTTATTGAAAATAATGTAAAGTCATTGAGAATATGTGTTTTAAGCGATGTAAGAAACGAAGGTGGAACTGGTAGTTAAAATTCCTTATATTCGAGGACTACAACTAGATAAAAAAAAATTCAAAACAATCGTCCAAAACGAACTAAACTTCTTCGTGTATGACGTAATCACTTTGGGTGGAGGAAGAGGTGAAGAGCAGGCGGGGGATGGAACTGATTTATGTGCACCAGTTTAATGCCAGGTGCGCGCAAACGCCTGCAGCTTCATAGCAACAGACGG
>CABFWO010000035.1:673774-695290 GCA_902155825.1 Timema genevievae
AAACGCCTGCAGCTTCATAGCAAAAGACGGCATTCTTATTCCACTTGGCACAATGTCCAGAGGCTCGACTTCCTACCTCGGTTAAGCCAACAGCCAACTGGATTAGGAGGACGATCAGTGTGAAAACGGTAAGGCAAAACAAACCGATGACACGACTATACCTGGAAGGCTTGAGTACGATTCTAAACATTTGTATCAAAGAATAATTTATTTCTATTCGGTAGAGGTTCATCCTTTGTCCGAGTGACTACCGGTGCATGATATTAACACTATTGTGCACGCAAATAAATACTTAAATTTTTATGATTGACTCTATTTTCGTCGAGAATGAAAGACTTCACTAGTTTATTATACTTTTTTAGGATAAACAACATAATTAATCAGCAGACGGATTTCCATCTGTACTCTATAAATTTGACTATTTAAAAACTATCTGCGTAAAACACGAACGGGTAAGGAGAAGAGGCGAAAAAGAAATATTGAAAATAAATGTTTGATTCAAATTATAGGCCTACCTGGCTGGACACATACACTTTTTATATTTTTTATTTGCCTTTATTAAAAAGGATAAACAAGTGTGTCCTATACAATAGTGTAATAAAGGCTTACTTGATTTATATCATATAGTTAAAAATTAACAGACTTTTCTGTTTTTTAAGTTGATTTTGAATTCTTAACTAAGTCAAGTAAGGAGGTTTCATCTTCCTCCTAAACTATTCTCACATACTCATTTTTAGCTCATTCTTCAAGACCAATTTTGAAAATTTTCAAATTTTCTATAATTTTTCGTAATAAACTACCCTTAATTTACTTTATTGGGTGACCTGGTGGTCTAGGGGTAAGGTTGTCAGACTTCTGTGCTGGGGGTCCGAGGTTCAATCCTCGGTCCCGGCACAGATTTATCTGATTGCCAAACCCTTCCTTCACCTCTGACAAGACGTGTATTAATCACAACTTGTGAATGTGAGGAATGCCAGGCCTCCACCGTGGTTCGGATCCCACGTTAAACTGTAGGTCCTCCATTTCATCTCACAATCACCCTACCATTGCACATTAGCGTAAGTGCGTATAACCCGAACGGGTAGTAAGACGCGGTGCTAATAATAATAATAATAATAATAATAATAATAATAATAATTTACTTTATTAAAAATATACATACATTATTAATTATCATGTAAAATAGTCTCCTGATGCCCATTTTGACCAAAATCGTTTGAGCTATTAAAGAAAAAGAAAATTTTACAAACTGTTATAAAATACTTATTTTATTTTTTAGAAAAACCTATCTGTATAATTATTAATAATGTAATAAACTTAACAGATACTCATTTTGAACCAAATAACTAGAGCCAGTTTTGTAAATATTCAAGCTAAAAAAAGTCATTAGTAAACTACCCTTTAATTAATTTTTCCCTAAAAACAAGAGGTTTGTACGGTGTTTTTTTTTTGTCACATCCCAGTTATACATTTTTAAACAAATCGCTAGAAATATTTTTCAAAACGTTTCAAATTTAAAAGACTTCTCATCAGTAAACTACCCTTTAACGAATTTTTATCCTCAAACCAAGAGTACAGTGTTATTTTAGAGGTCAAACACTCCCTAGATATATATTTTAAACAAAATCGTTAGAATCATTTTCAAAAAATTCCGAACTAAAAAAAAATCACTCATTTGATTTAATGTTAAGGCTAGGTTCAAAATAAAATAAAAGTCCCGCAGTATTGGCATTTATATGTTTTCGATCTGTGGACAGGAACAAAAGGACAGACATAATGGTAAAATACTTTTTTTTTTGTTCGTACATGCATAAAACGTAAATATTTATCATAATCTCGTGTCTGAACATATGCACGATTACAATACTTTATCTTGATACGAGAAAGTAAAAAATAATAACAATCCTACTCGTATCGGTGGCCACGTGGATTAAAGGTCAAGCTCATAATTATATTTTTGTTTGTCGATGACAGGGAGGTCGGAATTAAAATCCCGAATGGATGGAAAAACTCGGATCGTAAAAAAAATCAAATCAAATACACTGGCCATACGAAATAAACAAAATGGTTTGCACAGTAGGAATCTATAGCCTGATATTCTTACGAATAGCGTTCTGAAAGGCCTTTTTCCTTACCAGAACGCTACTAGAGAGTAGAATTCTGATAGGAAAAAGGGCCTTCCAGATGATATTCGTGTTGGTTTGAGTAAACTGGCGTCATATCGCCGTGCTCCATTAACCTGGGAAATTAGTTGTTTGCTGTGTTGATTGAAGTGAGAATTAATTATAAGGGTCTCGGCCATGGTTGAAGTAGGGTACATGATAATCTCCTGTTAATTAAACAGCAACGATAAAATCGGCTTGTAATGAATAGTGTTAAAAATAAAATTAAGAGGTATTCAACCACTAAGAATATTTTTTTTAGCACCGCGTCTTAACACACATTCGGGTGGTACGCATTTGAACTAGCCATGCTAATGTGTTAAGAATGAATAAGGTTGAATTTAGAGGAAATGTACCCATGTTGGCACATAAAACCATTTAGCAAAAACCATCCTCAGTACAACCAATCGGGATTCAGACCCTGATCTCCCTGTTATCGACAGTACATTCTATTGCGAGAGCGACGCTTTAAACCACGCAGCCACCGATACGGGTCACTAAGAAATAAATTTCGTAACCTTGTAAACAAAATGTATTAGTAGTTACAATAAAATGTTGCTAAGAATAACCTTTTAGAAAATGTAAACTATTATTTTGCAACCAATATGATAATTGATAGCATTCCTCTATATTATTAATGTAGTTTCATAAGTATTGATAATATAACAAAATCAACTACTTCATATCATATGAGTTGACGTATGAATCCGTGAAATTAAATTCAATAGTTTTTATAGCTGTAAGATATGGCTCGTCCTGTGCAAATTACTTTTTACTTACAGTCTACGTCATAAATTATAGGTTAATATTTGTTCTTGACATTAGTTTTTTAGACAGATTTAATCAAATATGATTTTTATAAATCATATCAATTTCACCTAAATCTCTTAAAGAATATTGAAAAATAATTGTACTTTGATGAAATATCTGATTCAAACCAAACTTATTAACCCGTAATCCGTCAAGCTCGTCTACACTGGATATCATCGCTGAGTGAACAACACGGTTACTATTGGGAAATCGCGTTGTCATTCTCTTGTTTTTGTGTGGTCAATCTCCCCTCAAATATTAGACGAGTTTCGCAACGCTGGTTAGTCGAGTTTGCCGGTACCTCCCTCTTACTCCAGCACACCACCTTCAGACATAACTGAGAGCGAGGAGTTTGGCAACAGTTAACTGAGAGAGAGCGAAGATAAAGCTTTTCTCCGCAAGACATGTAGTTCCCTCAACAATAATAATGGGTGCCGTTTGGTTTGCTGACTATGGGGGGGTTGGTACTCGAATCCCAGTAATGATGTTCCGAGGTACTTCCCCCCTCCCCCTTCTCTAAATTGCTTCCCACTCTTCCCTACAGGCAAACATGAGTACTTTTATTCTAAATTAAACTTAACTCATCCCTACTTTTAGTAAAATTAAATACGGATATCAGGTACGAGTAGTAAGAGTAAAGACGCAATGCGAAAGAAAAAGTTGTATGCTTTTAACTCCAGCTTATAAAGACGTGCCAACAAACTAATGAAGCCTGAAATATTGTTGTTTTTTTCCTCACAGTTCACTTTCAATAATTACGTATCTCGCTCACTCACACCCACATTCCTTCCTACAACTAACTACCCTCTATCAGACCACCTACAAACAACGAACGAGCCGTTCTATCTTCACTTGTCTCAAGTAATTAACATTTTAATTGATTTGCTACACTTAAGTTACTCCGAGGCCTAGCTCTTTCTTTCAAGAACAGCTAAGCTGGAGCTGTCGGTTGTGTTTTTATTTGTATCGTCGAAGGCAGACATTCACTTTGCATTGCTAATGATGTGTTCCTCTCTTTCTCTTTGAAAATGGGTTTGGTCATCCCCCCATCAAACACAGTAAGAACATATTAGGAAGGCGTATAACCCGAAAGGGTAGTAAGATGCGGTGCTAAATAAAATAAAAAAGTAGAAAAGACCTTTTGGAAAATAAATACACCCCCACCCCCTTTTTTTGCGGCCAACAATAATTAAATTTTTCTAGTTTATTAGTATAGAACAGTGAATAACCCGAACGGATAGTAAGAGGTGATGCTAAATTTTTAAAATTGGTAAATATTAAAGGTATTGATTTGATTTTTAGTGTCGCATCTTTTTACCCGTTCGGGTTATATTCATGTGTACTAATTACCCTAATGTGTTGGGGGGGTATGAAGGTTGAGTTTAGAGGAAGTGTACCCATATTTGCGTGGAGGGAGAGCGGAGAGCCATTTAGAGAAAAAACTCAGTAGACCCGACCGGGATTCAAACCCTGATCTCCCCGTCAAAAACAATCTGGTATATTGCGAGAGTGACTCGTTAGACTATGCGGACACTGAAGCATGCATGTGGTATTGATATTAGGCCTATCTATGAAAATTGACACGTGCAGATCACATGATGACGTATAAATAGTATATTAAATTTGTTTTAGTTACTTTTACAAGAATCAAAAAATTATCTTTCAATCTGAATTTGGTTGTATTCTTAGTGTTATTTAATAGGTAGGCCTATTTATAAAATCATATAAAAAATTAGAGCTTTTTTGTTTTTTATGCACCACGTCTTACTACCCGTCCGGGACAACCATATATTTACACTAATACGTTAGGGATGAGGACGGTAGAATTTAGAAACTGTAGCCAAATTAGGAGTGGAAGGCGGGTGGAAAACCATTTAGGAAAAAAAAACAACTAAGTACACCCTGTCGGGATTCAAACCCCGACCTCCTCGTCACAGACAAACAGAACCAAATGAGGATGGTGAATAAGCCCACGCCCCTACTGATAGGGGTAAAGGTGACAGCTGCAGATAATTTGTATCGACATATGAATACATTACAGTAGTTGAAATATATTTTTTTGTAAATGTCAGATACTGTTTTCCCTACCACATTCTTATCTGGGGGTAGTGGATTTGCCCTAGACCACCGCTTCTTAGAGGCCAACAAATATTTCTCTTTTACAGAACAAGTCTTGCAGCAGCACACGCGCATAAAAGGTTTTTTTACCCCTTTAAATTTTTCAAACCCAGCTTTTGTGAAGGCGGTTAGCAATATAAAACCCAGGATAATATAGTTTAATAAGAGAAGAGCACTTTTATCTTTGTTCGTGTACTGTACACTCTGTTTACATTGAAAAATAGTCTTACCTTGACGGATTATACTAAGGTGTAGCTTAAAAGATAGGGCCATAGTTTATTTTGTCAAGAGAAGACCTTTCAGGGCATACAAAATATACCTAGTTTAAATGTTATGTTATTGAAAATTAATAAAGCAAATGATGTGATCTATTTATTGTGTGTGAAAGGAATCCTCCAGATTCCTCTTACGCGGCCCTGACTGTACATGGTGACTGTCACTCCCTTCAGACCAGGTGGAACTTTGTTGTTATATCTCTGGGCTGAACATGTGGACAATAACAGTGTAGTGTATTCGTTAGACAGAGAGAGAGAGATACAAAACTAGTGCTCGTTTGTAAAATCAAAGAGAAGACTATGTCTTTAAACAAAAATTATATTGAGGTGTACTGTCGAACTGCCTTGTTTCATTTATTTATGATTTACATAATTCGTATGCCGAGCAAGGAATGTACGCTTGCAACCGACATGTCGAATATATATATGTTTACCGTCAGGAATGGACGAGGGGTTTTCATGAGTTTCGAGGCTGGTTGAATGTCGGGTCAAGTCACAAAAATAAACATTTAATCTTACAAAAAGTCTTTCGCCTTAGATCAGTCTGTAGCGTGACTTCTTACTGAATTGAGGATCCCTGGTTCGATTCCTGACGTGGCCGGAAAATATATCACTGGTGAAATGTGGGTTTCCCTTTGGGCTGTATGTTTTGTCTATTCTATATTTAATCTGATATTATAAGTCAGTTCAGACAGTGCACGTTAAGTATTGCACATAAAACATTACGAGTACATAATATATCTAGATCAGTGGTTTTCAAACTATGTTATCACACGGAACGCTATAAAAGCTATGAAGCCTACCAACCCCTATGTGTTACTACTGTTCATGTCTCATTACCTTCCCTCTACAACTATACAACAAGTTTTTGAGTTTTAAATAAAAATTATATGTTGTAAGCTTATGTTATAATTACTCAGACTAAAACCAAATTAATTTATATCTTACATTTTATGTTACATAATATTTTGCTTAGGAAAAATAATATAAATTCAAGATGTACTGTTGCTTATCCACTTTATAATACTTATGTTTTTTGAATTTTAAGCATAAAAATGTAAATGGATATTTTTTTTACCGCCATTATGCATCATAGTCTAAAGGAACTTGTGACACCCCTCCACGGAACCCAGTTTAAGAACCACTGACCTAAAGCCTCGATTTTTTTTTACCTTTTTCAACTCACGGAACACTTAACAAGCAGCTAAAATTTTCGAGACACACCGTCATTTTTAAAAGAAGATATTTCATCATAAACAAGTATCAGGATTGTGTTTAGCAGTTAAATAGCTACAAATCTAACAATTGGGATATTTTTAAAAATAGTGTTGATAGATTAAAAATATTTATTTTTATTTCACAAATTCTATAGACCCGTAGCGCCAACATTTGAGTTTTCACTTTGTGCGAGCGCATAAGATGCGTATAGCTCGGACGGGTGCCAAACAAAAAGTTTTACATTCATTCGCTTGGCGAATATGTTTTAGCCAATTGACAATAAATGTAAAGTGGCTCTACTCGTCAAAGTGGTAAATAGTATACATTTATACTTTGATCCTGGTAGGAACTTTTAAGAAAATACAAACCTTTATTTGCGGTAAACATTGATACCATTTTAATTTATTATTATTTCAAAGATATTGATTTAAGTGACAGTTGCAGACTACACATCTTGACATTTTGAAAGTTGTTTTATTAACTTTTATAATGAGTGTCAAAAAAGTTCCTTCCTGTATAAATCGAGACCAAAAGTAAATCTGCGTCCAGGCTATCAGGCAAAATCTTGACCCGAGCTCTCTTTTTACGTGCGAACAATTTTTCCCTCAGCCGGACCTCGAACCTTCCTGCGAGCCTTATTTTGTTTCAGAAAGTTATTTACTTTGGTGGATGAAACACGCAATGAAGAGTGAAAAATTAAAATTGGCTGCCATGGCATATCTATCTATTTACACTTAGCAACAAAGAAAAAAAAATACAGGACAGATGATGGCGGCAAACTCAATTGCACACAAGTCACAAGGCGAGCGGAATACAGCGGAAATAATTTGCTTCGCGACCTTAAATTTCAAGAAACTAATGGCTTTGGTGGCCGCGTGGTCAAACGCGCTAATCTCACAGTAGACTAGACAGCCGATGACGGGGATATCGAGGTTTGAATCTCGGTCGCGTGTACTAGGGATTTTTTCCATAGCAGTTTTTCACTCTTCCTCCACGCAAATGAGGGTACACTTCTTACAAATATAACCTTCCTAGTCCCTAAACTATAGTACATAAGTGTATAATCCGAAAGGGCAGTAAGACGCGGTGCTAAGAAAAATAATATAATAATTTGATTGGACTGATGGCTAAGCACCGTCCAATTAATTATGAGGCGAGCCTTGTTAAACATCCTTGGATGTATCGCAATACCGACATTCAGTGGTTTGCTGCAAGAATTCCGCCGAACACGCGACGGGCGTTCTACAGGCTTTATTCGCTGAGCTCGCGACGTGGTTCGGCTCGATAGTCTGGACGCTGGGAACGGAACTGTTTTAAAGAAATATTTAACCGTCAGAAAAAGCCAAACTTACCGTGACCCGACTATGACAAATATAGGCTGTGCCATCTTGTAACACGTCTCGCGGAAACGGCGGACCCATGCTTGTCAGGAGCGGGCATAGACCTCCAGCTAGACGTCAACATTCTTATAAAGAGTCCATGGGAACCTCTCTTTCTTCTGCTTTCCATTGGCACAGCCTTGACATTGTGGTACGTCAGGTTGGGGAGGAGGGGGGGGGGTGCTCTAAGCCCGGGTATTTGCCCACATTCACACAACCGACAGGGTGCGACTACCTCAATGACCTTCACATCAGTTTCCTTGATTTGGTCGATAAGAGCTTCTGTCAGGGCCGTCCGTAACTTCACATTTATTTTCGGGGGAGGAGGGTCTACCTACTGTGGAATATGTTTAATATTAATATTAATAATACATAGGCCTATCACTACATCTTAGTAACCATTCTAGCTATACGCATAAATTAATTAGGCAAATACCTGACACATGATTCGGTGGCCCCATGGTCTAACTCTAAGGCGTCACTCTCGTGTTAAACTAGATTGCCAATGACAGGGAGATTAAGGTTCGAATCCCGGTCGGGCTTATTGAGGACGATCTCTCCGAAATTGTTTTCCACTCTCCCTTAACGCAAATGCGGGTAAGATTTCTCTAAATTCAGCCTTCCTCATCCATAGTTCACTAACGTAAATGGTAGTAGATATGCTTATAGCCTGAAGAATTAGTAAGAAGTAAAAAGTAGCTAAAAAACGCCAATATAGTGTAAATAAGGGAGGTAGAGGTAAAATCGCCTCCACTGTACCCCTGCCGTGATTTGAACCCCGTCTCCACTCTCCATCCGTCACCGGCAAACCAACCAGACTAGATGAGATTGACGTTTAGTTCGCGTGCACAAATGAAGTTTATAAACTTTTAGAAACACATTTAAGTTTTTTTTTTATAAAACAAATCAAGTCGGTTCTTTTCAGAAATGAACCCTCTCAGATACTGGCTCAACTTCAGACAAACAATCATGAGATAATCTTCAGGTGGGATCATATGTGTGTGTGTTTGATAGAGAAGGAGGTGAGGGTGACAGAAGGGTGCTTATTGTGTCTGGCAGCAGCTGAAAAGGCTGGTGGCGCCGTTCACAACAGATAACCAAAATAAAGGAGGGTTGATGTAGGTTTACAGAGAACAAAAGGTTCGCCTCGTTGAAATGAATGGATGGGGGTGTTCTGGGAGAGAAAAAAAAAGATACAAGGGAAGATTTTTATAAAGTATTTTTCCTCGGTACATTTATTTAAAACCTTCTGGCTTACGTTTCTTTTGAGTATAAATAAACCCGCTAGGCAAGCGCTGTCCTAAGATTAGAAGGAAAGCTTAGTTCAAACCTAGGCTCTGCCCCCTGATTTTGTTTTAAGTGCACGTCTAGATAGAGACTCGGTCTCTTACCAATAAATTAAAGCCTTGGCTTTTAGCGAGGTGTTTTTATTCTTTTGTTTACACATTTAATGTCTGCTTAGATGTTTAGCGTAGCTTAATTTTAGAACAAATACAACAACCTAACACAAGCGTTTTAGTTTACCACAGTGAGAATAAATGTATATAAATTAACTTTCTCTGGGTAAAAATTAATCAGATTACTTATATAGTGAGAATGTGTACCAGCAGCGCTAAGGTGTGCTCAGTATTGGACCAGTGACACTTCAATTTTCATAAGAAGAACCTTATCCAACAGCTATATCAGATACTGAATCTACTTTAATGTACTCATACGTCGAGTCATGTGATCTGAAAAAGTCAGCTTTGATAGATGTTATCAATACATATAAAATAATACTAATAATATAGTAAAATGTTATCATTGCCAGTCATAATTTTTGTGTCCATTTTTTTTTAAAGTTTCTTCCTACCAGAATCCTACTATAAGTTGTAAGTCATGTGTTTTGTAGCAATTTCAAATAAAAATTTATCAATGAATTCAGATGACTAACAATGAATGGCTTGTCTCCTGCGAATTCAACAGGCATGCTCTGGTCTAGTCTGTGGGGTGCAACTGCAGGCTGATCTAGATGTGGTCAAATTTTATTTTATTTTTTCACTTTCCTCAACCTGTCTACTTAAATCTGTGAAAATGGTGTAGCACACTTTATCAGTGATGACAAATTGGGTACAAGATATTGTGTATTTTAGAAATAAGATAGTTTGTAAGTTGTAGGATGATTTTTTTAGCACCGCGTTTTATTAGCCGTTCGGGCTATAAGTATACATGCACTAACTACGCTAGTGTTTTAGGAATTAGTAAGGTTGAAATTAGAGGAAGTGTACCTGCATTTGTGTGGAGGTGGCGTGAAAAACCACCCTTAATACACCCGACGGGGATTTGAACCCCGATCTTCCAGTCATCGGCAGGCCAGTTTATTGCGAGAGTGACGCCTTAGACCATGCAGCCACCTGTGTGGTGATATAATCATTCTGCCTAGAATAAAATAAAAATGCGGATATTCCAGACGGGCAATAAGACGCATAACCCGCATCAGTGGCCATATTGTCTAACGCGTCACTCTCATGGTGGACTGAATTGCCGGTGACAACCTAAACAGTTTCCCCACCCTCCCTACATGTAAATGGGGTACCTTTCTTCTAAAAGTGTTCCTATCACATCAAGGTAATTAATTATGTGTCTAACCTAAATGGGTATTAGGACGCAGTGGGTTAAAAAATGAGGCACCTAGGGAGAAAAAAGGAAATTTATGGTCTATTATCGAATGCAAAAAAAAAGTTGATATATTTTCCCATAAAAAATATTTGTCCATATAAGTTCCCACCAAGCTCTACATTCCTACCTAATAATAATAGTCAACATGGTATCGCAACCACTACCTCACAATTGGGGCAGTCATTGTTTGGGAACTTATTTTGAACGACGCAAGAGTTCTAGTCCCACGGCACTGCGGGCATAGTCAATACTGCGTGCGGGCCTCATGTATGGTGTCGTGTAGTTCGCTTTTCACACGCTTTGGTGGTCCCATGGTCCAAAACTGGCATATACAGCCAGCGGCCCGCAGAGTACGTTTTGTGCGGCCCGCCAGATCCAATTTAAACATTTCAAATTGCATAATTACGTAAATAAACAACACATTAGGCTTTTGAAGCTGACGTAAATGTTCACTAACTTCTATGTAATTTCCATAAACGTAAGTATAATGTTACTTGTGTAATGTATGTAATTATGAATGGATGTGTACGTATGTGTGTATACCATATTTGGGACATTAGGTATTATAAATCTCATGTATGGCATCCGGCCAGTTCCCCAAGAACTTATGCGACCCTCAGTAAGTAAAAGGTTGGACACGCATGGTCACAATCCCCCAATACACTATTGTAGGGGAAATGGAGTTTCAAATCCTGGTCGGGTTTAGTTAGAATTGTTTTTTTTCTATATGATTTCCCACTATACTTCCACGCAAATGCGAGTATATCTCCTCTTCAATCTACCTTCCTCATCGCTAACCCATTACACCCGATATCATTGCTAAAGGGACTACAGGTCTTATGGAGGAAAGCTTTATCTTCCTCTCTCAGTTTACTGTTGACAAATTTCCTCGCTCTCAGTTATGTATCAAATTAAAATCGAATTGAAGGTGATAAGCTTTTCTTTTTAAATGTATGAGAACACATTTTCGCTATCTTGCGCCGTTTTCTTGTAAAAATGGGTCATGTCTAAGTCAAAGATAGTAAATTTTAAATTATTGTCAATTTATGTCTCATATATTATACAGATAGGTTTTTTAATGAAACCATGAAATTACTGATATTTTTTTGCATTAAAAAATTGTAAAAAAATCTGTCAATTAGAAAGCTAGAAAAAAGCGTTAGAGTAAAGTAGTGTTAAAAATTCAAGATGGCGGAACGACAAATCGGGCACCTACCTATAAAATCTTTATAATAGGTGTTTAGAGTCTGTGTATCAAGTTTAGTGTTTTTATCCAGTCTGTCCCAACCTTCCCGTCATTTTCAATCCAGTTATTGAGAGAATTAGGTCTTTAGACCGAGCACTCACCGAAGAGTCGCGTAATTATTGACTTGGTGAAAGGATTGAAAGAAACAATGAGAAAAATAAAACGTTCTTAGAACGGCTTCTCAGGATCGCGTGGCCAAACTGGAGAGCGCGTGATTAGCAGCTAGCTCTTGATAGGTGTTGACTAGGAGGCAAAGGTTCGAATTTTGGTTCAGTGAACTGAGGGTGGTTTTTGACCAGTGATTTATTGTTGTGGTTTTCCCATCCTCTATCCACGCTAATGGTAATTCTTATTTGTAAAGACCTACTTTGATTATACTATTGAAGTATTTTAATATATCAGTTATATATATATATATATATATATATATATATATATATGTATAGTTTGTGATCTTACCAAGTAATATAGGCCGTTAGTAGCAAGTGTGCTAAACCTATAGATAATTATAAAAAAGTCAAATATCATATCAAATTGAGAAGTTTTCTTACCACAATGAACCAACATACAATAATATTGCCCAGCTCCTGTAAACTAGACTGTTCAGGCTCAAGCGCGCGCGCTTGAAAAATTAGAATCATTTTTATCTTTCAAGCGCACGCGCTCGGTCACTTGCTCGATCGCTCGCTCCAGTCTGGCCTCCTCTCATTACAACCAATGTGTTCTATTTTATTTTTTAGTCACTCGCTCGCCCAGTCTGGCTGTCCCCTAAAGCCCATTGAGCGTATGAACAAATCTCCCAGTGTTTCCTTCTTCCCAGGAGAATGATTGCACAATCTTCTGAATAGGGCGACAACATTACCAAAACCACGCAAGAGGGCTGCAATGAAAGCGCACCATTGTTTATAGTATCGTATCTGTGCCCCATATGGCAACACCGCTTGTAGGTTCATTCACGAACAATACATCTCTATTGCTTATTTGAGTTGTTGATTATTTTATTGTTTTAATTATTGTAAAGAGTAAGAGGGCTGTTTACAATACATGCATGCCATGTTACCCTACCACTTTATGCAGTTGTTTTTTCCGCATGCGCTTTTGATCCCTGGCTTCGCGCGCTTTTGATATGTATGAGGTCTTGTTCACCAGCTCTTGTGCGCTTTCAATGTACTCCACTACAGTTGATCTTGATATTCAATGTTACAGCAAAATACCAACTATTGCTGTCCCCTTCTTGCGTGCGATGATGCCAAGTGTTTACTATCCATCCTTTCATGACCTTGGGATTATAATAATTTTGGCATTGGCGGTGATTTAACCGCTGTTACCTTGTGTTGGGATGACGAGCGATGGCTTTAACGTCTTGTCATCACAGAAATTAAAACTAAGAAGGAACCGCTTCGATGGTCGATTAGTCATAAGCTTCACTCTCGCAAGAGATTGGACTGCCAATGACGGGGAGATTGGGGTTATAATCCCGGCTGGGTGTGCCGAGGGTGTTTTTTCCACGCAAAAGCGGGTATATTTCCTCTGAATTTTACCTTCTTCTTCCCTATTCCCTCAGCGTAATTAATATAAAATATGCGTATAGCCCGAACGGGTAGTGAGATGCAGTGATGCAGTACTAACCTTATCCGAAATTTCAAAAATGTACAAATTATACTTTCATATATTCATGTGTTAAACCATGATTTAATTTTCACCAACAGTACATTTTATCAATAATATCAGCCCAAGACTTACAAACTAACTTTATCTCAGGAATAGACACATAATACATCCCACCAGCCATCAACCATTCATAAATATGTAAACTAAGAACCAAATTTTACTATGTCGAGAATCGAACCTTAAAACTGAACCTTTAATTTAATACACTGACGCGTTTGCGACTGACTTAATAAGTCGGACGCCAAAGTATGTGTTCTGCAATAAAGCAACATATTTTTATCAGATGTCAATTTTGAGACAGTTAAGATCATCATATACCGGTTTTTGGTATTGGCAAATTATATATTTATTTACCTTCTAAAAGAAGTTCCCTTTGGTGGTTCAAATACATACATATATATTATTGTTGTTTTGTTTCTAGGCCTTTCAACCAGACCTCGTTTACAGTGAACTCTGAACCTCTATCATCTCACCTACACCCACCCTATATTGTGGCTAAAGAACTAAGACCTCTGATCGGGATTCAAACCATCCAAATCACCAGAAATGGTCTGTCGACGCATTAAAAGGCAAAAAGTCCCGGGGGTTAGGCCCGCGGCGGAGAGCAGTCTCTCCCACACAACTGAGTCAAGGAAACAGACAAAACGATATTTTAAAAAGTTTCTCAAGTATGAAAGTTGGTACATTGACTCCAGCAGTTACCGAACTTTAGCCAACGGTCCTGCCACCCGGACAAAAAGTGAGTCGGGGTCAATACACCCCGACTGGCGGAACCAAGGAGCAAAGACTGTAGAGCACAAGTTGATTGCGCGCGGAATGGGAGTTGGAAGTCCCCGGGTGTTTGTTGTTTAGGGGTCATCCGTAAACCACGTAACGCTTTTTTATTAACTTTTTAGCCCCACTCCCCTCCCCGTGTAACACTATGTAGAAATTTAACCTTACCCCTTCCCCCAAACTGTGTTCGCTTTTATTGCTTTGTTATAATTCATTTTCTAATGTTATTGGTGTTCATGTTCTTAGGATAAATTAAATTAAAGTGGAAACTTTAAAACTTGGGGTATCTCGGTTATATTTGTTCCATTTAAATAGTTTGAAATTTTTCCGAAAATAAATAGAAGAACATTTTCTAAACGTTAAACACGATCAGAGCTCCCGCATTATTTAAGAATTTTTTTTTAACAAAAACACTACACTTTAGCTCAGTCGGTAGCGTGTCTGACTACTGAACTAAGGGTCCCAGGTTCAATTCTCGGTATGGTGTAAAATGTATTATTGGTGAAATGTGGGTTTACCCTTTCACAGTGATGAGCTAATGGCCGGGGACTCTGTCCTAGACTTAAGATATATTATAGGTTGTGCGAGACCCAATTATGATCACCTATTTCAGTCATGTGTGAAGATAAGAGCTAGAGATCCTTAAATTTGATTTATTTTAAGGAAACTAATAATGAATTCTTGTGTTCGTTAAAACCTGGACTAGTAGTCATACGGTCTAAGTCGTTAGGTTTTCAATATACTAGCTTTCCAGCGATGGGGAAGGTCGTGGTTCGAATCTTGATTGGGTACAATAAAGGCGTTTTATACGTGAGACTTAAACACTTTGACTTGACCATTCCCTCGCTCCGTTAATGCGGGTGCATTTATTCTGAACCACCTTCCTCATCCCTACTCTTTAGAATTTAAATTAAATATACTAATAATGGAGATAATCATAGGCAATGTTAGTCTCATCTGGTTTGATTTGCCATTGACGAGGAGGTTGGGTGTGTTGAGACTTGAGAGTGGTTTTCCCTCAATGGTTTCTCCCTATACCTACAAGCAAATGCGGAAACATTTCCTTATACCATTAGCGTAATCAAATGATAGCCCATACGGGTACTAAAACGCGATGGGGAAAAAACCTTTATTTAAAAATATTATACTTTGAATATTTGTATAAGAAAATTATATTCGTTGTATTACTTTTTTTTTAAATCGTAAGCGGTTCCAAACTTTTCTTCAATCTGTAGGTGTCCGTATATATTTTGAAGCCATCATTTGTCGCCCCTATTTTAAAATGATGTGTCTTCTTTTGATGGAGTTTGATCGTTTTCCATAGAAAAGGTTAAATTATAAAGGATAGTTTGTCATTATTGATCATTCGAGTGGAGTAAAATCACTTTCAACAAAATAGCATCGTTATTTGCCGTGTCAAACTTTTCTGAGAAACAAAAATTATTAATATTAATTTAGTGGACTTTTTTTTATACGGCAGACCGGGTTATACGCTTTTGTAATAATTACGCTAATGGTTTTAGGGATTAGGAAGATTTTATTTACAGGAAGTGTACTCGTATTTGCGTGTAGGGAGAGTGGAAAACAATTTTTAGAAAACCATCCTCAGTACACCCTACCGAGATTCGAACCTCAATCTCCCAGTCATAGGCAGTCTAGTATACTGCGAGGAAATTATTGTTGATTACCTCTCCTATTTAATATAATACAAGATACGAGAGGTAATATATATAGGGCCTACTATATCTTTTAAAAAAAGTGCAGGTATTTTACTGACTTGTTGGAAATAACATATAAGACTAAATTTACTAGACACACCCCCTCCTTTCAGAGAAAGTTTTTGGACAGACATTTATATTTCTTACGTCCATAAATCTCGATATGATGACGATGTCTCTATCCTATGAAAGCTGTAAAAGGGCGAGCGAGGAAATGCTGAATGACAATATTTCTTATTTCAGGACCACATGATGGAAAAGGAGAGCAGAACTAAACCACCCCAATGTATACGGATGATGACGACAACGTAGAGTCATCATGATCAAAAGAACTCAATCTGTTCCGAATTGCTCGTGCAGAAACACCCTCTCCTACCCTTGTACAACCCAAGTTGCTTCCTTTTCGATCGTTACAAGAAGGGCATCCAATGATTCCTGTTAGTGTGGGAGGGTAAGATTGTGTGTGCGTGTGTGTGTGTGTGTGTGTGTGTGTGTGTGGGATGAGATTTAGAGAGGGTTCCTCTAACAATGGGGTGACATTTCACTTCCTAAGGCAGGGTAGTAACTGGCTGCAACTCCTTATTTGAGAGGTTTTCACCCTCCTTTTCTTTCAACCCTCTTACTGCGTTCTACTTAAGAGAAGAAGAGGGAAAAGTCGCTGTGTTCCATTGTCATTGTCGAATTTAGGACAAGGGAAGGTGATAAGAGAAGCAGAAGAATTGTAAGGTTTTGGGGATTCCCCAAAATTAAAAAGGCTCATCGGTAGATTATTCTAGCACAAAGCGTGAAAACTTTGTTAAGAGCGTTACTTTGTTAGGGGATATTTCTTCAACTTCCAAATCATAAAAAGTGTAAGAAAGTTCTAGAATATGAAGAAGAAGAGTTTAAAGTTGGTAGGCCTATATGACAGAAAGCATAGGCATGTCACTCTACTAAAAGTTTCGACCAATATACATTCTATAACAATGTCAAATGTATATGATAATGAGAAGCTGGCATTTAGATCAGCGATTCATTAAAAATTGTACTAAGTTTAAACTTAGCGGGCAAAATAGTGAAAATACTTCTTGAGCAATCAAAGAACAAATTACCGCGGCTATATTCCCGTGTCCAAATGTCAATTTAAAAATAAATTGAAAATGTGATTTTGCACAGACCAAAACCTATCTATAATTAATAATCATTTCAAATTAATAAATATATATTATAGAAGAAGTAAAATTTGATAGAACAATCTCACATATCACGCATTTTATGACATAAAGTTAAAAAAAAGAATGGATTATCGGTGACGAGGAGGTCGAGATTCAAATGCCAGCCCCAGATGCATGGGTGGATAGGCCACATGGGACTTGTTAATGTGATTTCTATATCCACATTATGCTAATTACAAAATTAGCCATTGTGCTAAAACATATGCTACTTACTAACTCTACTACAAATATTACTTCTAATAATTATAATAATATTTTCATACATCAATATAGACTCACTCTTAATAATGAGTGAAAAATGATCCAAGGGACGGGGTTCAGTGATGTAGCTTTAATGTGCTAAACCAAATGTTTTAGGGTTCGATTTTTAAAGGGAAATACTATCAACTTTAACGCACAAATATATCATGATGAGAACTTTTCCTTCATCTTCAGAGGATGTTCCGAGAGAAATACTGATAAACGTCGTGCCAAAGCTTAATTCCAAAATACGATATGGAAAAATTACCAAATATAAATCATATTAAAGTAATAATAACAATGAAAGCTAATTATCGAGATAATTTTGATCAAAACAAAAGGACGTCTTACAAACGTGCCCACATGACGTTGAACCACCAACCAAGAGCTCTCGAAGGCCATCTAGTTCAAAGAACTTACCCTCTCCGTTCTGACAACCGCGGTGGGGGGGAGTTCGCTGTGATAACGAACTGTTCAGTAACCGTGATAACTAATTTACCCTGAATCCTCCACAGGGAACGGGGAGCTTCCTGCTATTGTTGGCAGGCCGCACAACATCCGACAGTCCTAACACATACACGCATGCGCGGAATAATGGCATATTTCCTGCCTCCGTGTTCTGGACTCGTCACGAATATCTCGCTCGCGCAGTCATAAACCCAAGAATACACAAGGTCGATAATGGTACACCAAAGTGAAGGAACATGACTTCAACCGACAATGGTAATGGACAGTGAGAACGCTGCTTGGGATAACATCTCTTGAAGCAGAGGGTCATAAACCGGGAGCGTAACAAGGTCGCTTTGGGAGTGAGGAAGCAGGAGAAAAAAAAATATGAAGAATAAACAGCGCAGAGTCGTTTCATTTTCTTGTAATAAATGACATCGAACCGTGAGAAAAAAACTCGAAATCAAGTCAGTGTATAATAATTTGGCTTGATTTTCTTACGAGTAACTATTTGTTGTCGACCTCGGTGGTTTTGGGCTATAGTGCTCGCCTCGGGACCTGTCGTGGGTTAAGATCCAGCCGAGGTCGACGGATTTTGTAACTCCGTTGCACAACTTTCTTCGGAGAGGAAACAAAGCCGTCGCTCCCATGTCTATTGTGGCAAGAAAAAGAACCCTGGAAGGTATGTGAAAATACCTTTACCGACAAAATTGGTAGGCACTTTTCACGTACACTTATAAAAATTTCATGTGTAAGGCAACGGGGAAACACCAAACTTCCCTTGTACGTACAGGTTATTTCTACCAGATGGTGCAGGCAGCACTAACCAGCCGAAGAGCTGAGTACATTCTCAGCGCCGTATGTCTAGAAATAGGAAGAAGAACCATGTGGTTCGCCTTTTTTCTTATTCACCATATAGTAGGCTTAGTATTTAAGTCTTTCTTCGTCAGGGAGCTTGTACTCATTTGGAAAAAAAAGCCTTATTATTCATTTAAGATAACTATAAAATAATTAAATGACACAATAAACTAATATAGACATATGGGATAAATGGGCATCATGGTTTCCCAAAGAGCATCATGGTTCACCAAGCATGTCACCAGAAGTTGCTTATTTTCATCATTGTGTCGCTACTGTACAGGCGATTTGTTTATCCTTCGATATTTAGTTAAGTAATTGCAGCGCTATGGATCCTCTTTAAGATAATCTTTACTTTTTATATTTTTTTATTTTTAGGTTTTTTCGTCTGCCAAAAAAGTGGTTTTCACGATGCCGTCTGTAGGTCTGTACCTCAAGCTAGAGCCGAAACTATTTTACCAATTGGGCTATAACTTTGTATCTGGGTAAGGTCCCCCCAAGGCGTTTTAGGAATTAGATGGCTAACCCTAAATTTAAGGGTAGTTTACTGAAGTGCAGAAAAAGAAAAAAAAATCTTGAAAATTCTCTCTAAAGATTTTAATTAAATGTTATATCTAGACACTATATATTACTATAAACAAGCTGTAAATTCTTATTTTCTTATGAAAATGACTTTGAGGGTGCTTTACATAAGGGGAAATTTTCCAATTTTTTCATTTCTCCGCAATTATTTGAGATAATAAATAACTTAATATTGTAAAATTGAAGTACTATTTAAGATAAAAAAATTGTATTGAAATATATTTTTATAAAACCAATAATTTATGAACTATAATAAAATATATACTTTTTAAATCAGGTCTTTGAAAATGAATTGGATTCTTATGCTCTTTGGTAGACAAAGATGTTTCTCTTTGTTCAATTTTTCTTTAACAATGTTCTGAGTTCCTAATGCCGTAGAATAAGTAACAGTATAATATATTATCTCATTTGTGAGCTTTGTTGTAATGTTTCTACAACAATGTATAAACCTATTATTTCATTTCACAAATAGAAAGTCTGTGCGGTGCACCATACAATTTATTTTGGTTTCAGGGGGTCATGAAAAGTAAACATTTATAGAAATATCGAGTTAGATTTTTTTTTGACAGTCACAATACTTTCTCTCTGAGTCCGAGGTTTCGAGAGAAAGTAAAAATAGAACTTGCCTGTTTTTGATCAAGTATTGCAAATTTTCAGTCCAGTTCGTAAAATGTTGGGAGTATCCTAGCCTTTTTCTTCTAACAGCATAGGAAACTATTTGACAGTGATTTAGTTTGCAGATATTTAAAGCCCAACATTTTAATTATGTCGGTACCGCGTCTGTATATTTTGACATAGGGATCCCAAGTTCAATTCCCAACAGGATCAAAGAATTTGCAATTGGCGAATGACAGCCGGGTGAATGGGCGTTATACATAATGTTGAGTTATATTTTAAGTCATGTGCTGAAATTAGTTGGTTCAGAAAGTGAACTTTAAACATATATTTAAATATTATAATAAATATTAGACCCAGTAAAACACCCATTACCTGTAAACAAACAAAAAATCCGTTTTTGTTCGTGCTAAGCGTCTTACTACCCATCCGGGCTATCCACACATTTACACTAATAAGGTAGGACACTATAAAGGTATAATTTTAAGGGAAGCTCACCACCATCTTCATGGGAGGAAAATGAAAAACTATTTAGGAAATGCCACCTCGGTACACCCAACCGGGAATCGAGCCCCGTCTCCCCCAACACACCGACAAACCAGACAAAAAGAGTCTGACCCCTTTACATACGTGCGCCATCGGCGCGGATGAGTCAGCTTGTCATAAGTTTCATATTCGTGAATTTGAAAAATGACACCTTGACTAGGGAATCGAACCCAGGACCCTTGGCTTTGCGCGCCGATGCTCTACCACTGAGCTATCCAGGATCCATCTCATAGCCATGGTCATTCTTCACTCAATGTTTAAGGCAAAGTCTGTGATGGACGTGTAGAAATCATCAGATCACAATGAGCTATCTGATACAACAGCCACCAGCGACTCTTGAGGTCAGCTTTGTGTTGCCATTTGTACAATGCAATTTGTAGGCCGACATGAGAGCGAATAACATGGAAGTAGACAAACACCCGTACAATTAATTGTACATGACTAGAGCTCATCTACGTTAGGAGTGTAGGGTAAGTGGCAGTTAGCAGAAGATTTCTTATTGCAAACATTGACTGGAAGTCACTATTGTCAACCTATTCGGAAATAGTTATTATTCTCTTAGTAATACTAACTTATACAGTCAATAAAGAGTACCATCAAACGATTCTGAATACTTCCAGTCAACGTTTGCAATAAAGAAGTCACTTACCAACACTCCTACCGTAAATGGGTTCTAGCTAGGCACATTAGACTGACTACCCAGTATTGGTTATCCCTGTTTCCCCCGAGAAGAACAGCGCCCGCCCCATGGGGACAATGGCGAGTGGGCCAAAGAAAGGGGCGTGACCCCCTCCCCCTCAAGAAATGGAGATGAGTGTCACTGTTCCTAATTGGTCGGCGAAATAATGCGTGATGTATCTTGTCGAGGGTCTCTTGACACGCGCAATTAATACACCTACACACCAGGGGCGGCTCGTCCCTAAGGCGCGGAGGCGCGCGCCCCCCATCCCCACGAATCCTCAGTTCCTTTTAACGTTATTATTCG
>CABFWO010000036.1:0-90661 GCA_902155825.1 Timema genevievae
AAGTTGTGATTAATACACGTCTTGTCAGAGGTTAAGGAAGGGTTTGGCAATCAGATAAATCTGTGCCGGGACCGAGGATTGAGCCCAGGACTCTCAGCACAGAAGTCTGACACCTTGCCCCTACACCACCAGGTCACCCTTTTAGTTACAAAATTAAAAAACACCGTTAATTGTTTAATAAGCTACTCTGATATATTTAACTTTAAATAAAAAATGTGAAATACAAAATGCTTACAAAAGTTAGGAGCTACTAATTGTCTTAATAAGTGTGTCGCAAGGTTAGAAAGGTTGAGAATCCCTGCTCTAGCACATAAACAATGTGAGAGTTATAGGTCTACATTGATTTTACCTCTTCCATCCTACTCCCATTTCTTTGGCGCAATCAACCAACACTTTGATCAGGTGACTATGCTAAATAATTTTGAAGGGGATTGGTAGGGGGGGGGATAGGCTCTTAATAACATCAATAGAGGAAATAATATAACTTAGGCTGACATGAAAATGTGTGTTTGTTCCTACATGCGCAATAATATGGATAAATAAATGTTTATATCATACTATTAGGCAGATTACAGGTATAAAAAGTTGGCATCATTTATTCTTTCAAATTATTAGCAAATACACATCTGATATTGACAAAATAATACAGAACAAGCTGCAATATCAATATACAGTGGATGATCAAGAAAAGTCTATTAACCAAAAATTAGGTTGGAGGCCCATCACATTTCACTATTCCATCAACAAGCAATACCCAGCATAATTGTATGGTACTCATATTGATACAGTGGGTTGAGGACACATCGCCTACCTTTTAAATAAAGGCAATCACAACTTTTACTGTAATATTATACTACATTTTAGTATTCATAACGATAGTTACCTTCAGTTAAGAGCATTATTAAACACTATTATGATAATTAATAATAATAATATTTAATATTCTAAAACTCATTAACTTCAAGCCCCTTTCTAATCAATATGTATTTATAACATCTTTCTTTAAACACTTTTAAATTCGATGATGGAAGCCGAATAATAATGGCAAAAAAATATATCCACAAAGTTTAAAAATTTGTTTAGCTTAATTATTTTTAGCATCAAAATATTTTTAGAAGGTTACATATTAACTTTTTTTTTAATGCTATAATATATTAACAAATATTTTACATAATTAGCTTTAACCACAAGATACACTATTTATTTTGCATAAAAAATTAATCCTTGTAAAAGAAATATAAAAAAGTTAAAAGTCTAAAAACCTTTAATATAAATAAATTTACAATGTTTAAATAATGAGGAGTTATTCCAGTCAATGCAGTCTCTATTAAAAAAAAAGGCTTGCAAAAAGTTTCTCCAGAGAGATTTTATTATCACAAAATAGTTATGTCAAATTAAGATCACAAAATTTGTTTAAAGTGTCATGTTATAAATTGTGCTAAACAGAAATAAAATTAAAAATATCATTTTAATACTTCTTCATTGTCACGCCATTAAAATTACCAGATGTGTTGGAATAAAAAAAACTTCCATTAGTTATTTTTTGACATCAATAGCTCTGTAAAAACGTATTTTTTTTAAAATATCTCTCACTTTCACAGACCAATGTGCGAATGTCTTTTAGTAATGTGTTTTTTCAAGTTGTGGTTTTGAGTGAACCTTTGAAAACAGAACTTGCACTGAAACTGAGGGTCTTTCCCACACTCAAACTTGATATGTTTCTGCAAGTTTGTCTTGTGAGAGTACATTCGTGGACAGTTTGGACAAACAAATGGAGGTAGAACCCCTGTCCTCCATGAAACCTGCTGTTTAAGTTCAAACTCATTCTTTACAGGCAGACCAGTAAAAAATGGAAACATTTGTTGAAAGGCAGTTCTTCTGAAATCTGAAATAATTCAAGTAAATCAATATAAGAAAGTTAGTTATATCATAAAAACAACTAGCTATACCTACTTAATAAAGAAGAAAATTTACTTAATTTATTGAAATGTAAGGAGATAAAAAAATTGCTAGATGAAATAAAGATATAGTGCTTTTTTTAGATACATTAATCAACAATTCAATCAGTACCATTTTTTAAATATTTCTTTAGAATTATTCAAATAAAAGATTATTCTAGAAAACGACCATTAATAAGCAATAAAAAATTTAATACCGGTAAGTAACCAAATTTAAGTTCAAGGTCTCATTTAGACTGCTTTAGCAATTTTCAAAGTGATTTTAAATAAGTCATGATTAAATGAAAAGATAGTTATTACATAGAATTACATTTTATATAATATTCTTGATTTGGTATGAAGAGATTCTCTTCAGAAAATATATTTTAAAATTTCAAAAGTTTTAACTAATAAAAGTTAATAAAAGCTGAACCAACGAGTGATATAATGTGTGAATTTGTTGCTTGGAAAGCTCTACAATAAGCCACATAAGGTTTACATGATATACATTAAACAGGATTATTTTAAATCATTATGAAAGTACAAAATATAATTGTACAAATAGAATATAAAAATATAGAATTGTTTTAGAATTTAAAACGAGTCTGTGTGTTAGTTGTTCAATAATATGATCAATTGATATATTACAGTTATTTAATTTATAAAGGTTTTTCGTAGATATGATTATTAAAAAAAAATATTAACATTCGTGGCTTAAAATTGTATTAATTAATAAACTTACTAAGAATTGATTTTGTAATAAGGATTTATAGTTAATTTCTTAACTTGTTTATTGGTCCTACACACCTTTTAGATTAAGTTTGTCTTAGACTCATTGGTCGCAGCAACTAGTAATGGTAAATTTGCATCACATCATCAGTGTAAATAAATAAATTGATAAAAAATGAAATTAATAAAGAGTTGAAAATAATAGCATTAATTTTAAAATGTTACAAAGAGTTTGGAAGCAGGTGTATGAAAACAAATTTAAATAAATTATATTTGTATACAGCTTATAATTTTAACAAGACAAGTGAAAGTGTCCTTTCACCTATAATATGATCCTTAAGAGGTCTGGTCAGTAATGACAACATGTTTTAATATTTTTTTATTGATATACGTGAGTTTATTAAGATTACCAAGAATACTAGTTTGATTTGAGAAAGAGCAAGAAAGTTAAAATCTTGACAATGGCCTAATCAGATCTATGATGTAAAGGAGGGTGGGTAAGGCTACCCAGACTAACTTGATAATAGTCTGATCAGATCTATTTATGATGGAAAGGATAGTGGGTAGTATGGCTACCCAGTTCAACTTGATAATAATCTGATTTGATCCATCTATGATGTAAAGGATGGTGGGTAAGGCTACCCAGACTAACTTGATAAATAGTCTGATCAGATCTATGATGGAAAGGAGGGTAGGTAAGGTTACCCAGACTTGAAGATGTTTGATTGTGTTGCTTTGGTCTGGTTTTCAAAAATATTTTTGACATCAAGTTTGAAATAGGAAATGCCGTTGTAAGACCAAGATTTTTGGAGTAAAATTTGTTATTAGATTAAAAATAGGTTTGATTGGTTTCTAACACAAATACTTTAATTACCTATTCAATATATTCTGTGAAGTTCTGCTAAAATACAATTATTTTTATCACCGTGTCTAACTACCATCAGGTTGTATACATATATTATAATTACTCTAATGGGTTAGGGAAAAGGAAGGAAGCATTTTAGAGGTAATCTTTCTGCATTTGAGAAGGAGAGTGGGAAATCATTTAGGAAAAAACCACCTCAGTAGACCTGACAGGGATTCAAACCCAGTTTCTCGTGTCTTCAGCAGGCCAGTACAACATGAGAATGATGCCTTAGACCAGGAGGGGTCTCCAAACTTTTGCTATGCGGGCCACATAATATAGTTACACATTTTTGTGGGCCAAAGTATTGTTCACCTGTTCAAGTAGCATTATTTTTGCCCTGAATGCCTTACATGCGCATGTAGATAATAAATCAAATTTGTTTCAACATGAAAATTTAGATTCAAGTCATATGGCCAATCACGTCTGTAAAAATTCCACTTTCCAAGGCCAGTCAGTGTTTGATAAAAATGATTGATGTTGATTCTTCTCTGTGAGAAATGAATCAATTTATGGGTAATAAATTATATTTATAATAATTCGTCAATACAATTACTTTTTTTAATTAGAATAACTTTCGGGACTTTCCTTTTATAACCCTCTGCCAGGAGATTTGGAACTACCTAAAAATCGTCACAGTCAAGCCGTTCTGTTGTAGGTATAAGGAATGGCGCCTGCGACTGAAAATGAGGGTTTGCAATTCCGACAACACTCTGGCTTGGAGTTATGGGGGAAAGCATGCGTGCGGACAGAAACTGGACATGTCAAATAAACCACAGGGTTAAGAAATAACAAAGAGAAACAATTAATTTGTTTTTTGATAACATCTTGGAACGGGCCAGATATAATCTTGTAGCGGACCGGATGTGGCCCGATGGCCGTAGTTTGGAGACCCCTGCCTTAGACCACTCGATCACTGAAGTGAGTTTTCTTCTCAAATAATTGTTTTTTAGATAATTACATAAGTTTAGTTTACTATTATGTTTGCACACACATTTTTAATGTCTATGGAAATAATTCTGAAAAGTTGAATAATTGGGGTCATTTCAGTGTTTTGATGTTGTGTAGATTTGATGGTTGTTTGAAATTTTGTAAAGCTGGGAAGCTCTATAGCTCATTAATGAATGATCTGAAGGAGGTATTTTCAGATAATCAATAGGACAAATGTTATTGAGGGTTCAAATTGGTATTTTAAATTTAAATTTCAAGATGAGAGGAGTGTTTTAATGTAATTTTACTTTAACTTTAAAGAATGTTTTAATATTTTTTTTAATACTTTAACTGCTTTGATATGGATTGATTTATTAGCTTTAAAAATATTCATTTTTGGATCATTTTCATTTTTTAATATTCAAACGTTTGGGATAAACTGTGTGTTGTGTAGAATTTTATGTTTGAGGTTTTAAGATTGCCAATACTTCATATCATATTGGGCCATAAATGTTTATCAACATAAACTAAACCAAAATTTTAAGAACTTTATATAAAAGTAAATACAAATAACCCGCTTGGGTGGCTGTATGGTCTAAGGCGCCACTCTCGCAGTACACAAAACTGCCGAAAATGGGAAGATCGGGGTTTTAATTAAAGTCAGGTGTACTGACGGTGGTTTTTCCTCTCTCCCTTCATGCAAATGTGAGTAAACTTCCTCTAAATTCAACCTTGCTCATACCTAATACATTAGTATAATTATTACATACATACATAATCCTCAAACAAGTAGTTAGATGCAGTGATAAAAAAGTACAAATAAATTTGACCAAATTATGTCAAGAGCACAGCTATAGAGCTATATTTTTTAATTCTAAATAAATTTTATATTTTATAGAATATTTTTACATTTTATGTGTGCATAGCCTCATGATTTATTTTGTGTCTTCAAGCTACCATTATAAAATCATAATACAGTTTAGTAAAATTCTTGTACACTTGAACATATAGACATAGTCAAGTAATAATATAACTCCGATTGTATCACTCATCTGTTTATATAACTTTTATTCACTTTGATTAATAAAAACATTTGAAACTTTAAAAAATCGTGATTAAAGGACAAAATCAATTCCAATTTTAAGTAGTATACACATTACACATTAACTAGCCATTTAATTAAATAAATATACCCATCATCATCAACTTTCCAGCCTGTGGCCGAGTCAGTTTAGTAAAATGCCTCCATCTTCCTCTTTTCTTCCACCATTCTTCCTCTGTTTATTGCTTCACTTCCATTCTCCTCTCATTTGCACACTTTCTGTTATCTGCTCCCCCCCATCTCTTTCTTGGCCTCAATTGCAGTCTTCTTTCTAAATATTTAATCACCATCATTTTATTTGGCATCCCCTCCTTTTCCATCCTCATTACATGCCCATACCATCTCAGTCTTGCTTCCTCTACTATCTCATGTACTCCCTGTACCCCTACCCTTTCTCAGATAACTTTATTCCCATGGCCTCCACTTTCCTAGTCTCTCTTAAATTCACTGTTCATGTTTCTGCTGCATATATAAAATTGGGTACAAAGTACGCCCTTACACTTCAAGGAAATTCTCTTCTCCTTAGCAGGTCTCTTACACACCTATAGAACAACTCTCCCTGCTGTCCTCTTCTCATTAGATCCTCTCTACTTCCACCTTTCCCCTCAATCATGCTTCCAAGATATTTTACATTCTGTACTTTTCTCAGATATACTCCATTCAACTTTACAGCTTTATTAGGATTTATCCTTTCTCTTGTCATTACCATCACTTCACACTTCACCATGATAAATTTCATTCCACACTCTTTTACTTCCTCATTCCATTCTTGTAGCTTTTCTTGTACTCACCCCCAAATACTGTCAGGTCATCAGCAAACATCATGATCCTTTTCATTACCATTCCAAATAGTAGTGGTGAGAGGGCACTGGCCTGTTTCACTCAATTTTTTATATGAAACCACTCCGTCCTCCCACTCTTTCTTGTCTTAACACAACTCCTGTTATTCTCATACATGCTTTTCACTCTCATTATAACTCCTCTTTCCACTTCAGCCTCCTCCATTGCTTTCCAAGCTTTATTTATATCCATGCTATAATGTGCCTTCTCCACATCCATAAATACCATTACCAAGTCCTTCCCAAATGTATACCTTCTTTCCATCAGATGTCGTATGACAAAGATCAAGTCTATTGTAGATTTCTGTTCCCTAAATCTGTGCTGTTCCCCTCTCCACCTTCCTTTCACTAGCATCTTATAATAAAAGTATATATTAAAGACAGTTCTTAGATTAAAGTATACTTTGGAAAACAAATTTAAATTCTATTGACTGGTACTGAAAAAAGGGTGAAATAAATCCTTTCATTTTTTGATTTATTAATTATATGCTTCTAGCAAGCATTATTTTTATTACAATATTTAAACAACTATATATTAGAATAGCTATTGGATATAGTTTTGAACTGTGCATACAATTTTCTTAATTTTACTTGAAAAATTATAGTTAGATACAAGTAAAGTTCTTACATTTGATTCCTGTGTCCAGGTATTAGTTTTTTAAATTTAAATGAAAATTATACATTTTACATTAACAAACATATTACTAAATCTTTAAATATTGTTCTGTTATACTTTAAGGTTATATTACATTGTAGTTATGAAGTAAAGTTAGGAGTGCATCTTACAGTCGATTAACAAGGATGTGAGATACAATATTTCAGTCGAACAGGAAAACTTATCAAAGTGAAGTTTTCTGAACTCTTCATTCGACAATAACATTTGAACTTTCCATAAGAATTAAAAAAGATAGACAATTTGTTTTTATCTACACATCAATATTACATGACATGTATATTTGAAAGATGTTGTGAAAATATAAACAGTAAATCATACTTATTTAGTACAATGGTTCAGTTATTTGTATTACTAAGGAATCTCAATTAGGCCCCTACTTTAGAAAATATATTTCTTATCAATTATTCCCCAATTTTGGTTTGAATACTTAGTCCATTTAGAATCTAAGTTAAGCCACATCAGTGGTCTTATAGTCTAAGGTGTCACTCTCATCATGGATAGGACTGCCATTAAGCGAGGAGTCGAGGTTTGATTCCAGTCAGGTGTAGAGAGAGTGAATTTCCTTCAATTGTTTACCACTTTCCATCCAAAGGAATGAGAGTATATTTTCTCTATAATCTACCTTCCTCATCCTTACCTCATAGTATAAATATGTGAAAAGTCCAAACAGCAAGTAGTGCCTAAAAATTTTGTTACTAGGAAACCATCCAGCGTTAAGCAATGTAAATAATCTACATGGAACTATTAAATATTCCAGATGGGTCGAAACTTTTATTTCTCGAATCAGAATCCTCAATGTTATTTTGACTAAGTTTTTAAAAACGTAAATTTTAGTCTAGGTTAAAATATTTGAAAATTTTATTTAAAAATGTTGTTTCTAAGTCTTAGAGCCATTGGCAAATGATATTTTGTTTTCATGTCTAACAAAGATAACACTTTTTAGTAAATTAATTATATTAATACAATTTTGTCTTTTTTGTAATTTTGTTACCCTTCCGACTACACAGTTCTATTTAATTCCTTTTACCAATTGCTTGAAATTGTTATTTAAAGTCAAGGTCGTCATAATTGTATTCAAGATGCTTTTTTGAGGTTTTTGCGAATCTCTGGACTACCATAAAAATCAAAGGAATCAAATATCCGACTGTCCCATCTCCAGTAAGTACAAACCAATGTAAAGGTTGAATGATAACATTGATTTTAATGGAGGATGTGGGAATACAAATATAATAAGAAAGTTGTTAGACTGAACACGGTGTTACATTTTGTATTTATTATAATAAAGGTTATATGCACTTATAGACTTACAAACACCTTACCTTTGAGGCTAACAGTGACAGACTAGCGAGGATCAAATGGTTTATAAAGCTCATAATATGCCAAAGGGCCAGTTTCATAGTCAGAGTGAGTATGCCTCAATTGTGGCACTACATTAAATGCAGGACAACCCCTACCTAAACTCTAATAGAATGGGCCAGTTTCATATGCAAAACTGGCCCATAGTCTAATATTAAGTGAGAATTATTTAAAGATTTTCCTCAGATCTGTTACAAAACACACATGACAAATTTCATACAAATAATATTTTAACCAACTTAATACTATATTTGTATTACATAAAATCAAATGAAAAAGTACCAGTATTCAGTTCAAAAGTACATGATTTAATAAAATTTATTCCACAACCATAAGACAATGTGAATTTGAATTCTTAAATGTATTTACTATTTCATTGATTTATATGATATTTGATTATTTTACTGCTTTTTAACTAACAACAAATAACATTGATAAGTTTAGTAACCTACTTTTAACTTTATAATGAAAGCTTTGGTTATAAAACCTACTAGCTCATTATATATTAGTGATATCATATTTTATGGGTATTTTGTTTTTAATCTTAGCCAGTGGTGTGTCAGTGCAGACAAATTTTCAAGAAATTCAAAATATGACAATGGGTCAAGTTTGTTAAGTATCTCACGTGTTTACTCAGCTATAAGAGATGTTCCTGTCTATTTCCACCATATAGTCCATTATTTATGCACCCACTTTGTGGTCCTAGATATGAAGACATAATACTAGACCATTCCTAGTATGTTAGGTGGAGTTAGGAGCTATACAAACTGGCACAATTACAAAATAAACTTGAAGTTACTGAAATTAGCAGCAAGAAAAATTGCCAATTGGGAATAAGCAGACACAAATTTATATTTTTAAGATGGTCTGTATTGTAAAGTTACTGTGGGAATTTAGAGAACATGAGACATGGAGTTTTATGGAGTTTTTTCAGAAAAATTTTTTTGGCCAAAATAAATAAAATATTGCTTCAGTGCAAACATAAGAGTTTAATTTTCTTCACATAGTGACTTTAACACTTGTTGAATTTCTGTCAAGGGTGCCCTGGAACTTAATGACAACTTTTTATCTTAGTTTGAAAAGTGTGTCATCTAATGCCGCTAGTCTCGTGACGCAACAACTGTTGGTATCAATATGTGGAGAAAATTAAATTCTATGTTTGTAGTGAAGCACTATTTTATTTATTTTAGCCAAAAAAAGTTTTGCTATAAAGTTGCAAAAACACTGACATTTCTCGTGTCCCCTACATCCACCCTTAAGGCTTGAGGTATTAAATTACCGAGATTCAAACACAATATGTACATATTATTCTGGAAATACAAGTCAATAAAAGTAAGTTTTTTAAGAAGATGTACCTTTCATAACTTGTACTAAATTAATACAAATTAGAAAACCTAGGGTTACTCACATTCAATGTAGCATGGTGAAGGAAATAAGAGAAATGTAGGTGAAATTGTTAATAAGGGTTAATTACCATGAAATTATAGGTTTTTATTTTTCTAGATCTTTAATGAAAAGGCAGACCAAATGTCCCATTCAGAGGATGTCATAGAAAGGGTAAAGTAAAGGGATTAATGAAATCAATTAAAGTTATCCATTTATATAGCCATAATTGAACAACTTAATTTCATAAACCTTTCATGAGAAGTATTCCCAGAAATAACTCTTATAAGGCAAAAAAAAAAAAAAGAGGATAGATTGCTATACAAAGAGAGGGGGAGTTTTGACAAGACTCAAGGAAGTTTAAGATGGTGTAGCCAAATATTGCAATGAGAATTGTTACAATTTTTGTCTGAAAAACAAATTGTGATCATTAAGTTTTAGGCGTTAGTTAGATTTGAGATTAGGCACTCTTCTGGATAAATCACCAGGATGAATTTCAGGTTCTTTAGGAAGGTAGCCACTATTTTCTTACTATCAGATTCTCTGTATTTTCAAAAGGAATTCCTTTTTTTTCCAGGCAGATTATATTCAATAAAATAGCAATACAATTTCATATTTCATCAAACTGACCAAGTGTGAAGTAATGTAACTTATATTTAAAACACAATGATTTAAGATTGGTGGGGAAATGCATCTTATGTCACTTCACAAACCTTGTTTAAGGGGTGGTAAGACATGTTTGAATGCTTAGCTCTTGAGTTCACTTTTTTGTCCATCCAAAGAGCTATTTTAAGCTTTAGGTAAAATGTCCCAAATTAACAAACATTCCACTATATATACTAGATTTTGCAAAACTTCCCATGTTGTCCAAGTTTTTTACAGACACTATTATGTTCATGTTTTCCTGGCTCTCCCAGTTTTACAGGTGTGTGAAAAACCTGTTTACCATACTCTTGCTAAGCAATTCTATATATTCATTTATTTTAGTGCAAGTATTTTAGAAAAATAAACTCAGTAAGTGTTAAAAAGGATGTTATTCAGAAGAGTGAGCCTCTCAGAATTTATATGATATATTTTACATACATACATATTATCTTGAAAACACATGATGATGGAAAGAAATCATCAATTTTCTCCTCATGGACATATCCCCATATTAATTGCTTACTCCAGGTTAAAATGAAATTAAGTAATGTAAATTCATTTTAAATATGTGGTTTAATCATTGTCTGATAAGTGACTTAAGCATTTAATATAATATGTATTGTGTTTGACTGCATCTAAGGTTAGCTTATGTATATCATTTTTTAAACATGGGAAAAGTGTTTAAAGTGTTTGTTTGGTAAATATTAAAAGAAGTGATTTATTAAAATCCCTCTATAAGTTATTTGCCAGCCATTTGACTGAGAATTTTAATTTAACATTGTGCATGTGAAATGTGCATGTGCATGATGAAAATTTTAGCTTGGTTTATTTATATATAAATTTACAATGATTACAACGATTATTTATAATTGCATAGTTTACTTTAAGTTTAAACTTTTTTTAAAAAAAGTATTAGTTTTGTTATTTTTGAAATTTCATATCAGCTGAAAATCTTCAACACATATATGTGCATTTTTAAGAAAGCTATCTTGTTCTGTCTTTAATCTCTACTAAGCTAATATTGTTGGATGGTTTCAAAAAGATAGCTCTTGGATATTTTCAAGAATATATTCTTATAATTTGAGGATTTTAGGTGAATTAACCCTAAGGATATTAGCAACAAATGAGAATGGAAATGATCAATATGAGTTATCCTCATTCTAATTAAATATAAAATTAAAATGTATATTATATCTTTTTGAGGAAAACTTTTTTTTTTTTTAGCTTTTTGAGGTAGATTTAGTTAAATATTTTGTTCCTCTGTCCTTATATTCTTCCATAAACAACAGAATTAAAATAAAATTAGTTACATTTAAATACCACCATAAAGTTTTCGAGAATATCAGTAGCAATAAGTTCAGAGAACAATGATGGGTCCTGGCCATTAAATCAAATGCGAAACAGTTGGTGAGTAATGTGTAAAGATGTCTGAACACTCTCAACACAGATTAATATAAGGGTTAGCAACAAGAAAGATTCTCTTGGAAGAAGTGCATATGCATTAGTGTGGATTATGTGAGGATAAAAGAGCGGGATTAACCATGTGTGGACAGGAATAATGGCACACACAATCTGTGCTGAACTAGACTCCAGTTATTGTTTAAGTAAAATTTAGGTGAACTGAAAGTGTTCATAAATACCAATTAATAAATTTATACTTTTATAAGAGTATTTTTCAGAAACCTTGGACTAGGTGGTAGTCAAATTTGGTGGTAGTATGTATTGTGCGTTTTAATGAAGTTAAGTCCTAAATGGTAATGAAATTGTTAAGTAAAGTTAAATTTAAACTGTAAGAGCTAGTTTATCTAAATTTAGAAACAGCAACCCCAACGGGCTGTAGGTTTAGTCAAATAAAGATCTTAATATAATGCATGTAATAATAAGAAGAAACAGCAAAGAAGAACAACCAAAGGAGATGATCCTTTGAACCATACTAAGTGGTACAGGGGACTGAATTATTGCCTTTATTTTACAGTTTATATCCTGAGAGCCAGTTCTTGTTACTATAAGATTGTATACAAATGAGGCTATTTTATTCTCGTGGGCATTATTTGCATTAAAAGGGTTAGTAACCTTAAATTAACTAGGAAAAGCATCTCTTTATTTTTTCTTCTATAAATAAAACTAAATAAAAATTATTAGGGACTTTCTATGGGTATTAATAAGAATATATGACAATCATTGTTTATATATGGCATTTAATAAGAATTTTAACAAGATAATTAAAAATTGCTTGCATGTCTGATAAATAAACATAGTTAGAAAAAGTAAGCTTCATTTAGTAGGGACACAGAGATTTCATGAAACGAGTTTTTTTAAGAACTTTTACTTGGAACATTAAAATGGCAATTGAAATATATTTAAAACAAAAATAAATATTTTCACAAATGACTTCTTTACCTTTATGGTCAGTATTTTTTAATTATATGTGATTGAACTATAGCATTCCAATAACAAAAAACAAGTTACCTCATCCTTGTAAGTTTACTTCCTTCAACCAAAACACATTAGTAAAGTATGTGTTTCAATGGAGTTTGTGAGGAGCATGTCAGCTGTCACGAGGAGAAACAAGATTAGGAATGAAGTTATCTGGGAAATAGTGGAGGTACAGAGAGTACATGAGATAGTAGAGGAAGCAAGACTGAGATGGTATGGACATGTAATGTGGATGGAAAAAGACGTTATGCCAAAGAAAATCATAGAAACGAAGTATGTAGAAAAAAATGCCACAAGGGAGGCCAATAAAGATATGGTAGAAGCAGATAAGAGAAAGTGAGCAAGTGAAAGGAGAAGAATGGAAGCAATTAAAGGAAGAATAATGGTAGAAGTAAAGAGAATAGTGGAGGCATTTTATCAAATTGACCCGGCCACATGCTGGAAACAGCTGATGATGATGATGACCTATGAAGAAAAAGAAACTATGCCTAAGAAAGCTATATGATATTTTTTAAACTCTATATATTTGGTTTATCAGGTTTAGACATAATTTTTCTATTTGTTGCACTATACCACTTAAGTAAAAGTAATTACCACTTTTAACAAAAAACAAATATTTTATTTACCGACTTTTTATACCTAAATCCAATCATTTTAGGGTACATATCAATTAGCATTTGTTTTCATGCAAATGGTTGTTTGTGTACTCGCTCCACATGTTTCACCAAACTACTTTTATGTTTAGTACGATGAGCACAATATGGACATTGTAGCTGTGGCTCTTTACCACACTCAATTTTTTCATGAGCTAGGAGATTCCTCTTCCACCGATACAACTTTCCACAATTTACACAACTGTATGAACCAGGCCTCTTCCATTCAGAAGAGGTGAACACATTCAAACCACATTCCGCTGTATTCTCATTTGATCGTGCTCCTATAATAGGTTTGACAGCATTTGGAAACACTTGTTGTAGTTGTCTTGGTTTGGTACAGCTGAACTTAGGTTTCTGTAACAATCTGTTGTTGAATGTATTGGATGTTGCCATATCAATTTGTTTCATAGCACATTGTAAGTTACTGTTTAGTTTCCAATCATTGTGCGTCTTCATAAAATCAAAATGAGGAGTTTCTACTGGAATACTTCTCCAGGAAAGTTGTTGGAGTTGAGATAGTTGTGGCAACTCTAGCATGTTCGGGTCGCAGTAAGATTCTGTAAATAAGATGTAATTATAATATTATATAATATGTCATTTAAAAACCAATACATGAAAAATCTTTTTCTTTTGTTTTAAATTTTCTTAATATAGCAAAAGCAACTAGCTTTACAGCAAGCAAAAAATTATTTTTCAAGAAATCTAAAGTGAAATAAAATTATGATATTTTTTGTGTGATTATTTTCATAGCAATTATTTTAAAGAAATAACGTTTAAAAAGTTATGATTTTTGTACAATTGCTTAAATCTATAATTTTATTTGTTAGAGAAACAATAGATAAAAGGAAAATTAAATTTACGACACTTTGAAATTTGTATTAAAAATGTTTTTAGCACTGTGTCTTACTACCCATTCAGACTATAAACTTATTTAATAATTACACTAATGGTTTTAGGGATTAGGAAGGTAATATTTATAGAAAGTGTCACATTTGTGAGGAGGGAGGGTGGAAATTATTTTGAAAAAAACACACTCAGTACACCTGACCGAGATTCTAACCTCAATCTCCCCATCATTGGTAATTTAGTCTAACGCAAAAGTGGCGTGTTAGACCACATGGCCACCAAAGCGGGTATGTTAAATATTGAAAGTGTTTGTTCAAGCAATTATATAGTAAATTATATTGTCCCACGTTTAGGGGGACTATATAATTATATTCTTAAATTTAACGAGACTTAAAAAAATATTGACTGCTAAATCACCTCCATATTTGTTATAGGTTAAAACAATCTAACCAAGGCTTTATATTTAGTTTAAATTACAAAAATAATGGCCAACTAAGCCATATTCAATTTTTTATTTTATTACTAAGATCTTTATACGTCTTACCAAATAACACAATAATGGACATATATTTAACCAACTTCTTTGATAGATCCTATTTTAAATTAGGGCAAGGCGAACCTATAAATGAAATAGATATAAAATAAATAAATATACTGCTGAGTGTAAAGAATTCAACTGTATGGAGATGCTTTCATACAAAATAAATTGAGAATAAAAATTTGGTTGAATCAGTGCTCTAAACAAGAATTGATTTAAATACCAGTACATTGGGCCCGATCTGTCACTCATGGGACTGTGGCAAGGTCGGAACACAAAAAATGTTGGTTAGTCAGAGAAGAAAGAAAAAGTTAACAAAACACACACAAAAAGGACCCAAATATATATTATTGATTTTCTAAAAAATATTGGTGTGTTTATCTTTTACATATAGAATAAAATTTAAATAAGGCCGCATAAAACAAAATATTTGATCAGAAACCATAGATTTATTGCTGGTGAAAAAAAGTCTGTAAGATTTTTGTTGTTTGTTGTTGGCTGCTAAATCTCTTCACTTCTTTAGCCACAAAATATCCAGAGGCGTTTAAGTAGAATGCTGTTCTATACAGTGAAGAGCCAAATCAAATGCTTGGAACAGCAGTAACTCACAGACAAGTACAGACAAGCAGTGGAGCAGGACGGTCAGATATGGCACAGAGAGAGATATTCAGAGGTCTAATGTGAGGGGGTCTACTGTATATGTTAGAAAATAAACACCTGTAAACCAAATAATAATGAACAGTGGTCATCCGTATCAAATGCTCGTTTATTTTTGTTTATTTATTTGAGGTATTTAACTTGAAATTTTTGATTCGAATGATCATATCAGCATATTAGAATTTCTATGAGTGAGAACAAAAGACCCTACTAATTTTACTGGTAATGATAATTACCAGATACCTTCCAGGGTTATTTTACTTACAACAAATGATATTGGACCTAAGGAAGTTGTGGCACGGATTTTTATCGCTCAAGAAAAATATGTTGACTCGGATTCAACATCAGATCCTGAGATGAGAACTTTACCCCAAGACCATCGAGGTTGAAAATGCTAATTTAAATATATTATGTAACAACAACTTAGCTTATTTAAAAAGAACCTCCACAAGACAAGATTCAAACTTATATATACATTTCAATCATACTTTTAATTAAAGCTCCCTGTGAACAAACTGCTAGGTTGTGGAAAAACCTCTTTTTCTCTCTCCTTCTAGCTTACAAATTGTTTCATTGAGCTTTCTTAAAACCTTAACCATATTTTGAAGACATGAAGTGAACAAAACAAATTTATTAAGACCCTACTTGAGAGCAAAAAAATAATAGTACAATGAATATGAGTGGTCAAGAGTGACTGGTTAAAAAATGCAGCCTCAACATTGTGTATGCAAAATGTCTGCAGATGAGTATTCAGAGTGAATATCTAACATATGCACACCCAATATTGTGCATGCAAAGTACTTGCATGTGTATAACAAGTGGCTAACATATTATTAACACCCCCTGTGTATGCAAAGTGCTTGCATATGTATAGTAAGTGGCTAACACATAAGCAACCATCATTTTGTATACAAAGAGCTGTACATGTGTATTGGAGTGGAAATTTTGGCGTGATACCGTAAGCAACATTATACTTATGCCAAAATTAAGTAATCATTACTCTTCAATACCTACATAACCTTTGTAGGATTCTCACAAAAGCCAAGCCGATAATATCTATTCTATATCAGGAATCTTTACGCAGAATTTAAAAATTGCTTGGTTAAATATCCTACATACAAATATGACTTGTTATTCAGGTTAAAGGTAAATCAAGATATAAATATATACAATGACGTAACTAGACTGAGACAGCTGGGGCATGTGCCCTGGGCACCAAAGCTATTAACACTACTAGAAACAATAAAGTTTCCTTTCAACAATATATATTTATTTTGTTTTTATGATTTTGTAACTGGTATTAAAACTAGTAACCAGTTTGAGTACTAATATACAAAATCAGTCAAATTTTACAGAAGAGCTTTCAAGGGGTGCCATTTTCTTATTTTAACTGGGTGTCATCGGCTCTAGTTACACCTTTGAATGTATTAACTATCTTAAATGGAGATGTCAAGTTGCAATGTTTATTGTTTAACTTAATCTAAGAGAACAAATTGTAACATGATATAAATTATACCAATGCCAAAAAAAATTACACATAAGAAATCAAAACTAAATTATCTTATACAGTAAGGCCTCGCTTTATAGCGTTTCAATAATACAGCAGTTTTCACACTATGTCCGGCGCTTTTCTCGCTCTTTCAGCGTTTTTCTGCGTGACCCGCGGAGTGAATGGCTTTGGCCACCATTTTATGTCGGTAATTTAGTCCTATTACAGTAGTGATATGAAACTTTAAATTATGTTAATTATCAATTATCAAATGATTATGCGATAGTTTTCATTCAATTATTTTTATTTATGCACTTTATATACACTTGCAAAAATGTGTTATACATTGGAAAGGTAATAAAGGCTTTGTTCTGCTTTACAGTGGGCCCTGGAATCAAAACCATCATATGAGTAGGGCCCTACTGCATTTAAATTTGGTATTTTTAATGTTAAATGATTTGCTTATTCCTTACTTTTATATTACTGTAGTATTAAAAGTAAGCTATCAAGTGATTAAAGTTTTTTTAGCTATAAATAATCTATTACCTGATGGGAAAAAAAATATTTTTACCAAACAAGCTATACTAAAAGGTATTGTCATTTAGTCTGGTAGCTCAAAGAATAAAAATTTTATTTGGGTGAATCCAAACAAAATCTATAACAAAAGGTATACTGTCACCAATCTATTTTGATTCCTTTATTTAATGTAAATATAAAAAACATGTTAGGAATCACACTTTAGCCATCCTACTAAAATACAAATCATTCAATTGTATAAATGTATCTTAATTTTTTACAGTAAAATTTGCTAATACTTTACACTATAAGGAAAGTTTAAACAAATTATTTTAAAGTTAATGTGAAGTCATAGTTCCTGATTTATTAAGATTATGTTACTGTTGGAACCATTATGCATCTTCTCCATCTTGAGATACTGATCGTATATATACATCAATAATGCATAGAATTGTTCAGTCATGTCTTATACTAATCTTGACATAATTGTGAAAAACAAAATATATGTTTTGAATCATTGAAACAAAAGAACACACACCAACATGAAATGTTGAGAATAAAAGTATATGCTGTGTGTTTATTATATTATGTTTGTTGTTATGTTAAGTTGAAAATCTCCATTATGGATTAAAAGTTACAATCATTTCATAAATACTTATACAATAAAAATAGGCTTTCAAAGATATCTCTCCAAAACTTTATTGAATCCTTAAAAACCCCAGTGTTCAAAAAAAATGGGTTGCAGTGAATTTTTAAAAGCATCTCCTTAGCCTAAATTAAATTAATATTAATAATGATTTAACAATTTAAGAACAATTACACATTTCTCACTAATCCAAGAAAATGTTATCATTTATTTAGTTGTGATCAAAATTGGGGAAAAGGAGAGAGAAACTCAAATTATTTTATTATATGAGTATTCAAATTTTCTTGGATACAATAACTTAAATGTACTCATAAGATGTGAAACCTGTTATTTTATATCAGGGCTGGCTATTTATGAAAGAGTCAGACAGTAGAAAAATAGAAGAGTCGGAGTCGTAATTGAAGGCTTGGTGTAAAGAGTCCAGAGCCCTGTTTTATATCTTGTACGTTTAACATATTTTAAATAATCATTACATTTATCACCATGGACAGTAATAACTTAGTTTAAAATAAAGGAATGAGAGGGATAGTTTAGAGATAGTGCACCTGCATTAGCAAAGAGAAAGAATTAGAAACCTACTATGATAAATTGGCTGTGGAAAACCAATTTTAGTTCCACCGCCTGAGATTTGAAACTTAACCTCCTCCCCAATGGTAAACTAGTTTAGTGTGAGATGGACGCTTTAGCCTGTGTGACAACAGATGAAAGTTTATAGAATAATGTAAAGAGTTATTAGTCAAAGTATTGATACAAAACTTTATCAGCAAGCTTGATAATCCAGATAGTATTGGGAAGGCTGGACCTTGAAGACAAAGGTGTATTTTCTTAAAATAAACAATTGTTACCTTGAGTATTTTTCCTTAATTTTATAGCTAATATTCATTAGTCATATTAAAATGTAGGCCTACTAAAAACAATTGCGTTAATTTTTTTAAATATTTGTATGGTTCTTAAACCAACCACATAAGCACTTTCTAAGGACTATAAATAATTGTAATAAACCAATCATAAAATCTAGTGGGGGTCATCTGAACAATTAATTCTTGAAGCAGTTTATACACAAAGTATGACAGTGGGGTGAAAATGACAGGAAAATCTCACCAGCTTCAAACATTTTGAAACCGAAAATTAGGAAAAATATCATATATACTCATATATGTGTATTGTGATGCTGAAAATAGGGAAAAATGATAATATCTACAAGGTGCTCAGTATTGTGATGTGGTACCAAATTTTGTAAACCCTGTCGAATGGAAGAAATCGCAAAAAAAAAATCTCTTCAGGAGTGGAAACAGATAAATAAAAAAATGGACGAGAAAATTCACAGGAATTGACGATTCATGATATATGACTTTTCAATGCAATTAATTGACATTCCACTGCCTTTACTCATGAAGTGGTGGCAGAACAGCTGCACTACCATAAACTAAGTTCGAGGTCGGTACCCAAAATGCTTAGAGAGGATTAAAGGGAAAACGTATGGGATAATTTTTGGAGTTTTTGCAACAGTACCAATGACACATATTTTTATTAGTAATCGTAGGTAATGACATGTGGGTTTTTCATGTGACAGCAGAGAGCAAGCAAGAATCTATGCGTTGGCGGATTAATATAGGCTCCCCTAAACACAAGACCTGGTGCTAAGTGACTTTCATCTGTTCCTACTACACCTGAAGAGATTTCTTGTTAAAAGTTTGACAGCAACAATAAGATGAATGAAAAAGTTGAGAGTTGTCTCAAAACACAGGCAGCCAACTTCTATGAACAGGGTATAAAATATATTTTGCTACGTTGTAAAAATTGCCTCGATTTCAGTGATTATATTGAAATGTATATTATGGTATGTAGAATTAGATGAAAATAAAATAATTTAGTATTTCTTTTAAAATCCAAATGGTATTTACTTCCTGGATGTGCCTCGGCTCGTATGTCCTTGTAAATTAAAAAAAAAGTTGTTACATTTTTCTTGGTAATAATTTTACTTTTTTGCGACACCATACATATTTATAGCTTCCCTGATGTAAGGTAAAAAGGAAATGGACACTTTTCTTATACCTTTATTTTGTATCAGTTCTCCAATTTGGTATTGACGCTTATTACATCGCTGATCTATTAAAAATATAGTTTAATTATAATCTCAATTGGTAATAATCAGAAATGGAGATAGTTATTAAGTAAGAAAGGATATAATGATATTTAAACTATTAAGGAGGAGAAAAAATGTGATCTGTCTTTAAGTATTTACCCTAAATATTAAAGGTCTATTTCACAAAGAAAGAGATGCAAAAACTAACCAAAAACCTATTATAGTGATCATGGTTTGTTAAGTGACCAAGCGCAAAAAAGAGAGTTTATCACCAATGTAATTACCCAACTTTACAAAAGAGTAATGCTAATATAATTGCTTTTAAACAAACTCACACTCATTATGTTCACTTTAGTTAATATTGTGAGTTGCTATTTGCAATATAACAATCACATTGAAGCATAATAGTAAAATATAATTATGGGCTCAAGAAAGTAAGGAGTTCTTCAATTTATGGTATCGATAACTAGGCCTAATTATTGTGTCAACTACCCAGTTAAATCTTGTTTATTATATGAACCAATTAAGACTTTTTAATTTCATGCCCTCATTATTACAGATTAGTTGGCTCTAATATGTTTATAAATATAATATAGTTATTAATTTTTTTTCCAACCACAGCCATATAACTAAATAACCAACACCAACAAAAATTAGACTAAATTCTAATTTTAAATTCCCTGATATATTTTTTAAATATTTTTACTTACTAGATGACATTAGGAACTCAAAAGTTAATTTTTACACTTTAAAAAATATGCCAAATATCCCTATCTCAAGCTAGTTCTATCCAGTCCAACTCATTACACCCTATCTTACTCAGGTCCATTCTAATGTTATCCTATCTGTGTATATGTCCTCCCAATGGTCTCTTCCCATTTGGTTTGGTTCTATAATCTCCCATTCACATTGCATGTCCTGCCCACTGTAATCTACATGACTTGATTATCCTAACATTGTCTTGTGAATAGCACAGGGTATGTAACTCATCAGTATGCAACTTCCTCTACTCTTCAATAGTCTCATTCCTTTTTGGACCAAATATCCTAAAAAAGCACCTTGTTTTCGAACACCCTAGAGAACCAGTAAAATTATTATTTTGTATATTCTGAGTTCCTTGACAGCAGGCGAGATGTCAACAACTTACTGACCAAGTAATAAAATGAATTTCCTGACTGTATTCTTTTCCTAATTGCCAATCTAATGTTGATATTAAGCGTATATGCCGAAAGGGTACTTAGACGCGGTGAAAAATAATAAAATAATATTGTTATTGTTAGTTACAATCGTTCATAAATATTTAAACTCACTAACCCATTCAAATGATATGTTGCACAAAGTAATATCTGAATTATAATCCACAATCTGTGTTCGCTTTGTGATCAAATACTTAGCCTTTTCAGCGTTCCCTTCTTTACTATTGCCCAACAAAGCTAAATTATCTATATATCTTAATAGCTGCATTGTACCATTTAATGTGAAGACTTCCTTACTCTTTTGCACTACCCTGACAGCATACTCTAAGGCTGGATTAAAAAGTGGCCCAATAGGGAAAGTTAATCTCCTTGTTTCAATCCATTATGTATATTAAAAGCTGATAAGTGGCACCCAAGCCGTGCCCTGCCACGTGTATCAGTCAAACATACCTCAAATAGCTTGACAAGTTTTTTGCATATTCCAAACTTAACAAAAATTGCATATAATCTATTTATTTTAACTGAATCGTAGACTTTTTTTAAATCATATAATGTATTAACCATCAGGTTGTATTCACACTTTTGTCTAATATTGGCCGAATAGTAAAAATTTGTTCCATTGTTGATCTATTTTGTTAAAATCCACAATGATGATCTCTAATTATTTCCTTTGCATATGGAGTCGATCTCATTATAATAACGTTAGATACAATTTTATAGCATGTTGGCAGTAGTGAGGTACCTCTACAAAGTAATTTAACCTTTTAAACAATGTCACATGGTTTATGATGACTATAACACAACATAAAAAACATCCAGCAGGATTTACCATAGCACATGTGCAAAATATATAGAAAATATAAAAACTATTATGTTATTTTGAATTCAAATCGATTTATTTTGTATTACTCAAGTGTGACAGCTTGGTTTTTATAACAATGAAATTCATGTTGTGTATAATTAAATGTGCAAAAATGAAGTACATCAGTGAGAGAATATTTTGAAATTCTAGATCAATGTTGTTCATATGAATGTGTTTCAACTGATTTCTTAAACTGTTCAAAGTGTCTGGTTCTAAAGTGTGTTTTGAGGGTACTATTCTGTTTTGACATGTATGGACAAAGCGAGCACTTGAATCGTGGTGGCTGACCACACTCGTATCGAAGATGATAAACAAGCGAGTGTTTCCACCTATACAGCTTGCTACACTTGGGACACACAAAATGACCTGTTTTACCAGCAATTGGGCTCAAAGTAGCTATGTAGTTTTCCACTTTATCATTATCTGATAAATTTAAAGTTGTTGTAGTATCATGAAAAGTTGATGGCATTTCACAAAAATTTACAGTGAAATGTTTATAATCTTCATCTTTACTGTAAGTTGAATAACTGGAATCTGAAATTTAAAATAAATATAATTAGAGTGTAATTTAGAAAGAATCAGTGAGACAAAAATTACTGAGACAAAAATTATTACCATACAAAATACAAGTTACTATAATGTAGTTAATGTATTACTATAGAATGGTTAGTTAAGTTACCATTTATATCCTAAAAAGATAAATAGAACACTTAGTCATAAATAATTTAAAATATTAATTTATAAATTATTTTAATGGTTTTAAATAACAATAAATATCTATACTAGATAAAGGTATATCTAATAACTTTATCGTATTACCTATTAAAATTACATGTACCATGTTAAATTCTAGATTTATACTTTTTTAAATGTATTTAAAAATATATTATTTCAACAATAAGAGCAATAGATGAGTTACTTCTATGTGTAATCTTAGAAGCACAAAATAATTGAGTAGCTTCTTTTAATTGTTTGTATTTTTATGAAAAGTTTAAAAAAGTACTGGTATATTAGCAAAGGTTAAACAAAGAGTTAGCCAAAATTTCTCTTTTTATTTTTCTACAAAATGTTTTGACTAAACTTTATATGGAAAACTTAAAGCCCATAACTATAGTCTAAATTAAATTAAAGCAGCGGTCACCAACGCGGTGCCAGCAGGGCTCATATTGCCTGCTGACCTATTTCTGTGTACCCTCAATTGATTATTGAACCAGCTCATTTAAGCACAGGGTGTAGAGTACATAGCGTAGAAATCAGCTTCGTTCAAGCAACTGAGTGTTAGACTTCTATCACACCATTAATGACTTACTAAATATCCAGTCAACATATGTTATGGCCATTCAGTGTCTGAAGTAATGCAGAAAGAGACTATCTTATGAGCATACTGAAATTAGTTCCTGACTTCTGTCCTTACTTTAATATCAGTTTGCTTGTGAGTTGCCTAATGCAAGGAACCTGTTCTTGTCTATATTCTTTGAGTGGTATATCAGGTACATATAGCTATAAAACTGTTTTCTGGTGCTTTGTGATTTATTGTTTTTATGACATATATGTTACAATTAGGGATGGGTCGATACTTTTCGTGATACCTCGATACCAACGATATTTGGGGGTATCAAGTATCGAGTGGGCGGTTATAAATAGTATCCAGTATCGAAAAAATATAAATATCTTGAAAAATTCTTGCAAAAATTGAAGAAATCGCAGTGAAATCGATTAAAAATATTTTTCTAGCCCAAGACAATAAAATATAGGGATTGTAGTGTCACCACACTTAATTGGTATGACACAATACAAAAAACCATAAAAGCTTGGCGATAATCCATCAAAAACTGCCGCCATGACGGTGGTGTAGAATCGGCATAGTACTACTACTCGGCTAACTGGTAACATAGGCCTAGGCGCGATGCAATACATCAGGTGTCACATCATGAAGAGGTTCTTTGGACTTTGTTCTCTCCTGCCACGTTCATAGCGACAGCCAATAATAGCATGTTAAAGTGGAGGTGTCAAATCAAAAAGGATGAACTTACAGTCGATTTCACGGAGTTTTGAGTTAGTAAAACGTGTCATTTTCTACGAAAGCGGCTGCTCAGTGTTTACATAGTTTGTTTTTTGTGCCAAGGGCGGGTAGTAATAATTAATGTCAGTGTGGTTAATCCTATCTAATGGGTTGGTATCGACTTTAGTATCGGTATTGAGTATAGTTAGAAAATGTTGATATCAAGTATCGAAAAAAACTGGTATTGACCCATCTCTAGTTATTATGATTTTAGTACCGTGTCTTACTACCCGTTCGGGTTATACCCTATATTAAGATGTAATAACATCATAAAATTTCAATACAAATCTCAACTTAATAAAATACCATCTTAATATTTTTTTAAGATTGCGCCTTACTACCTATTCAAGTTACACGCCTATGTAGGCTACTAATTATGCTAGTTTTAGAGATGAGAAAGGTTGAATTTATAGGAAGTCTACCCACATCTGTGTGTAGGGAGAGTGGAAAACCATTTTGAAAAAACTACCCTAAGTACACCCAAACAAGCCTTAGGCCTTGGGCCTTAGGATGATAGTGCAGAAATAAAAGCTGTTATCTATTATGCTTAGCACTGCGTATTAAAGTTTAACTGATGAAATTATTAAGCAAGAAACAATACTTTATTTCCTATTATTTCTAACATACCTTATATAGAATCATAGAAGAGGCAGATAGTGATGACCTAAAAAAACTTTAAATCTTTTTATTTTGATGAAACTTTTTTTTTAGTACCACCTCTTACTATCTGTTCGGGTTATATGCTTATACACAAATTAAGCTAATGACTTTAGGGATTAGGAAGGTTGTATTTAGAGGAAGTGTACCTACATTAGAGTGGAGGGAGAGTGGAAAACCATTTGTGACAAACCACCCTAAGTACACCCAAACACCCGCCTCGGTGGCGTAGTTGGCTAACGCGCTAGTCGTATTGAGCTTGACTGTCGAGGATGGGGAGATCGAGGTTCGAATCTCGGTCGGGTGAACTGAGGGTGGTTTTTCCTAAATGGTTTTCCATTCTCCATCCACACAAATGCGGGTTCACTTCCTCTAAATTCAGCCTTACCCATTCCTAATCCATTAGCGTAATTAGTACTTAAGCGTATAACCAGAAAGGGTAGTAAGACGCGGTGCTAAATAATAATAATAATAATAATAATAATAATAATACACCCAAACAAGATTCAAACCTCGATCTCCTTAGCATTGCAGTCAAAACATTAACTAAACTAAAATGTTATTTTATTTGATTTTATAATTTTTATCAATCAAACTTCCTTCCATCAACTGTGTTTAACTATAGTATATATAGGTTACTTAAAGCACTGAATAAAAAAGTGGTGATATGGCGGGCAAAAATGATGTCATTGTTACTATGACTTATGACATTTGATATACATATACCAAATGTCGAAGTCATATATATACTGATACAATGGATTACCATTTAAAATAATAGTTGAGAGATAATATATAACCACCAGACTAATCAATAGAATCTGGAGTCATGCCTTCCAACTATTTAAACCCTTCATAAAGCAAGATGTATGTGGTGTGTGTTTGGCCCAATAAAACATTTTATTTTTACTACCAGAATAAATTTTTTAAAGTCTTTAATTACTTTATTTTACTAATGATCGAACTGTCAATGGATAGTGAAGACATTTAAAGTTTCTCTCTCAGTTTCCATATCTCTGACAGCAGACGTACAACGAAAAGGCACATTTCGTCCATCACACTCACAGGGTAAAAGTCTATTAACGTACATTCAAAAGGCCATGTTTTTGTATCACAGTATACGTGATAAAACAGTGAGGTTATGGGGGTTTCCTAATGCTAGTCTTTTATAAATGTTTATGTTGGTGGCCCTAAATTACCAAAAAATTATAACACTAACCGAAGCTTTGAGTACAATATACAAAAAAAGTAATATGTTTATGCATACAAATGGTCAGGTCTACAAGAAACTGATAACATTAACCGATTGATAACATTATCTGGGATCACAATAAGTGGCGCCTACTGTAATTATACCTTTAAGGTTAGACTGCACAGAATCATGAGTGTGTTTACTATTCCTGTAGTGTTAATAAAGATTAAAATGTTACCACTTGTAAAACCCTAACCCCAAAATATTAGCCAATAATCTGAGACTATATATATTCACCCCTTAAAACCTTTTGAAGCCCTTATGAACTAATATGTAAAAAGGGTTTGGTCAAAGCTGGAATACACACAAAAACCTTTTCCCAGAATGTTTCCTGTTGATATTTGCTTTTGGCTCATCATTTTTGAGCCATCAGTGCATAATTTGAAAAAATGAATAATTTTGTGAATGTTTGGGAATTAAAAAATTTAAAAAATATTTAGCCACACTAATCAATATTTGAATGTCTATAGTATGAGTTCCATCATTAAAACCAATGATCAATATCGGATTAACATGTTTGACTTAAGTATCCAATTATATTTTTTTAGCACCGCACCTTACTACCCGTTCGAGTTATATGCTTATGTACTAATTACGCTAAAGGTTTTAGGGATTAATAAGGTCAAATTTGGAGAAAGTGTAGCCACATTTGTGTGGAGGAAGAGTTAAAAACAATTTTGTTAAAACCACCCTCGGTACACTCTACCAATATTCGAGCCTCAATCTCCCCGTCATCGGCAGTCTAGTCATTTGCGAGAATAGCACGTTAGACCAAGCGGCCAGCAAAGCCAGTAGTATCCAAATTTAACAACAATGTTTCATAGTTTGCACCTGAACAACATCCTTGTGGTTTTGAAACATATTAAAACATATTACAGTGTTTCTACACTGTTTTCATAATTTTATTTATTTTAATTTTTGTGATGCATTAATTTCACTGTGATATAAGATATGTTTGCTTTTTTTAAGCAATATTTTGAAAATAAATCTAATTAATGAAGCACAGTAATGTATTCAGCAGTGATGAGTTGGTTCCAGTTATATTATTTCGGTTCTCAGTTCAAAACTCTATTTATTCAAACAAACTACTATCAAGTTATTTGTGATATACCAATGTAAATATATTTATCACTTACTGAATTTTGTTGTTTTTATTGTTATTGTTATTATTGTTATTGTTGTTATTATTGCTGTTATTATTGCTACTATTATTATTATTATTATCATCATTATCATCATCATCATCATCACCACCGCGTCTTACTACCTGTTCGGGTTATACGCACTTACGCTAATGTGTGATGGTAGGGTGATTGTGAGATGAAATGGAGGACCTACAGTTTAACGTGGAATCCGAACCACGTTGGAGGCCTGGCATTCCACACAGTCACAAGTTGTGATTAATACACGTCTTGTCAGAGGTGAAGGAAGGGTTTGACAATCAGATAAATCTGTATCGGGACCGAGGATTGAACCCCGGACCCTCAGCACAGAAGTCAGACACCTTACCCCTAGACCACCAGGTCACCATATTTTTGAACAAAATAAATTATTTACTATGGCCACTTCAGTGGTCAAATGGTCTAAGGTGTCACACTCGTGTTGAACTAGGTTGCTGAAGATATGGAGATCAGAGCTTGAATCCCGGTCGGGTCTACTGAAGGTGGTTTTTTCCTATGGTTCCCCACTGTAATTCCACGCAAATGCAGGTACATTACCTATAAAATGCTTACTTCATCATCCTTACCCCCATCATATATAATATGTATAACTTGAACAGGTAGTGAGACATGATAATAATAGTAAAAACGTATTTATTCATCCTACACTTACACAAATAAGCTCGTATTTGTATAGTGTTTACACCCCAAAAAAAAAATGAACTACTAGAATGTTTCATTAATATATTAACTTTATTTTAGTAAAATATTAACCAACAAAAATCAATATTTTCTGAAATAAATTAATAATTTATATGTTCAATATAAAACTTTAAATAGGTTTTCAAACAATGTGAAATTCCTGTCTCGTTTTGTACAATAAGTTCTGCTTCATTAGTGGTTCAGTATCAACTATAATACATACAGCCCAAATGGGTGGCAAGACGAGGGAGGTGTTTAGAAGCAAAACTATCAAAAATAAACACGCCTATAAAGTCCATAATAAAACTTTTAATTTTGAATCAAATTCAAATCTTTGCTAAATTACTCGAATCAAATCCGATTTGAATCTCATGCCTATAAAAAAGATTTGAATTTAGTCAGAATTAAATCTCATGCCTAAAGAAATGTTTTAGTCAAATTCAAATCAAATGCCATGCTAAATTTATTTTATCAAGTTGAACCCCATGCTTGAGAAAAAATTAAATTGAATATATTTTAAAAATGGGTTCATATCGGAATTAAATAATTTATTTTAGGCTTATGTTGATAATGTTTCAAATCGAATCAGTGTTTAATATTTTACTATATTAAGTTTCAGAATCCAATCCAATAATGAAATATTTCAAAAATGTAGATGAACCTAGGTTAATTTTAAAAAAGTATTCAATATCAGTAATCTCAAAGGGTTATAAATCAAATAAAAATAACACCATTATTTTAATCTTAATGTAAAGGTTGATTAATATCTGATAAAAGGTGGGCATAGTTACTTTAAAAAAATACAAGATAGTCATTGTCACAAACATCATTCCTTTATGACCTGTAACTTGATAAGTTTTTCTATTCACTCTAATATGCAACTGGTTTCCGATCTGATTTTATCAATTTGTTAACTAAGTATGAATTATAGATTTGAATTTTGAGCTAAGCCCATCGAATCAAAATCTAGGATTTATTTGGATTCTCAATTTCAAATTGAATCCAAATCTTCCAATAATAAGATTCAAAATTTCAAATCCAAATCTTTAGTAATATTCGGTATTGAAATTTCGAAGGCCTAGAAATAATAAATAAAAACATTGGGTAGGGTAAAGTAATTAACTATTTTCAGTACAATAACAGAGATTATGAACTAGAAATTAGGCTGCCATCATTAAAAGCCTTGCTGAAGTTATAATATTAGAATAAATGAATAAATAAGTTGTATACAAAAAAAATTGTTATCTCAACACATAAAATAATATCTGATAAAATATTTTGTTTAGTGAGTAAATAAGATGGCAGAATTTTGAACTTGTAAAATGAGTCATTGATTTAGTATTTATGTAATAGTTACAAGCTTCATGATTCAGCAGCTTACTAAACATAAAAATAATGGCTGAAAGAATGTTTATATTAAAATAATGATAACATATTTTTACTTAAACTATGTTTATTTTAGTGTGTATAAATTTATTTGGAGTTGTTTATTGTATATAAATAAAAACCGAAAAACTGCAAGCTGACTTTCTAGGAATAAAAAAAGAAAAGGTGGAAATAATTAATAGCTAGATAGTTTCTAAGCGGATAAAATCATCGGGAAGGGAAATGGCTGTCTGGAAATCAAGAAAACTTTACTTTTTTTTTTCTTCTCTTGGCAAAGGATGTTTCACAACCACAAATAAAAGTATTAGTTGTAAATTTGAAAAGAAAAATGTGGACACCACAAAGCCAATATGAGAGAAGGGGGCTTTAGTTATTATTATTTGAGGTAATTAACGTGCACTTTCTGAACCGACCAATTATATCCACACACAAGAATTTCTATGAGCGAGAGCAAAAGAACCCACCAATTTTGCCGGGAAAGGTATTTTAACATACCTTCAAGGGTTCTTTTCCATGCCACAATATTGACATAGGACCGCCGGCTTTACTTCCCCTCCAAAGGAAGTTGTGCTATGGATTTGTATTGCTCAAGAAAAATCTGCCAAACTCGGCTGGGTTTGAGCCCGAGGACATCGGGTCCTGAGGCGAGCACTTTAGCCCAAGACCATCGAGACCCTGGGGTTTAATTAAAATGTGTTCCACTTTCTGGTATGACTTGTCTAATAACCCAAGTTTATTGTGGGTATTGTGAAGGCCCACTGAGCAAACACAATAAAAGAAAAGAGTTTCACTAGAGAAAAATACAGGTAAATGTTTAAAATGTTTAGAGTGTAAAGCATAGAAAAAAATATTATATTTTATAGCTATTTAGTGAAAACCTCTTTTCCCTACTCGAAGTACATTAAGTTATTCAAATACAACATAGTTTGTTTACATATATATTTTTTAATTGATCAATATTAATTTAAGATAAAAGTAAAGTAAGATTTTTTATATTTTAGTTGAGAAATATTATACAAAACATTTTTATCATCTCAATAAAATATTAAAGTACAAATTATTTATTTTAATGTGGTTTATTAAACAATTAAATTACATTCGTCTCTAAAATATTTGATAAATAGCTACAGGTGATTTACTTTAAAACAATCTAATTCTTGATTAAAATTTAAAGTGTACTTTGTTATTAAAGCTCCCAATTAATAATATTATGTTTAGAATGTAAGTGTGTCTTCAAGTGCACTTTTTGTTTCATTTTCGTTGATAAAATCGACATCAAAATCTCAGTTCTTGACCACAGTCAAATTTCAAATGTGAGTTTAGGCCTATTTTGTAGCAATACTTTTGGCCACATTTGGAACAACAAAATGTCCCAAGTATCTTGCTTGGGACTCTTCCCACTGGGTGGGACAGTAATATATTCAAGTTTTTCAGTAGACCTGGGTTCTGATTTGAAAATGTTTCAATAAAGTCCAAATTAGTGTTTTCAGAGGTACATGGCAAATCTTCTACAAAATGTGGCAAATCTGAAATCAGAAAGCCAGAGATATTTTATTTTTAATAGTCAAACATGTATAAGTTTATTCCCAGCTTATGGTTACAAACAAAACGCAAAATTGTATTTATTGAAAGAAAATAGGGTTTCTAATTAAGTACCAAAGCTTGATGGCATGTCATCAAGAAGTGGGAAAGTTGACAGCAAGAAATCAACACTGTTAATTATGACATCAAACTGTGGGATAATTTAAACCATCATGAGTCATCACTGCTGAGCATAGTATTACAACAATCCCTCTAATTTCAATAGAGATGTTAGAGAAATTAAGTGATAGGAAAACCGTGTTAAAAGGCGGCCAATGATTGCTATTTTTTACACTGTAACATTATTTATGAACATTTACAAACATATGTTATTGTTAGTCTAAGTGAGATAGTACATTTTTTCATAATTTTAAGGGGAAAAAAAGGCATTCGAAGAAGAATTTTTTTATTTTTTCAAATCTATTTAAGATGTATGCATTAATTACACTTATTTGGTAGGGATGAAGAAGATACAATTTAAATCATTTGTGCGGCGGAAAGAGAATGAAAAACCATTTAAGAAAAATCAATCTGAGTAAACCTGATCAGGATTTGAATTTAAATCTTGATGTCATCAGCTGTTGACACCTTACGACACCTTAGACCATTCTACCATTGAAGCGGGCAAGTGGCATTTCAAATTAGAGCTTGCCACAAGTAATAACATTATGTTGTTGAAGTATTTCAAAATGTTTTAGGATTAAAAAGTTGTTCTTCCATGTATGTAAGTGCTTTGCCATTGTCATCTAGATCTCTTTCAATTGTTTTATCTGGAATTGTAAAATATTTTTAAAGTTTCCAAACCATGAAAGTATATATATATATCCTTGTACTTGCGGTGATAAATAACAACAACAATAATAATAATAATAATAATAATAATAATAATAATAATAATAATAATAATAATAATAATAATAATAATAATAAATAATAATAATGTTAGTATGTTTGACAAGAAAATCCCAAATTGTTTTAAAACAAAATAAAATGTAGGCTCTATTAGTTACTTTTATACAATCAACTCTCGATAACTCGGACCTCGATATCTCGGACTTTGGATAATTCGGACAAAATTTTCTGAAAATAAAATGTTATATAGTAACACGCCAGCCACATTCTGGCAGGCTAAAAATGTTTAAGAATTAGTGTAATGAAGAGTGCTGGTGGAGATCTTGCAACGCAATGCTACTACCCCCCCCTCCCCCCCATCTCGCCCCCGCACAAACAGGCCTTGTAGACCTATATATATAATTTTCAAGTCAAGTACTATAGGCCTATTGTTATATCAACCTTTCCTAATCAAGTACTTAAATGTGTTATTTGTTTATCTGTCTTATCTGATATGTATTGTTTATCTTGTCATATTAAAGTATAATATTACTTTAGATTAAGTATTAGTTTGCATCCCTTAGGCACTACTTTATTTCCCCTTGATAAAAGTGACATTTCATAACTTGGGCAGACCCCCACCCATTTTAGTGCAAATTATCAAGAGTTGACTGTACAGGTAAGCTATACTGTAGAATAAAAAATAGTTTTAAGGCCTTGTTTAGTAGTAACTGATAGCACTGTGGGGGGTATAATATTATAAAGCCATATTATTATACCCCTCCACAGTGCTATCAGTTACTACTAAACAAGGCTCTAAAACTATTTTTATTCTACAGTATAGCTTACCTGTACAGTCAACTCTTGATAATTTGCACTAAAATGGGTGGGGGTCTGCCCAAGATTATGAAATGTCAGTTTTATCGAGTGGAAATAAAGTAGTGCCTAAGGGATGCAAACTATTACTTAATCTAAAGTAATATTATACTTTAATATGACAAGATAAACAATACATATCAGATAAGACAGATAAACAAATAATATATATATATATCTCAAGTAGGGCGATTACCTAACAACAATTACAGCAGAAGTTTGGAAGGCCTTGTCTCAGGAACCAGTAAACGTAGAACATACATTCATTAGGAATTTTTTTGAGGTCTACTATCCACACCCCAGTTACTTCCCACATAAATAGGAACACCTTGAAGACCTTCAACATTTCTAGTATAATCGCGTAACCTGGGTTTCTCTTAATTATTTTGTACAATTTTCTGATGCATGATTAGTGAATCAGTTAAATATAGTTTCTAGTTCTTGAAATAATAATTGTGGCCATAGAAAAATAGTTGTTTTAAGCTTAGTTGCTAACCCTCAAAATAGTTATTGTTAATCTGTAAAATATAACAAAGTAATTTAGTTATTTCCATGTGGAGGTAAGCAAAAACAAAACCCTTATGAAATTTCCAAAATTAGTACTAAGGAACAAAGTAGTTTTAAAAAAATTACTAAGGAACAAAGTAGTTTTAAAAAAATTACTAATGAACCCATGTATACGTTACTGTTTGTATATGGGTCATTCTCAAACTGAGGGACAAATAAGAAATCTAAAAATAAAAAAAATAAAAATTTTAGGAAAAGAATAATTTATTGCTTGATTACATCAAATACATTAAAGAATTAAGTAATAATATTGGCAGAGCATGATTTTACAATTTACTCATTTTTTAAAATTCTTTTTAGTTTTACCAAAGTGGCTATCCATAATCCATCACTTCTCTAACGCTGTTTCAGATGCAAATAAATAAGTTATAATCTTCTAAATCTAAATAAAATATGTATTTTTAATAAGTATATCATATTTTTAGCAAAAAAATTAAAAAATCTAAATTTGTTCTTAATTTATTGGAGTTAGGATTTTGTAAGTGAAGAATTATACAAAATTCATAAGTTAGAAGCATTAAATTTTCCAAAATCCAAAGAAAATTAGGCTAAGTTTTACATTTCTAATTTTTCATTTATGTTTTGAATAGCTTAAATGTTAATAATTGGTAATAATATTTATTTATTTTAGTAATAGGCCCTACTGTTAGTGAGAAATATATGATTTTATTTTCATTAGAAAAGTGACGTGTGTGTTAGCAAAGTGGTGTGGGCGTTAGCAAAGTTGTGTGGCCATTAGCAAAGTGATGTGGGTGTTAGCGAAGTGATGTTTAGGAAAACCGCACAAGTTAATTTGGACTTTGCAGAACGAAATTTTGCTAAATAAAAGTTACACCTTAATTTTAAATGCACATTTTTATCAAAAACCAACAATTAAATAAGTTTTGTACTATTTACTCTTCAAATACAAAAAGTGTCAATCTGAAAAACATCAGTGATTCAACAAAACTAAATATTAATAGCGCAAACAAAAGGGCCATTGGCCTTGTAACTGAAAAAAAAAAGTGTAATTGATGATATAAATTATTAGTTTTAAATCACAAATTGGCAAAAATCTACAATTTAACAAAGTTTTGGAATTTATAGAAAATATTATTTCCCTTAAGAAAAATGTATGGAGTTGGAAGAACTCCAACTATTTGGTTACCTACATTGATTAGCCATTTTTCATGAAAATTCTGTATAAATAAAAATAATAATACAAGGCAAACAAATATTCTGGCTCCCCTTTTTTTCTGAAACACACAGCCCTCCTCTTTGATTTTTTGTTTTAAGGATTTTGAAATGAACATTTTCAATGTCACACTATTTGAAGTGTTATTAACAAGTCACCTCTTACAAAATTCAGTAAAATATATTTCAATATGAATGCATTAAAACTATGTTACCACTTATTTATATTTCACCTAAGTGAATTAAAATAAATCACAGGACCCTTGATATAGTAGACAAACAAAAACGAGACTTATTTCAATATTTTTGTTACATCTTAACTTTGGCGTAAGAAACTACTAACGAACCTTTTCTATTCACTGTTCACTGGAGGTTCTGACAAACTGAAAGCATCAGAAATACCCAACCAATGATGCTAAGCCTAGTGAGCAATATTGTGTCAGTAGCAAAGCTAAATTTTGCTAGTTCCTCCAAAATAATGGCAAATTTTCAAATTTCATACTCTATTTGAAACTAGTCCTTTCTAGCGCGACCTGCTTTTTAATATACTTGTGTGAAGTGTTAAAATACCACTCCACCCCTTTCATTCCATATGTTTGTTTAAAAGTCCGCGATGCTATCATACTAATGTTATCAGCTATGTTTCTCGAAAGAGGGAGAGTAATAAGTCACTCTAGTAGGTCACTGCTTGCTTTCACTCTCTTACTCGCTATCAATCTTATCCTTTTTCTGACTCACAGAATCTTAACAGCCACAGAAGAGTGGGTTTGAATTGAATGTTGGTTCATTATATGCTCTGCAGACCGCATAGGATCATATATCAGGCTGCAATGAATGTTAGTTCATTATAAGCTCCGTAGGCCACACAGGATCACATATCAGGCCACATTGAATGGTGGTTCATTATAAGCTCCGTAAGGCCACACAGGATTATAGATCAGGCCACATTGAATGTTGGTTCATTTTAAGCTCCGCAGGCCACAAAAAATCATATATTTGGCCATAAGTGGGACATGCCTAGTCTAAGGCGTAACACTCGCAAGAGAATAGACTGCTGATGCTGGGTTCAAATCCAAGCAGTGGTGGAGCATAGTTTGGTTGCACCCTCCTCCACCCCTCCGGTACTTGAGACATTGCATCCCTTTTACCTCCCCCCTTCACTTAGTACTCTTGGTATCATGCCACATCGATGTTAAGAAACTTCCACTTTTTTTTAATGCAGAGGGTTATGTTATTTATTTAATACATAAATAATGTTTAAATATAAAAGGTTAAATACATACTTAAATGGCTTTTTTCTAATATGTTTACTTCCTAGGCAACAGTTTGAACAAAAGAATCAAGAAGGATAGGATTGAAATAAAATGTCTGGAATAAGTAAAAATCAAAATGTAAAGTAAAATATAATTATGCAATATATTTAAATAACCTTTATAAAATAGAATAACATAGCCTTTAATAAACTAAAAAATGCCTTAAAATATATTTTAAATACACATAGCCTTTTTTGAAAAAAAATCTGAAATTTCTTTCTTTGAGAATGTGATGAAGCAAATGAATCAATAATCTGATTAAAATTGGTTTCATGAGCTGTCTGGTTTTCAATACTCAAAATAGAAAGACCAGTGAGTCGCTTCAGTAATATTGTACTTCTAAGGTACCTCTTAATTTACTTCAGTTTTGAAAACAATCTCTCAGCCAGGACTGTGGAGTCAGAGTCATGGAGTTGGAAGCAATTTTGGGTGGAGTCCAAGTCAGCAAAAATGTACCTACTCTGACCTTGGCTTCAAAATATATTATAACAATATATGGTAAATATATCATTCTAATTTTATAAACATTTTTATTCTTTAGGGCCAATATTTAATTTGGATTGGAAAATTTACTAAAATATAAATTTACAATTTAGTACATTTGTTTTTACTAATTAATATACTTTAGCTATTTCTGAAGGAGTTGGAAAGTAGAAAAAAGAGGAATCGGAGTCGAAGGCTTGGGATATCAAATCCACAGCCTTGCTTTCAGCTGTCGTAGTCGTCACAGGCAATGTGGTGAATAAAACCCGAGATGTACAAGCCTCAGGGAAGCTGGCAGATAAAGTTTAATTTCGACAAATAATGGCTTTAGCCAGTTGTATAATATTTTCAGAGTTTTTAATTTCTTTTCTCATTATTGAGGGAAGGAATCCACCAGATCTTTTACAAGCAGTAAAGCCATCATCACTAGCTTTGCCTAAAATTTTGGGACTCAAAACGTAAAATTTGTATATTACTTTTATGAAAGAATCACAACGTTTTCTCATTTGAAAAAATTGTAATGTCCAAAACTTTAAAATAAGTCTGTACTTCAAATTTCTTTTCAGAATTTTAGATTCTTTCGTCATGACAAAGCCCCTACAAACTCTCTTTACAGTGAGCCCTCAAATCCCTCTTAAAACCTAATGCAACCCTTTCCCTCCTCCCTCTGTCGGGTGCACTAAGGGTGATTTTTACTAAATAGTTTTCAACTCTCCTTCCATACAAATGTTGGTATACTTCCTTTAAATTCAAACTTCCTCATCCCCAAAACATTTGTGCAATTAGTACATATGCGTACACCATGAACGGGTATTAAATGTGGTGTTGGAAATATAATTATTATATTATATGTTTATATTTCTATAGTATAATTTGTAGTACAAACATTTTATTTAAAAAAAATTATAGATTTGTTTGCTTAGGGAATTACTAATTTATTTGTTTGTTGTATCCCAAGTTTGATCCCCAATATTACCAAAAAAGTATCACACTGATGAATTAATGGTGGGGTGTTGTGTCTGAATGCATGTTTGAAATCAAGGTTTTGTATTCCTAAGAATGTTATAATGAGGTGAAGTGTTGGTATATCAAGTTAACATCTATTCATTTAGATCTATGAATGTTTTCTGTGCCAATGTTGGCATCATTAGTAATTTTTGTCACCATTATAGCGTTGTTCTTTTCTACTATGCTTTCTTTTTTTTAAGTTCATATCAATTTTTAGTTCACCCACTTCTGTGATGGTATGGTCTAAGGCGCTACTCTCGCAATAAATTAGACTGCAGATATCGAGGAGATTGGGGTTTGATTTCAGTCGGGTGTACTGAGGGTGGTTTTTCCTAAATGGTTTCCAACTAACTCCCTCCTCACACATATGCAGGAACACTTCCTCTAAATCCAACCCTCCTTTCCCTAGCCCATTAGTGTAATTAGTACATAAGCGAATAACCAAAATGAGTACTTGGATGTGGTGCTAAAAAAAAGGTGGTCCGATGGTTTTTAAACACCGGTTCAATTTTCATAATATTAAAATGACTGGTGAAGCTGCAAGTTCTGACAACATTTTGGTGGAAGCCTTTGTTGTCGAACTTCAAACCATCATTGAAGACAGCAGATATTTACCAAATCAAGTTTTTAATGTTGACGAGACCAGACTGTTTTAGAAACGTATGCCTGCCAGAACTTACATTTCACAGAAAGAAAAGACAGCACCCGGTTTTAAAGCTGCGAAAGATCGTGTCATGCTGTTGCTATGTGGGAATAAATCTGGTGACTACATGATGAAGCCACTCCTGATTGCCAGATCAGAGAATCCACAGGCTTTGAAAGGAAAGACGAAGGAGCACCTTCCTGTTATTTACAAAGCCAATAAAAAGGAGTGGATTACTGGTGCCATGTTCTGTGAATGGTTGAAAGTCTACGCAATACCCGCATGGAAGAGATACTGTGTGAAGGAGAATTTAGATTTCAGAATTCTCCTCCTAATAGATAATTCTCCCTCACATCCTCATGACATTCCTGACTTAGACGAGCATGTGAAGATTGTTTGCCTACCTCCCAATACGATGGCTCTAATCGAACCAATGGACCAAGGTGTAATTGCCACTTTCAAGCAGTAGTACTTGCGGCGTACGTTTGAGCAACTTGTCGCAGCTACAGATGGTGAAGACAAGACTAGCATCAAGGAGTACTGATGGAGCTACAATCTCTTTAACGCCATCAACAACATATCCATGGCTTGGCAAGAGGTTTCTCAAACATGCCTCAACGTGGTGTGGCAAAATCTATGGCCTGAATGTATCACAGATTTTAAAGGATTTGAAGAGATTATGCCAAGTGCAAACACAAACATCCTCAACATTTCTTGTGAAGCAGGCTTCCAGAATCTGGAAATGGAGGACATAGAAGAGGTGGTGGACGCTGAGATTGAGGAACTCAGTAACGAGGAGCTACAAGAGATGGCCCAAAATCCAAGCCTTGAATCTGACAGCGAAGAGGACAAGCCTTCACACACATTTACTATGAAGAGCTTAGCTATTGCATTTCACCGCATTCAAGAAAGACTTCAGATGATGGCTGATGAAGACCATGATGTAGAATGCAGCGCGAGAGTGCACAGGACTGTCATAGAGGGCCTTAATTGTTACCAGGAAATTTACAAAGAAAAGAAATGTGCCGCTAAGCAACCAACTATGCGCGCAGACTTTCAACCAGTGGCCGCCATGATGACACATGAGGGGGATAAGATTGTGAGTGGTGAGCCAGTCCCATCCACGTCCCGAAATTAAATGTATTCCTGTGCCGAGCTGTTTCCGCGATATGATACTACATGTATTTGTAAGTATTTTGGGGTGCCTTGGAACCTAACTCCTACACTTAACATTGATTCTTATGGGAAAATATAACTTTTATAAAGTTGTTTTCTATAAAGATGCGTTTCTCAGGAACATAACACAACGTTAAAAGAGAATTTACTGTATAGTAAAATTTCGCTTTCAGTTACAGGAGTCATAAACATTGATTTTGGGTTATGCCTTAGAAAACTAGATGGTGTAGGGTCAGTTGGTTTTTGTTGTATTTCTTTAGCTAAATTAGCGCTAATATAACTAAAAAAAATGTGTTAAATACATTTGATTTTTGTTTATCATCACTGCATATCATGTTTCTATTTGGGCCTAATATCATGTTTGGTACAAGTGGTTTTTTTTTGTGTGCAATATTGATAAGGTTCCAGGTTCCCTTGATATTGTCTCGATTTTTTTGCTAAATTTAAATGAAAAAATAATTTTAAACATTTATTAACAGAAGTAAGGATATTCTTGTATTTTGTGTATTTTTCCTTTAGTAAAGTACCATCTCTATTCCTTTTTAGTGCTCCAAATAGTTTGTCTTTCATACAAATTGATCTTGGTATTCCACTTGTAATCCAAGGTTTCTTAGGAAATGAGTATTTATTATTTTTTTAGATATTTCAATATTGTTTTCATCTATTTTTTATTGTATTGCTCAGTAATTAACTTTAATAAATGACTGTACTTTTCAACAAGGTCTTTTTAACGTATATAAATGATCCCAATTCACTGCGTTGATTGCTTCTACCAAGGATGTCAGGTGATAGATATCCTTGTGGTCAGCTAGTTGAGAGTCAAAGAAAAATTATAATTCATTAAAAAATGCCAAAAGTGGGGTAGTGATCAGATATGTCATTGACTATTGCTCCTGAGGTAACATAAAATGAGTTAATATTAGTCAAAATATGATCTATAGACGATTCAGTGCAAAATATTTTGTCATGTCTGGTTATAACATTAACTAAATTGACAAAACCATACATTTTTACCGTATTATGATATTCTAGCGAGTGTTTATCTATCACTAGTGCTTTGATCATTTATATTTATATCTTTCATGATTATTACTTCACACTTTTCACTATTCAGTTGATTTAGACAGGTATTTAAGGAGTCAAGAAATATATCTATAGGTTCTGATGGATGTCTATATAAAAAAAGGCCAATAATTTTTTGTGCCTTTTTTTTTCTTTTTGTAACCGGCATCATTTTATGTATAGGTTATTTCAATCCATAAATGTTCAGACCATATATCAATATAATATCTAATTTTATGAGAGCTATTTTCTTGTATGTACATACATAAACCCCCCGATATATTTAGACCATTTATGTTTTTGCAGTGTAAATTATACCCCTTTAAATTTTACAAGTCCGAGTCACAGTTTTGGATGCGAGTCTCTGATAATTCTATTATTGAAGGAAAAAGTTATTACCATTAAGAACATTTTCTAGTTCTTCAAAGTGTCTACTTAAGCTAAAATATTCCAATTTAGAATGGTAAGTAGTGAGTTAAGAGTGTCTCTGCGAATGATCGGGAAGTTATCTGAACTATATAAATTACAATTTTGAGTTATTATGTCAACCATTAAGAGATGTAAATAAATTTTCTATAATTCTAGTTATTGAAGGGTCCTAACTTTTAGTATATTTTATTTGATATGGAGGTCAACCTTGCAGGTAATAGGAATTACCTCTGAAGAGTCCTCCTTCCTAAGGAAAATAAAGCCACTACGGGTCTACAGATGTTTGTACCCCCACTCACGTTTCACAGCTCTTGCTCGTGCAAGGAGATGTCGCCGTAGAGGTGTAAGGCTCTCATTCACATAAACTTGACGAATGTCATTTGTTTTGATCCCAATATCTTGAGTGCATAGAATCCGCTTGACTTTCCTCTTCCTCAGTAGATCCTCCTTTGTTGTGCACTGAACAAACTTGCACACAATAGTTGCAGGATACTCTTGTCTAGCAGGAGATCTCAGCCGGTGACTGGCATCAATGTCTGCTTGGCTGATGTCCACATCCAAAGCCTTGCCAACACTAATGACTAGTGTCTCAAAGGACTCGCTCTGTGACTGGGGAATACCCTGAATTTCTACTGTGTTTCTTCGGTTATACTAGTCACAGCTGTCAAGTTGGAATTGAAGCTCACTTACATCTTTTTTAAGTTCTGTATTTTCAATTTGGAGTTTTGTAATTAATTCAAGGCATTCTTTAATTTTCTTGGACTGATCAATTATTTGTTTACTATTTTCATCTAGTTTTTTGTGACCCAAATTGAGATAAATATTTAGGTCACACTCACGCTTATTTTGGCCCTTCTGTATCTGTAAGAGTAGTTTAATGATTTCACCATTGCTTGGTTCAGCTTTTAAATTATCAAGTGTCAGTCCTTTGTCATCCTTGGCCTTAGTACATGTAAAACAATTTCATGTTAATTTGTCAACAGCCTTAACTGATGCTATGTTCAAACAGCCCGGGTGAAAGTTTATGTTACACTCAACACACTTCAGCTTCTGCTTGTTCTTCACAGATAACGCACAATGTCCACACTGGTCAGTCAACATTATTGGTTCCAATGAACAAAGGAAATAAAGCTCAAAACAAATAAACTTAAAATTTAGTGTTCACCAAGAGTATTTGTCAACTAGAGTACTTAAATGTGTTTGTTTATACTTTACACCCGTTAATTATCTCTGACTTTACGTTAAATCACTTTTAAGAGTGGTGGAATTTATGATTATACAAGCAACCATTTATTTGTTCAATGGTTGATTTCATATGGAGTGACCCACTACTAAAATGCTATAAATTGTTATTTTATTTAGATCATTATGTAAGTTAAAAGAAATCAATAAAAATTTATTGAGTATTTCTATAGTATTTCTTTGTGTATAGTATAAAATTATTATTTTTCAATTGAGACTATATGAAACAAGGTATATAAAAAATCTCTAGGGTGGTTAAAAGGTTTAACTTTTAATTCACACTAAAATACCAAAATTGATAAAAATATATGGATCATAATGTAATAAAAACTGTTTTAGAAACAGTCCTCTAAAATTTGAATGATAGGCCTCGTTTGTTCTTAGAGATGCAATGTACTTAAAATTGTTTTATTAAATTTAAATTTATATTATTGGGTAAGTGTGAAGAAACCATAGGCAAAGTAAATGAATAGATCTTTACAGATGTGAAAATTTCATTCAAATAAGGCATCTAGTTTTCTTGTTAATTGATGAGAAGGAAATCACATTGGAAATCTACCACGTTCATCACCCATGATGATCCATCCCTTATCTCCTAACTGTTCTTAAGGTCGTCTTTAGTTACAGGCTGGGATACTGAAGTTTGGCAACAATGCGTTGAGGCCGGTCAACAACACAGCCACGTGCAGTATTGATTATTAATTTTAGTTCAGTTTATTAAACTGTGCAAGATGTTTGTTTCTCATGTAATTTATTTGATTTGAAATTTTGCTTATTCACTCTTCTATTGCATTATGTTTTCGGTCATATAGTTTTGAGAAATGGAGTTAATGGACATACAATAATGAAGATTTTAATAACAGAAAAGTTTGAAAAAAGTTTCTTCAGCACAAAAATCAGAAGCAACTTTTCCTGTGTGTCCACTTTGGTGGACGCATTGTCTAAGCACAAACGCGGGTACACTTCCTATAAATATAGCCTTCCCCATTCCAAAAAATATTGAAGTAATTTTTACATAAGCATATAACCTGACACAATGTTTTAAAAAAACTTTTCCTGTGCTTGGCCTAGGCATTTGTAAGAATCCAGATTTAGATAAATTTATTAATAACTGGTTCTAATGTAATTCCTTGCGTAAATTATTTTCTTTGGTTTCCTTAGTAGTGAAAATTCTCGTTCAAAAAAGAAGATAAGTTAAACACTTTACAAAAGTATAGTTTCAAAATTCTATATCACAAGGCTGGCGAGTGTTCAAAGCAATTACTTAATAACACTCTGGGTTTTATTAAAATTTTACTTAAGACATGCACATGGAAAATGAACTCAGAAACTTTGGGTTAGTGCAACAATGAATGCTCTTTCTAGGCTTAGAGCCAGTGCCCTTTTGTAATTTTCATCATAATATTCTAATCATGTTTGTGAACGGTACATAATCCTTACCTAGCAAATTTATTTTAAAACTATTATTTATTTGTTGTATTATTTTATCAACCTCTGATGTATTTTTGTTTAATGATGTATGTAAAACATGTTTAGATTAACTGTCAGTATCGTTAAAAGTGACTCATCAGTAGGACTAGGATTTTGATAACCTAGGAATGTCTATAAAATGCCCTATTAAAAATGCATTTATGACCCTGAAAATTAAACAAATGCTCTTTAAAACTAAAGAAATGACCAAAAAAATATTTCTTTTCCTTGCTAAAACACATCTTATAAGAGAGAAAAAACCTTAAAATGTAATTTAACGTTCTGTTTCTGTGCCAAACTGAAAGTTTTTATTTTGTCAACAAAAAATATTTCAAATAAAACAAGGAAAAGACATAAAAATTCAACTTACATTTTCAGACAGTTTAATTTGACATATCAAACTTAGAGTTTTTATTTCAACAGTCCAGAATTGCATTGCACAACAAAAACCATGAGTGCAGATTTTCAAAAGAGAATGATTTTCTATTATCTGTTAACAAAACTTTAAACATAGAAAAGCTCCTTTCCACTTCTACTGATACCACAGGAGCATACTTGAAACAAACTACGTCACTGTGTTCAAAGTCTTCTGAAATTTAACCGAGGGAAAAGTTTTTCCCTGATAGCACATCTGCAATTAAGCATAGCGTTTTGTGTCCATTTTTTTTAAACTTGCTCAATTTTCTTCTGCAAAGCCTTTACCACTTTTTCAGTCACAATATTTAGGTCATTCACAACTTTCTTTATCATGTTAGGTGCAGCATCAGTCACAAAAAGCAGGACATTGTCATGTTGGATACAATCGGGCCTAACAAAGAGTTAGATTTATGTAGAAAAAATAACTTTTTCTAAATGTTCACAATTTATGAAAAAATGTTAACCAAGGCCATCTTCTTCCATCGTACCTACCACTATGTTAGCTACATATAGTCCTAGAGAGTCAGTTGTCTCATCCATAGACACCAATATTTTATTTTATTTTACTTTTTTCTCATATCTTCTTCTTGGTGTTTTCATAGCAATGGCTGAAATAATTTTTTTTTGGTGTGGAGGATTTCGGAAAAGACTTCCCCGTGTGCTTTTCGAAAAAGCCACACAATTTCGGATTGTTAATTTTGCTCATGGGAATATCGGCACAAATGAAGGCTTCACATAATTCTTCGTAAAATGCAGTTAATGTTTTGAAGACTCACTGGTTTGGCCAAGAAGCATTTGCTGTAGTTTTTGCTCATCCTGGAATTGCTGAAGACTTCGTTTGTGTTTTTCTTTCTTGACATACTGTTGCAAAGTAAATTTATTTTTCGCGGCAACTCTCACGTCACAGAGTTTGGAGTATAGTATCAGTCCATAGGTAAAGAATACTTTTTCGTCATATTCAGAAACAAAAAGTTTTAATTTATGTGAGGCACTTTCTTTCACTTTAGGCATGTTGGATGTTGAAATTCACATAAACAACACGAGCAGCTTCCAAAAAATATAGAGAGACAATGAGCACCCATTATCTGCAAAACTTGCTCTGACTAGTTTAGACGAGTTAATTTACAGTTACACTATGCTAGAGGGGAGGGGGAAGAAGAGCTATCCAGCTATCACCGGCTTGAAGGAAGAGACGAGGGAGGGGGAAGAAGAGCTATCCAGCTATCACCTGCTTGAAGGAAGATACAGGGGTGGGGGAAGAAGAGCTATCCAGCTATCACCTGCTTGAAGGAAGATACAGGGGAGGGGGAAGAAGAGCTATCCAGCTATCACCTGCTTGAAGGAAGATACAGGGGAGGGGGAAGAAGAGCTATCCAGCTATCACCTGCTTGAAGGAAGATACAGGGGAGGGGGAAGAAGAGCTATCCAGCTATCACCTGCTTGAAGGAAGATACAGGGGAGGGGGAAGAAGAGCTATCCAGCTATCACCTGCTTGAAGGAAGATACAGGGGAGGGGGAAGAAGAGCTATCCAGCTATCACCTGCTTGAAGGAAGATACAGGGGAGGGGGAAGAAGAGCTATCCAGCTATCACCTGCTTGAAGGAAGATACAGGGGAGGGGGAAGAAGAGCTATCCAGCTATCACCTGCTTGAAGGAAGATACAGGGGAGGGGGAAGAAGAGCTATCCAGCTATCACCTGCTTGAAGGAAGATACAGGGGAGGGGGAAGAAGAGCTATCCAGCTATCACCTGCTTGAAGGAAGATACAGGGGAGGGGGAAGAAGAGCTATCCAGCTATCACCTGCTTGAAGGAAGATACAGGGGAGGGGGAAGAAGAGCTATCCAGCTATCACCTGCTTGAAGGAAGATACAGGGGAGGGGGAAGAAGAGCTATCCAGCTATCACCTGCTTGAAGGAAGATACAGGGGAGGGGGAAGAAGAGCTATCCAGCTATCACCTGCTTGAAGGAAGATACAGGGGAGGGGGAAGAAGAGCTATCCAGCTATCACCTGCTTGAAGGAAGATACAGGGGAGGGGGAAGAAGAGCTATCCAGCTATCACCTGCTTGAAGGAAGATACAGGGGAGGGGGAAGAAGAGCTATCCAGCTATCACCTGCTTGAAGGAAGATACAGGGGAGGGGGAAGAAGAGCTATCCAGCTATCACCTGCTTGAAGGAAGATACAGGGGTGGGGGAAGGAGAGCTATCCAGCTATCACCAGCTTGAAGGAAGAGACGTGGGAGAGGGAAGGAGAGCTATCCAGCTATCACCTGCTTGAAAGAAGAGACGTGGGAGAGGGAAGGAGAGCTATCCAGCTATCACCAGCTTGAAAGAAGAGACAGGGGAGGGGGAAGGAGAGCTATCCAGCTATCACCAGCTTGAAGAAGAGACAGGAGAGGGGTGTAAGTAGTCTAACTGCCGTCTTGGCACCACCGTTTGCTATGATGTGTGCAGAGATGTTCTAAACATGGTCACATGACCAAAAAAATAACAAAAAAGTTACTTAAAATGACCAAAAAAACCTTTAAAAAATGCCATGTTAGCGTAAAAACACGGAAAAATGCAAAAAAATGCCTTAACAAAGCTATTTAAACCAGCGAAGTTTCTTGTGAAACACATTTGTATACACTTGAACAACATTTGAGGTTTGCCAAAAAAAAAAATACAAAATCATCAAAACCCTAGCCCTGCTCATTAGTTTTTAAATGAAGAAAACTGTAGATTTTCATACAATAGGCCTCATGGCATCACTACAAGCAGAGTTGCCACATTTAACCCTCTGGCCTGTAACTAAAGACAGCCATGCCCCTAACCACTACCCCTTTCCGTCCCTCAAGTGCTTCACAAATCCATCAGGTTGTGTAAAACTGTACCACAGGGTTTGAATTATGTTTTAAAGTACTGTACTAAATATAAGCTGTAGTTTTTTCACTTAAATGAACAAAATTGGTTAAGAAATTTAATGAAGTTATGAATCTAGTAAGTAATTACAGCTCAAATTAGAGCAACTCTTTTAGCAGGAAACAAATTTTTCCAAATAATACCATAGGCCAATTTATGCACCAAAAAATATGAAAAAATATTTTAGCTCTAACTTATAATTCTAAAGGGCAATGACGAATGATTTTCTTTAAGAGGCAACCATTACCTCTTTGTCCAATGGCAGCAATGTAAATTGTTAACTGTGTTCTTTTCATTGTAAAAGCTATTTTCTGTTCGTCCCTTTTATATGTTTCTATCCACCTTTCCTGTACCTTCTTCCAAATATAATATAATATAAAGGAAATCAGAGGTGTAAGAAAACAATTGATAATCTCAAATTAGGTCATTTTAAGGGGTATAAGTAGTAAATAGATTCCTTTTTATAATCAATACACACAACAAGAATAGAAAGTTCCCAATAATGATTATAAATTAATATTGTTAAAAAATTTATTAAATAATCAATTTTAGACCAAATATACCTAGATCACAGAAGAAAATTTTTTATATTAAATTAATGTAGGCCTAACCATCAAAAGTATCTTAAAACTTGTGGGTACACAATAATAAACATATCAAAACCTAACCATTTGATAACAACTATATTTTTTTTATTTATTGACGCATGAAAGTTAAAGTTAAATTAGGTTGGGATGATTTTCATTTTATACATAGCCTATTAATTATTGTGTGCTAAAATGTATACATAGTGGTGTGCCTGGATGTATTCCATAGCATTGTGAGGTAACCTACCTAGGTGTGACCGAGGAAATGGTACAGCAACTAGAGCTGAATGTTTTTTGTGTGATTTATGTAAGACAGAAGTTTTGATTTAATTTAAAATTACAAAAATATTGCAATATTATTTGTTTTGATATTATTGGACACTTGGTATTATTGTTCTGGGTACAGTATTGCTAATAAAAAAATTGTATAATATGACCAATAAGAATTGTAAGGAATACTACCCTCTTTGTGTACAATCCACGTCTAATTTAATGGGAGACAGGTGTTTACACAGTGATATATTATCATGAAGGATGCAGAAATTACTAAATTGTTCTTTTCCAAGTTCTACATTCTATAAATCCTAATCAGCTGTAAAAAGCGAATGGTGTGAAAAAACCTATAAAAAATATATATAGTCTATATATATGACACTTTTTTTATATATATAAGATAACAAATCATTAAATATGTACAGTAAAACCTTGGATTGCGAGTAACTTGGTCTGCGAGTGTTTTGTAAGACGAGCAAAAATTTTCAATAAATTTTAACTTGATAAACGAGCGATATCTTGCAATACGAGCAGTGTCATTGGATAGGTTCTATGTTAAAGTCGCACAAAAAGAAAAATATTTGAGTGAGCCTACATATAGCAGTGATTCCGTTAGTGCCACCTCCTCCTCCTCCTATCTCTCTCCTCTACCTCACACCAGCCACCATTAAATTTAATAAATAAATTTGATTACAGTACAGTTACATTTAAATAACCAAAATAAAAAAGGTATTAATCATTCTTAGATTAAATAATTTTGGGTTGTGGGACGAATTATCTGAGTTTCCATTATTTCTTATGGGGGAGATTCACTTTGATATACGAGTGCTTTGTATTACGAACACGTTTACGAACGAATTATGCTCGCAATCCAAGGTTTTACTTTAACACTAAATTATCATACTCAGAAGGAAATGTCAAATTGAATGATAATTTAACAACAATTAGATAAAATTATTTTATTTTTACAACATTTAGAGAAGTAACCAAAATCTAAGTACCGACATAAACATACTAGACAAACCCATGATCCCTTACGATATGATGCCATCTTATACTATGAGTCAAATCGTTTATTTTGTGAGTGTTAAAATTAAGATTCTAATTTATTAGCGAATGGAACAGTACAGCGAAGCTAGATCAAGTCAGCTAAGTAATTAGGACTGTAATAAAGGTTAAGTTAGGTTAGATAACTACTGTACCTAATAATATATACATATTATTTAGAATTAAAATATATAATATTACTTTATTTTAATATGAGGCTTCCAGTGGGTGACTTCTGGTGAGTGTATCTGTTCAAATTTGTACCATGTTTTTAATCCCCCGTCGAGATCCTGGGGTTGTATAAATATTAGGAGTAGGCTAATCTCATCCCACAGTGTTCTTAACTAACGCTCAAACAGTGCCCTCCGCCAACAAACCAGAGAGTTATAGGATATAGCTAATTACTAGCGCCCACCACCAAGCCACCTGCCGCCTTAGGGGTTGATAGTTTGACGCATACATGAGCAATTCCAACAGCATTCGCCATTCAAATTGCCAAGGTCAAGTGTCCACCCACTAATTTGGATAAATTTGAAACATTTTTCTTATGTTGTATCATATTTTCAGGATTATTTTCACAAGACAAATATTGCCTTTAAAAGTGTCTTTTGAGGCTTCAATTTAATAAATTTTCCTGAGGGAAGAGCCCAATCCTGCGGGCGCCCTTGCTAACTCCACTATAAATGGGCAATGTAGGCTGTATTCATTAGTAAAAACAATTGGCTGCAGTAAAATGTTCCAATACAGATTACTTCATGGAAAGCTTCTTCAATGGCATTGTGAATTTATATTTAAATAAATTTGTTATATCAATGCAAATTAAAAATTTCGGTCAGGACTAAATAATAAAAAAGTAGCTGATAAAATATTGTTATAGTATTATAAGTTTTTATTTTTAAGTCAGAGTCGGTAAGCCTACATTTTTACTGACTCCTGACTCCGCCCAAAATTGCTTCTGACTCCAACTCGACGACTCAGACTCCACAACCCTGTGTGCAAGAGTAATTTTGATTAGAGAGAAAAGTATAGTCAACCCATTTCAGAGTTCCTGGCTATAGCTCCAGAGGCCCTGGGTTCAATCCCCGGTGCTTCCAAAATTTATTTGTGAACTGTGAATTGTGTTTGGAATGGGGTCAAAATCAACCTTGTGAGGACAAATGAGGAGATACTTGAATAAGGAAGTAGCAGCTCCAGTTTAGAAAGCTGAGATTAATATCCATGGGGCTTGTGCTAACCACATGTCGCTAATGGTGGCGGCCGCTTGATCAGTATAGTTCGCTTGTGGGCTCACACCACAGAGTTTATAGGCCTAGTTAACCACCTTTAGGAGATGTGTATGTTGCAAAGGTGAGGCAAGTGTGGGCTCTGCAGAAGATTAGGCCTTTCACGAATTTCTAAAATGACAAGTCTATTAATTTGCTGGTTTGCTACTGAGTTTGTATTATTATGGTTCTGGTGTTGTCATATCTCAAGTTGCTAGATGTTAATCAGCTCTATAATACACATAGCGCTTTGGCCATGTACTGTAATGTGAAAGATTTTTTGTGAGAATATAATGGTAGTGGCCCCTAGTATAAATGTTGTGATTTTTGGTTGTTTTTTTAATGGTCTAAGAGGTATGGTTAGACTTACTTAGTTGAGTTTTGATTCAATTGTTTTATAGCACAACTTATTACCTGTTCAGGTTATACACTTATGTACTAATTACACTAATTGTTTTTTAGGTTTAAAAAGGTTATATTTAAAGGAAATGTGAATCCACATTTGTGTGAAAAAAGGGTGGAAACCCATTTTGGAAAAAACACCCTCATTACAACCAAACAAAATTTTAACCCTAATCTCCCATTCATCGGCAGTCTAGTCTACTGCAGAGCAGGTCGATTCAATTGTTTATTATAATAGGCCTAATTATTTTATATAATTTTTTGGTTTAATTTTGATTCCCCGTCTCCGAGTTTAGTGATAAACTTTAATTTAAAATTATTTCTTAGCATTTATTTAAAAAAAAGTCTTATATGCACCAGATTTAGCACATCAGCTCTTTAAAAGTTTATTTAGAATTTTGTAGCACTACTTTTTAACTATGTAAGAGTGATCAGTTGAATATAAAGAACTAGGGCCTATAAATATAGGTTAGTTACTATGTTATATTAGGCCCGAGAAATTACTTTGCTCACTAGGCCTATAATTATGAAGTTATTATTATTATTATTATTATTATTATTATTATTATTATTATTAGCACCGCGTCTTACTACCCGTCCGGGTTATACGCACTTACGCTAATGTGTAATGGTAGGGTGATAGTGAGATGAAATGGAGGACCTACAGTTTAACGTGGAATCCGAACCACGGTGGAGGCCTGGCATTCCTCACATTCACAAGATGTGATTAATACACGTCTTGTCAGAGGATTATGAAGTTAATATTAATTCTCTTTTATTTATGTTTTCTGTGGGTTTTCCTTCATTATATATTAAATAGACTATATTTAAGTGGTATTTAAAAAATACACTAAATTACATCATACTAAAATAATGAACTGGTAGGTAGGTATCTAGCTTAATAAACTACATAAGCTAGAAGAAGAAATGACTCAATGTTAAATTTAATAATATAATTATTTATTATTACTTTTTTTAGGTTCTTTATAAATACCCGGTCTTATATAGGTATATCTTAGGACGAATGTTATAAAGGACTTACTAATCATTCATACTTTACCTGCTTCCAAAGATTTCAGTCAAAACTTCCATTATTGTTTAGGCCTAGTTATGAAAATTATTATAGAATAACGTTTTTGATAGATGTTGCATAATACTTATTATTTTTGAATCTATCAATCAACAAAACATAATAAACCTTTTATTTAGTATATTAAACATATTTACTACACATGTTATTAAATAACCATAATATATACTCTACACCAATAACATAACAGTGCAAACAAAAAATAAAGTTCAAAATTATTTTGCTTTTCCCCCTAACATAAATAAAATGACCAAAAAATAAATATTTAAATTTTCAATTTACTATTAGAAAATAAAATGAAACATATGAGCACTAGCGGCGAGAGAAATATACAAAGTACATTATATGAAAAAGTAACTGAAAAAAACTTATATTTAATTTTACAAGAAATCGACCTTTTGGTAAATTATATAGTAGTTAGTTACGCTGTGTAATAAAATGTAACAAATTATTTAGACATAATTTGTCGGCTAGTTAACCTTTTCAAAAACTTCAAGTGCAAAGTGGAATCAAAGTGATGTGAAATCTAGTATTTTGGACAAAAAAATAGATGTGACAACCAGATTATTAAAAAATGATCACTCTCAAGAATAATAATTTATGAAAAGAGGTTATTGGTGAGATGATAATTTAATTGAATCCAGAAATATCTTGCTGAATCTTAAGAGAATAGATATTATATTGTTTTCACAAATCGATCCCCTTCATAACCTGGTGTACGTGTGCATGGAATCTCTCAGGAAGTGCTTTAGCAGAGGATAAAGGAGAAGTGATGGGGTGTATTTGTATGGATTCATGATTGATGCTAAGCTTGGGTTTTAACTAGGTTTATTAGTACTATCCATGTCGAAAAATCATATCTGGCCAGAATTGATCCAGAGCTGGGCTAGATATGAACCAGATATATCCAGAACTGGGGTAGATCTAGGCCAAATCTGAGCCAGATCCAAGGCAAATCTGGCATTCCCAGATTTGGCACATTCCAGTTCTGGGCCAGATCTGACATTTTTCCATATGGGTACTATGTCTATTACAAATGTGATGTTGGTAGTAATATTAGAATGAAATAACTTAGAGAATACTCAGAAAATTGTGACAAAATGAGGTGTTGCTAGGAATTCCCCATGGCCTAGGTGATCACTACACGGTTCCCGAAAACCGGTACCTGGGCTCAAGTGGTAGCCCTCAAGTCAAGTACTGATGACCCAGCGTCCTGGCCCGCCAAGTCCAGAAATGGACAGAGTGACCCCAAGACTTTGGTGTTGATTTGTCAGCCCTGAAGGCTGAAGCCAATATATTTTATCATGGCCCATGGCCTGGTTTCTGACTAAAGAATGCTGACAACACTTTTGTGGTCAGTTCCTCAGTTTATTTGTTTATAGAATAAACAAAATCACCCTACCCCCCGTTTTATCATTCGCAGCTCATAATATACAAGATTACACAAACTTGCTTTCCAAATTAGGCCCATGCGGTAACATAGGCCATAGGCTAGTCCAAAATATTTTCATAACTGAGAGGGTAGGCGCAAAAAAAAGATAGTCCTAATTTTATGAAAAAAATATAATAGCACGGATATTTGATAGTTTACCTCTTGATCTACAAGTGTGTTTTTTATAGTCTGTCAATATTTAAAGGTTAGCTAATAATAAACGATTTTTTTATAGATGGATTTATGGATTTTATAGAAGTTGAATGGTGAAAATATCCCGTCTAAATATATTAGGGTTATAATGTTTTAGCCCCGAACACCTCCATTATTTAAAATTAATAATGATGCAAATTTAAGAAATTTTATCTTGTTATTTGTAACAAAAAGAATTCAAATTATATTAAATAAACGTAATTAACAAACAAACATAAATAAGGTTTACACTACACTTAAATTTGCAATGCGCAGTAGTAAGAAAGCTATAATGGAAAGTTAAAGATTGATCAAAGGAAAAACTGAGACTTGATTTTATTTTATGTTTTTATGTAAAGAAAAAGTTTATTAGTGTTAAGAGAAAATAGTAGAACATGATAATTTTCTTACATTACCAGAATATTCTTCCGCCATTTATCTATTCTCGTTTTAATTTTTTTATTTAGCACCGCGTCTTACTACCCGTTCGGGTTATACGCTTAAGTACTAATTACGCTAATAGATTAGGAATTGGGAGGGTTGAATTTTTTTAGAGGAAGTGAACCCGCATTTGCGTGGAGGGAGAGTGGAAAACCATTTAGGAAAAACCACCCCCAGTTCACCCGACCGAGATTCGAACCTCGATCTCCCCGTCCTCGGCGGTCGAGCTCAACACGACTAGCGCGTTAGCCAACTACGCCACCGAGGCGGGTTCGTTTTAATTATAAAGCTTATTTAACTAATATATGTCTAGATAAAGCGAGAAAATTAGATAACGTCCCATCCTTTAAAGTCAATAATTTAGGGCAGTTTAAATGCTAAACATGCACAAAGTCTAATGAAACAGGAAAAAATCAAAATGGATTCATATAGAAAAAATAAACTCAGTAAACGACAAAATACAATGTGTGTTATTATACTAATGAAAAATTCATATTACGTGTTTTTAGACCTTCTAAAATTATAAACTGATAAGAAAACCACTGTCTTTTTCAATTGAAAAGAATTTTAACCTCATAAAACAACAATAGCAAAACATGTTCAATTCCTTTATTCTACAGTTTATAAAAGCGGACTGGTTTCAATGAATCGTTATCAATGTAATTAATTAGTTTTTTCAATTAGAAAATTTATAAAAACTCAGCTTGAATCCATAGATACATATTCTTTTGCCAATAAAAGCATATTTTATTTTCAATTACACATTTGAAACTAGCAAAGGGGAGTCAGGGAAGGGGTTTGGATGGTTCAAACCCCCCCCCCCCCCAAAAAAAATTGACAAACAAAATATATATGGCGTTATACTTCAGATAGCTTCTAGAGGTGTTTAATATTTAGAATATTTACTAGCCTTTAGCAGTTAGGCGGTTATTTTGCCATATAAAATCACTCTAGAAAGCGTATAGCGGTGTTTAAATACATAAAATTTTCCTAGCCGTCGGCAGTTAGAGGACTATGTTACTGTAAAAAAAATACATTGGATAGCTTTTATAGGTGTTTAAATATATAGATTTTTCCCTTTCCGCTGGCAATTAGGGGGCTGTGTAGTTGTTAAACACTTTAGAGAGCTTCTAGAAGTGTTTAATATTTAGAATTTATCTTAGCCTCCGGCAGTTAGGGAGCTATGTTGCAATAAAAAAACTTCAAATAGATTCCAAAATTGTTTATCATTTAGAATTTTTTTAGTCTCCGGCAATTGGGGGATGTGCCTACAAACACACACACACACACCCGAAATTATTGGCTGGTTACAACCTTGGAAACCACCGTATATTTTCAGTGGTTAAATCTCTAAAGTACGTATTCTAAACCTAAATAACGTATATGGTAACCGTTCCTTTAAATTTGCAAAAGATTCCTGAAGGTCGTTTTGAATTAAATAAAAAGTAAATAGGTAGCATTTGTTTATTGTTCAAGTGAACAAATTAAAATTAAAATAAATATTTTGACTTAAGTGATGAAATAAAGCACATATTGAACATAAAGAATAGTTTGATCAATTAAACTTTACCTGCTGAGTTACCGGTAACAAAAAATAGAACGGTTCTTCGCTAAAGAAAGAAACCGTTTGTTAGTAGCTTGGTGATAATGCGAAATGAGATGATTTTCAACATCTTTATTATGATGTGTACAAATCAATACTTATTGGGTATGTGAATGTGAGCGATGAACGTAAGGGGTTGATCTGGATTTTTTCGGAGAGTGAATTTCACATTTCTGTTTTCCTACTACTGTATTGTTATAATGTAAAAGCAAAAGAATTGTCTTAATCACCCTTCAATTTTTGATAACAGTGCAATAGGCTTTCAACTAAAACTGTGAGGAAGTAAATCTTTAGCATAGCTAAACTTGCACATTATTTGTATTTTGGTTGCAAGTTGGTGACCAGAACCAAAACGCGTCTCCAGATATGTGCTGAATTACCTGCACAAAGAATATGAGGATATGGTTAATTGGGAAACATAACAGTAAGCCTTTTGCTGTGACCATGGTAAAGCGAATACCACTTAACCACGTTGATGATTACTATTTCTGTATTACAAAAATATCGGGGTTAAAAAACACAGTACAATGATATAAAGAAATGAAATGAAAATTGACTTTATATATCCACATATGTTGTTTATTTCTGATAATCAAAGAGCTGTGCTTGATGATCAAGGGGAACGTGAATTCATTGGAACATACTCATGATAGAAAAGCTTTATCAAGCTTACTGATATACCTCAATTGTGAAGATAGTTATTGGTTTATTAATGGGACTATAAGAAAACTATAGCCTTGAAATATTATTAAGCATGGTATATAGAATACTATACAAATTACATTGTAAGATAAAATAAAATTATGGAAAGTGAAGGAAAGTCACACTACACACATTTTCCAGTACAACAACTTTTATTTCCCAAACTGCATAAGGAGCCCATGCAAATATTTTATTTTAAAATTAATTTAATTAGGACAGATACTTCTTTTAGCATAATCTAAAGTGGATTAGAAAGATCTCATGATTGTTTTACGGATGGAACCACTAACTTCAATTTAAGAGAAATGGGACTTTCGCTCTTTTTCCTCTGTACCTTTCAATTATTGTATTTTAAAATTTTTTAAAATTGATTATGAAGATGCCATTTAATTATTGTATACTATAAATCAGCCATTCAATATAAATTTTTAATTTGAGAATATATTTTTAAGTAGACGTTACCGATAGATGTTGAGTTATCTATTGTAAAGTTTGTGTGTCTCACAGGAGGTATTAAATCAGAGAGTATGGTGTAGCAGTAACGCAATGTATTACATTAAGTTTGCACTACTGTACGATACAGTCGATGATGTCATGAAAGACAGCCACCTAATATTATTATAATGTACTAATACTACATTAAGTTTATGTGTAGTTCACAAGGTAGCGGTGATAGTGTAGATATAATGCTATATAATATAAAATGGAGCCTCCAAGGAAGTCGGGTAGAAACCAATGCCAATAAATCTAAGAGTGCCTCAGATATTTTTTTACCATACTGTAAATTGTGTTACAACACAACACAGTACAAGTGTAAATGTGGATGACACAAAGTTTCTTTTGTTAAAGGGCACTAAGCTGATAAACAGGCTCTATAATTTTACATCGTCCTAAATATGTAAATATGGAATATCAAAACTTCCATAACACTGAGCTGAATCTAAAGTTCCAAAATTAGTCAGCTAGCTTTCAGAAGAAAAGCAGAAAAGGTTCCGTGTATTCCAGAAATAGAAAAGGAAACCAAACCAGGTTTCTTGAAATCATCGTGGATCAAACCCTGTCATGGACTCCACAGATGGATAGCCTGTGTGTGTTGTGAAACGTATAAAACACATTAGTGACTAACAGCAAGAAAAAGATTACTTCACATTATTTGAAACCAACATCAGATACCACCTAGCTTTCTGGAGAGGCACCTTAATAGACAACCTACAAATAGCTCTGCAGCTACCAAATAAATCATGTAATACATTAACTGACTTTCTTTACAAAGACAGATTCACTGTACCTATTTAAGAGTTTGCGGAACCTTAGAGTCATGACACTTTACATATGAAAAGTGGTACTATGTGTGGAAGTATAAGACTGGCTAAGGGGCTCAGATGTCCATATGCACTACATAAGAAATGCATTAACTAACAATATCCCACCACAACACTTTACATTGTATTATAGAAGGTTAAAGAGGGGAAAGAACATCAAAACCCCACCTAACAAGTGGCTGTTGTACCAAATGAACTAAACACTGAAATAATTCATGTAGTGGCTAACGTGGATGAAATGGAGGGTCTTTAAGGATGAAATAGAGGGTCTTTAAAAATGAAAAGGAAGGTTGTTTCGAGAATTGGGATTCAAAAATTTGCGCAACCGACTCACTTTGACTTGGCAATAATCTTTGATTGTGAAAAATGAAAACCAAGAATAGTTAAATTAAATTATTTATTTAACTTCCTTAAAATAATTCCAAATAGCTAAATGATTATTATCATAAGTATAGTATATCTCGTCTCTTTTTAGCCCTATTGTCATCTGCCACGTTTGAGCTAAAGGAGCCCAGGAGTCCAATGGGAGAGCATTTAAATTAATTGTCATCAAATTTGAAAATTTTGAACTGTGAGGCAGGTCCTTTTATCTGAATATATATTATTCATTGTAGAAAATCCTCTTTCTGGCTCAGCAGGACTAACAGCAACGGTATGGTTTTTTTTTTTTCACTTCATGCAGTACTTAGATTCTCAGAGGTTATTAAATTCACTCATTTTTTTTCGACAGCATTCCAGGGGACTGTAACTTCGTCAATATTCCAGTTATCTGGGTCTAATGTGTTTATAATATTCTGAATTTTGCTATCACTATTTTCCAGTGATTTCTATATTATACCGGATAGACATAAATATACGCATTGCCAAGGACCAAAGCGTGACGCTCAAGTTTGTCATTTGTTTCATTGTGGAGGGACAGATTAAACGGTATCTTTCAATGATCTTATGTGAACATATGTATCTGATGAATAAAAGTGTTATTGTTTGAAAATAATGAAGTATTATACCACACTTGCCTGAAGAAACATTTACATTAAGGGATATACAATTCAGTTTTACAGGTAATACTGTACAAATACGAATACAATCTTTAATATATTTAAATATGTATTTATTACCCATATTGTTTACAGTCTGCCAAGACTACGCTTACATTTAAAGTTAGCTATTAGCTTGTCTATTGGTTTCAGAAACAATACAATATTCAAAGTTCGATAAATATAATTAATAAGATATTTTAAAACTTGATTACATTTATTTGAATGACAAAATTGTGTAGTTGTCATACGTTCAAACGATCATTTAGGCTATAGGTTTGTAGAAAGTATTATTATATTACTTTTTTTTATTAAAAGTTGGCTCAAGTATTAATCCCAATCCATAAAGCTCTATTTCGTACCAGAATATTATCATGCATTTGTATTTTGATAGGATAAACGGCAATCTAGAACGGAAGAAGGCATTCTCTATTGGAAGGGTTTTTTATTCTATCTTAATTCTACTATACGATACGAGATAAAGCCTTCCAAACGAGCTTCCTTCCAGAATCACAGTATATATTAGCATAGATCAACTTATTTAAAGAAAAGACTCACCAGTTTTGACACTTGTTATACTCTACAAGGCTTTTACAAACACATTTATTTTAATTAACTAATCACACATTGTTGTATCTCATATATTCATATTATATCAATATTAATATATATATTATCAATAAAATTAATGAACGATGTCAAAATGCCACAAGCCACAAGCCCTTGTATGGGTGTAAGAGAGGAAGAGATACCCGAAAGTTTCCTTCTCTCATACTCAATGGTATGCAAATGACAGCTCGAAAATTTTAGCCACAGTTGTCCATCCAGTTATATTATAGAGATCAATACTATTTTCTGTTTTTAAATTATCACTGTACATCGACCTTGCTTCCATGTTGTTGATAACTGTCTCTAGTAGTTTTTGATGAGGAATATTGACATACTTTTGATTCTCGACAGAGTCAATATGATTAAAAACATCAGAATTTATTGCATGTTTAACTTTCTTTTCAAAGTTTCCACGATTTTCTTTGAGTATGTTAATGGATTAGTTGTTGTTTTTATTAATTTTTTAGCTCTTAATAAATTTAAATTTATATTTTGAAGGGCAATATTCTGTATGTGGAGAAAAATATTTGTATTTGTATAGAGTTGGATAGGCACGACATACCTAGCAAATGTTGATCTTAAGCTGTAAGTAGCCCATCTTGGTCTCGAAACTCTACCAATCATTGTAGTCTCTACACCAAGTTCTTTTGAAAAGTTCAATTTGATTTTTGTTTGACTAGTGACAAATCGTGTAGCTTTTATCTATAAGCATTTTGAAACGATTCACCTGTTTTACTTGAGTGATAGAATCGTCTAAGACAAGTTGAAGACGGTGATTCAAACAATACCAAATAATGATGCCTGAAAAACTGCTTTTAAGACTGGAACCTACCCCTGATTTGCAGCCTAGCATTGCACTTACACCATCAGAGCAAAATGCAAATAAATTATTTCTCAAATAGTTTGTATTAAATCCAACATCACACAAACCTTTAAACAAACTATTATGTATAGTCTAAGCGTCCTGTGGTTCCAACTAAATCAAACCAAGTAAAATTATAGGTGATAGATGTGAATCTTCAACTTTTATAAAAACTATGAGTACTGGTTTATTAGATATGGTTTAAACTTCATCAATGACAACACAACATTTTAGTTGGGTTTTTTTCTCTCGATTATTTGAGTAAAGATATGCTTTTTAATTTCATTGCAACGTGCTCAAATATTTCCACAGCAGTTTTCTGAGAGTGGAGTCCTATTTCCATATCCAACACATTTTCTACTTGCGGTTTGATCTCATCTTCAACATCCGAAAATGGCCTATTTATTTTTACTAAGCTGGAAATTTTATTGAAGAATTTGCATGTGGAACTGATATTTTTTTTGTTAATTTTATTTATAAACTTCACAATTACATCATAAGAACGACCTTTCAGTTGTGCCACACATATACCGTGTGCCTTAGATGAAACGTATTCATTCATTTATTTATTTTCTGCGACAAGCTTGCTGGACGATTTTTTTCTTTTCTGATGCTTCAACACAGAGGCTTTTCTATTCCTTTAATACATGGATTCCTTTAATGTTTATGGAATCAAATTTTGCACAGTGATCACAGATAAGTTTCTTGTTACGAACATCGAAACCATTATTTTTTTCTCAAATTCCTAAAATTTATTTGCAATCAAGCAATCAGGCAAGACACGGAATATGATTAAACTCACAAGCTTGTAGGGCACTAGTAATGTTTCTTCGAATGTACAGTTGCAACAAAATTTCCTTTTATCCTCCATTCATCCAAAAATGTAGTAATAAAATGGCAAATGTTCATTTCGGTAAGTGAAATTTCAGTGGAAGGAATTACTAATAAGCACACTTACTGTAAAATAAAATTACAATATACAAACTGCACTGTAAGGATTTTCTCATCTCATATTCTTTCTCACTTTTTGATTTACTAACTCCCATTTTCCTATTCAAGATCAGTTTTAACAATGATAACGCCGTTCTTGGTGTTTTCCCCATAAACAACTCTGCTGGAGGCTTCTTTGTGATTGAATGGGGCGTATTACACGAAGAGAATAACATATAATCCACCTTGTTTTGAAACAATCTAGTAAGCCCTTCCTTAACCTCCTTTAATGTCATCTTGGACAATGATTTATAAACCTTTTTTAGAGCGTTTTCTGTTGCCCCATTCGATTTTGGGTGGTAGCGACGACCTTTCATATATTAAACTCAGTTTTACCTCAAAACCAACTCAAACTCCTTTGAGACGAGCTTTGGTCCGTTATCATTTACCAGTAGCTCTGGTAATCCGAACATTACAACATATATTCTGAGCTTCCCAATAGTAGCTTGCGAGGTAATTGAGTTCATAATAAACACCTCAATCTATTTTGAGCGGGCATCATTATAAGATTAAGAAATTCTGTCGCCTTATTTCAGAAAAATCCACATGGACTTTTTACCAAATCCTCGAAACCCATGGCCAATGTTGTTGTGGGATGGGTTCCACACTGTTTAACACGCTTTGGCAAACTTCATATTTTTTACTTATTTCCTCCAAAGATTTGGCCACCACAGATAACTTCTCGCTAGCATTTTTGATCAAACCATTCCTGGATGGTTTTCATGTAGAAGCTCCAACACCCTGGTTTGTAACACTTTCAGCATCACTGCCCTACTTTCTCAGGCTAAACATTTCTGCTCCACTGATAATTCCTCCTTTCTAACAAAGTATGGCTTAAGATTTTAATCTGAAAAAATACTCGGCCCTCCATATTGAATAAAGTCATACACTTTAGACAAGATCGTATCACAGAGCGTTGCATCACCCAATTATTTACCAGACAACGGCAATTCTTCCAACATTGAAACATGCAAGCAGGCTTTTTCAATGTTCATCCAACTCTGGCAATGGTAATCAACTCAACCCATCTGCATTTTCTATCTTATATTCACTCCTATATTTAATCTCATACTGACATGATGCAAAAATTATAGCCCATCTAGTCAACCTAGCTGTTGCCATTTTGGTACTCCTGCCTTTGATTCAAAAAATGTTGTCAACGGTTTATGTTTGCGATCGGATACGTATATAAAGATAGCCGAGCTGGCTAATGAAAAAGAGTTCTATATGATATAGGATCATAGATGCAAAACAAAAGTCAAGATAGAATGTCAAAAATGAACTCGAAATTATTACGTAGAAAAAACAATCATAATTAACTATTTCCTATACACATGGAACTAAATAATAAAGTTATGTGACTCTCGTAAAGAAATATTGCCCATTATAAATCTACCTTCACAATTCATAAATAAATATCTTTAAATTTCCCTCAACATTCCTAATGAAAATAATTTAGAACTATCGATATCCAATGACACAATTTAGAACTATCAATGACACAATTTAGAACTATCGATATCTATCAAAATAATCGACTCAAAATCCAACATCGACTTAAGTTATTTCTGTATCATAAATTCTCATTCCTAAAATAATAATACAAGTTGCCTAAAAAGAAATTTTGAAAAGTTTAAAAATACACAAAAAGTTTTAAAGAATTATTTAGCCGAAATACAATTTTGTTCTTACATTTTGATAGTCTGAAGCCTTAGCTTCTTATTCCTCCATTCAAGCTAAGTCCAAGAGTGCTAACAAGCAGCCCCACCGGCACTATATATGCAAAAACCCAAAGAACATTGGAGAATAGGACACAAGGGTGGTGGAAAACATATGGATAACAAAAGGGAGGAGCGTGCGTGGTAACAATAACATCTACAAAACACTCCAAACAACTGGAATCTTTTAGAACAACCTCTCTTCACGGTTTAAGATCTTTGGACTGTCTTTGGTAAATGGCGCGGTTTGAACCTTGACGGCAGCGGTGAGTCTATTTCGTGCCGTGATTATGCTCGCTTGTGTTGATGTTTTCCTCTCCGGCTCGTAGTCCAAGGCGCAGGGACGGTGAAACAGGGTAATTTGTATTTTTCTTTGACGACTTTTCTCTGCTTGTAGCCTAATGTTACACATTACTGTAGATGGTCATTATAAATGGCCCGAGGTGTGCAACATGCACGACGGCACCTGGCAGAGCACATTTGTGAAGCTCTGCGCTTTATGTTTGCAGCCTGGGGCCAGCCCAAGGAGGCTGTTTTTGAGAACGGCCCTTCGTTTTCATCAGCTACATTCGCTAGTTTTCTGTCTAACAATGGACCTGTGCTTTCCCCTTCTCCTGTTTACCACTACCAATCAAACGGGTCTGCAGAGATTGTCGTTAAGTTCTGATGAATCTTTTTTTGATGTTTCTACTCAATCCACAAAACTTCAGCATAAAGTAGATGCCTTTCTTTTGGTATATATAAACACGCCTCACAACTTTACTAAGGTGATACCAGATGAAGTATTTTTAGGTCGAAAGCCCCGCATCGAGCTAACACTTCTCCACCCATCCATGGTTCTCAAGCAAAGAGTGAAGGAGGCTCAGGCAAAATTCACTGCTTCACTATCTTTCAAGGTTACACATTTATCCCCAGATGAACTGGGATGGGTGCGCTCTATCACTCATTGCAAACTCAAGGTTCCTGATGAAATTCAGCATAGGGTCTCAACTGCATCATATCTAGTGATTGAGCATCTCGGCTACACCTCCGGACCCTCAAAGCTGTTCAAGTTGAGTTGTCGTGAGAGATGGTTGAGCAGGCCATTCCAGCGCCTACTCCTACCCCTCCATCTGATGGACCTAAACCGGATCCCTAATTCAGCTACTTCTGGTTGCTGACCGCCCCCCACCAGCATCTCAATCTCCGTAGCCCGCCATGGATTTCAGCCACGTCAAACTTATCACACGTGGCCACCCTGGGAACAACTCGCTCTTGACGTCAGGTTGCTAAACCCCAATGCCCGGACTTTGTTTCGCGTTAGTCAGAAACTTGGATTGTGTTCCTTTCTCACATACGGTACTTGATTGAAATCAAAGACTATTAATGGTACGAAGGACTTATTGTACTCTTGTATTCTATATGCTAGCGCCGGCAAACAATGATACGTTTAATTAATCGCGGAAGAGTATTATATAGTCAGCCTGAAGGCTGCGAGTTCTTTTTGTTAGTATTTTGTTTCTCTTCCCGGCTTTATCTTTTTCACAACTATGTAATGGTGGCGCTAGGCTTTGTTAGGGTTTTACTTGCATATTACATCTATTAGAATCATGCTTAGATCTTTTAATTAATAATAACTTCAATTCCCATAACTATAGTTAAGTCATAACACTAATCAACCCTAAATAATAGTTTCCGTTTGGTGAACAATTTGTTTTCAAACAGTTAAAATGCATTGCCTATGTTCAGATAGAGTTGGTACGTTGATTAACGTGAGTCCTGATCACACACCAGTTTTATTACGTTAAATGATCGTTACGTTAAGTGATCTCGGCACTAGTATCTTTAATGAAACTATAAAATAAACATGTCATTATTATTATTATTATTTAGCACCGCGTCTTACTACCCGTTCGGATTATACGCTTAATAAACATGTCATTATTAATGAGAATACAAACAGTTTAGCTGTTGAGCTATGCGAGTATTTTGGGATTATTACTGCTACCTTAGCCAAAGTTTAAATGAGATCGCTAATAACTTTACCTGATTTCATCTCATAACTATACTATCAGCAGATAGTGAATAATTGAAAGATGATGTAGAACGTATCTACAAAGAATATCAGAACTCTGTAGGCCTATATAAAGCAATCTGATACTGTGGCATTGATTTCTTACTGACTTACGGATACAGAGTATGTAAATGGGGCTTTATAAGTGCGGTAGCTTACCACATATTTTGTTATTAGCGATTTTTTTAAATATAAATCTTTGCCTTAAAGGGTCAGGCAGTAAATTATATAAACGTACATCTGTCATTTCACATTAGCAGGGCCTTGCTAATTTGTAGTGACTTACATAATCTTATTTTGTGAAAAATGTATTGTCACTGCTTTTTATACCACATACAGTGGAACCTAGATAATTCAAACTTGAAGGGAACAGGACAAAATTCGAGTTATCCAAAAATTCGAATTAAATACGTTTCTTAAAAGTAATTAAAAAGAAACACAGTTAAGTTCGCAACCAAGCTCAAAAACTTTATTTAACGTATTGGGACATAATCTGTTCACACTTTCTTTAAAAAGTCAGAGATTTTAATCTGTTTTCCTGATTTAAGTCTCTCCGTCATAATGTATGATTCTAATTGATTAATTGATTGGAAAATTGAATCACATTGTTGCGACTTTCAAAAAAAGCCCGAGTTCTTGGAGATATGGTCCATGGCTTCTGCCGCACAAGGGATAGGCCTTTCCTGAATTGAAGAATTGTCCTCTTCATCACCAGATGCTCCATCCTCAACCAGGATGTTATTGTTGAGAACTTCGGCAACGATGTTCCCATCAGTAACTTCACCACACACTGCCACATCTTCATCCACGCTGACGAAGTCCACATAGGAGATAGCAGGATCAGGAGTAACTTCCTCCCAGTTGTCAAAAGCTGGCGCAGCTTCAGTCACAGTTTCTCCATCATTTTATTTCTTGATAAAGCCAGATTTTTTAAAACAGTTCTTAATGGTCTCAACTTTCACTCGGTCCCACGCTTGCTTACAAATTCTCGAGGCTTGAAGAACGTCAAGCGAAATTTTCTGAGTAGACAAATCTCTAGCATGAATTTTTTTTAAACCAACAATTGTCTGTAGAAATGTTTTAGGTTCTTAATTATTTCTTAGTCCATAGGTTGAATAACCGATGTCATATTTTGCGGGGAAAAAAAAACCTTTACACTTTCCAAAAGGGGAACTCGGTTATGAGTAGTGCAATTGTCAATGAATAAAGGGATTGTCCGATTTTGTTTGCCAAACTGTTGGTCGATTTTTAAAAGCCATTTTTCAACCAGATCACATGTCATCCATACTTTTCTATTTGACTGGTATTCCACTGGCTTCAATTTTACATTTTCCAATCATTAACAACGGCAGCTTTTAAGAACCATCCATATTTTCTCCAACTAAGTGTTGTTCGATCTTTACTAAGCTTCCCCCCACTGCACCGTTCACCTTTAAATGCTATTTGTCAGGGGTACAGTTGTAAGAAAGTCCCGTTTCATCGACGTTAAAAATGTTTTTCTGTTCTATGTCCTGGATCATTTCTATTGAGGTATCAGAGTTTGACATTCCTAAGCTTAAAATGTTTTGCGTTACTTATATCAGTATTTCCTTTGTTTATTAATAGTTTTTTTTCTGCACTACGTCTTCGCGTTCGGGTTATACACTTATGGTTTAAAGGGTTAGAAAAGTTATATTTTAAGTGTAGCCACATTTGCATGGTGAGTGGAAAACCATTTTGGAATAACCACACTCGGTACACTTCGATCTTCCCATTATTGGCAGTCTTGTTTACTGCGAGAGTAGTGCAGTGAAACATACAACCACCGAAGTTGGTAATGATTTGTTAATACATAGTTAAATACACAATATGAACCAAAAACGTTAACAATGTTATGGAAGTTTTGTGACGTTACTGTCATGAGACCACAAGGATTCCTGCGTGAAACACATCAAATCAAAACTATATAACGAGGAAAGTGTTTAAAATTTCAGGAGATACCAAACATCAGTAATTTCTCTGTTGAATAAGGCCATGAAGGAGGATTTGTCATATGACTTAGCAAAATACATGTGAGGAGGCACTTTGGTTACCTTGTGCAAAAGTTGATTCAAACAATGTTTTGACCGACAAAAGAACAACTCTTAGGGAAATAATCTGGCCACAATGGCAATATTTTCATTTAAGAACGAGTATAGTTTACAATGCAAGAATATGGTAGCACTGCATTGAGTTACTATGGAGCCATCTATAAACTGTAGGCCTAAGGAAAAAATAAATAAAAATAACAATATTATGCTTTCCATAAATTTCTAACAAAATATTTATCTACACAGCCCAATATCATTCTAACCTTTTGCATGTCTCTACACATAAATAATAAGTAATAACAAATACTATACAATGCATAAAGGATACAATCATTGAACGTGAGATGTTTCAGTCAATGAGAATGCAAAGGGAGGATAGTCAATTAATGCCAGTGTACAAGCAGATGAAAATAATTAAATTGTGTTCATGTATGAGATGTCTTGTGGTAGCCATACTTGTTTGTTATTCATGAAATTTCTTTGATTTACCGTCAATAATTATGATTGTAAATGAAGTTGAAATATTACATTTTTCATTGTGTTATTGAGAAGGTCTACTATAATATGCATGACAATAGTAAAATTGAAAAACAAATCAAATTTGATCTAGTTTTGTTATGAATTATATAAGAGTATAAACTCATAAACCATAATGAATAGTTGGTTTAGAGCTCTAATACTCCTTTTGGTGGTTCAGACCAATTATAATTATATTTGAACTTAACTATATTCCAGACGATTAATTTAACACTTACATGTATGAATGCTATAATTTTTTTTACTTCCATTACCGTTTCCAGCCAGTGGATTGGGTCAATTTTTTTTTATTCAAGTCCTATATTCTCTACTACTGGCTTGCTAGGTCTTTGATAGTTTCATATACCTTAAAATCCAACAGGCAAGACACCCAGTCTCTGGCGGTTTATTCATCACTGTGAAAGGGTGAACCCACATTACACACTAATATTAAATTTTTCAGCCATGTCTGGAAGTGAGCCCAGGACCCTTAGCTCAGTATATATATGTAATGTGGGTTCACCCTTTCACAGTGATGAATAAACCATTGAGCTAAGGGTCCCGGGTTCAATTCTAGACATAGCCGAAAAATTTAATATTAGTGTAATGTGGGGTTCACCCTTTCACAGTGATGAATATACCGCCAGACTGGGTGCCGTGCCTGTTGTGTGTGTATATATATATATGTGTGTGTGCGCACCCCCCCAACACACACACGACTGAGCTAAGGTTTCAGATCAAATGAATGGATTATAAAAAAGAAATTAACATTTAGTTACTATTAGTATTTTCTATTATACTATTATATTTATAGCATTTTAGAAAACATTATAATTTAATCTTTCATAAGTAGTAAATGAATATAATATAGGCCAAGACTTAAAATTTTAATTTTAATTTGACAGTTTCATAACTATGGTACGTAAAAATCGAAACATGTTGGATAACTAAGGTTCCAATAATTCCCATCATACAAGAGAACACTGAAAGGAGTAACGAGGACAGAAATCTCAGATAAGACTTAGTTAAAAAAAAGGGTTAAAATATTTTAGAAAGTAATGTGGATACTGCAACTTTTAGAATTTAAGCAATCACCAACTTTGAATAGTTATGTTTTAACTTGTTTTAATGTTTTTTTTTCACTTTCATTAAAAACTAGTTTGTCAATTATTTATGTATTATGTCATGTTTGCTAGTTTGACCAAGTTGACTCATACTATAATAAATGTAGTCAAGGTAGATATTTAAAACATTAAAGTGTGTTAAGGAAAAACAGAAAAAAAAATTGAGTATAAACAACTTCTAAAAGTGTTAATCATAACAATCTTTATCCTCAATAATTCAATATATTAATTAAATTTATTTGAACTCATACCTTTGTAATTTAATATCTAAGTCTTTGCTTATATTATATTTCCTCTTATGTCCATAATTTTTTACAAGATTTGGATTCAACCCTGAAATTAAAAGAGTGAAAATTTTTTTCCATAATCATAATCAGTGTTTTCAGCCTGTGACTAATCAGCATAGTAAAATTACCTCTTCCTAAAACCCTCCAGCAATCATCTCCTCTCACTTGCACACTTTTGGCCATCTGTTCCTCCCATATTTCTCTTGGTCTCGCTTGTAGTCTTTTTTGAGCATCCTTCCATGTCCATCATCCTATTTAGTGTTATCTCCTTTTTCATCTTCATTACAGGCCGATACTATCTTAACCTTTCTTCCTCTATCTCATCTACTCCCACTCTTTTCCAAATCCTGACAGCTAAAATACTCTTCACAAAATTCATTCCCATTCCCTCTTAAATTCAATGTCCATGTTTCTGCTGCATGGGTAACTATGGATATAAAGTGGGCCTACACCCTATACTGCACTTACTTACACTTCATCACTTCTCTTACCCATAATAACAAAAACATTTCTCATTGTAGCTAGTGTGCCTGTGCAACCTTTACCTTCTAGTTACCAAACCTCTCACAAAAAGTGCTGTACGATTCCATACATATTTAGTAATTCATCCAACTATTATCTGTGATACAAAAGCAAATGTTTGCCATTAAAAAGCCACTTTTATCATTATTTTGCACAAAACATGTTTTCAAACCCTAAATCTACTCAGAGATAAATAATACCATCATATGTAGTGTGGTTATGTTATTTATATTCAGTTGTGTTGCCTAGTTGTAAAATAAAAGCAACTTAAGTTTCGAGTATCAATATACTTCCCGGTAGAAAAAGTTAATCAAACTTAAATGCAGTTGATAGACTGTCCTTAATTGTATTTTTTTTTCTGGCTAGAGTTTATGGAACATAAAATTTCCCTAAGTTTGAGAGCCTGCAAGGGCCCATTATATACATTTATTAGAGCTAAGGGTATATGTATGTGATTTAACCCTTTCCTGGCCCTATTATAAGAGCCCAATTCCTCACCACTATCCCCTTTATTTTTGATAACATGAAAATTTGCACACGAGTCTATGCTATACGCAATAACTCAGGATGCAATTAACATACGTTGAAATTTTAAAAACTTATTATATTAGGAAACACATTGACATTACTAGGAACTACATATTATAGTCCAAACAAATTAATTAATATTTACAATTAGTTTTAAACTCCAACTCCCCTTTTCCGGTGGTATTCAAGAAAACAATCAATTCTGCAGAGGGGCAAGTCATGCAATTACGAATTACAGGGCATTCAATGTCTGAGCTGTGCCAGTAATCATATGTTTCTGGCAAATCAAATACCCTTAAAAACCAATACTCCTATGTAGGCCATAATTTCTTCCTCAGTAGTTTCATACCACTCTTGATCCACTTTACCTATTTTTTGTTGTCTAAACTTGGAATATTTTTTGTATTTTCGGCCAAGTGCTGAAAAATGCTATTACCTAACACTAGTTTAATACAACCTAGTTCAGTGGAACCTATAGTCAAGTCATGCACAGGACCAGTATTGACCATATATTCATTTGGAACATCAAATTGTACCCTGTCAGTAAATGTCAACAAAGGTGGTTGAAAATACCTTACCGTAGCAGCACAATCACTACCCCCATTTAAATTGTTTTCCAGATCACCATCACTTTTATCAAATAACTCAGGATCTTCATTATCAATATTAAACTCAATATCAATATCGTTATTGCCAGAGCTATCAGATTCACTGCTAGATACGTCTTTATTGAGCTCCAAAACAATCATATCATCTTGTAAGGCCATTCTTAAGCTAAACTAACAACACTAAGAAAAAAATAATGAGACACTATATTCAAAAATAACAACTAAATATGAAATTGCAAATAGCCTAACGGATGGCTTACAGTGTGCCGAAATACGGCGAGCACTTTTAAGCGTTTAGGCCGGGAACGGCAAATTAATGGGAAGTGCTTTCAAGCGCTTGGGCCAGGAAAGGGTTAACCATGATCAATGAAAATGTTGATCAAACTTTTTCTTCATAAAAACGCGTCTTTAATTTGGTTAGTTATGGTTGTAGATAGCTTTGTTACTGCAATTTAATAATAAACTTAAGAGACTAATTTAAAAATAATAATTCAAGCTTTTTGCTAACAATAATTATTGTTAACAAATTGAATTGTTTTAACTGTTCATTTAGTGACGAGACTATACCTGCTAGCATGCTAGCTGTCACCACAAAAGATAGGATTAGGAATGAGGATGTAAGGTAAAAGAGTTGGGATACATGAGATTGATGAAGCAAGGGTAAGATGGTATGAACACATGATGAGGATGAAAGAAAAGAGGATTCCAAAAAGATGAATGGATTTAACATATGTAGTAAGGTGTTGCTTATTTGAACCCCAAATTTTAATTTTATTTTTTGAGTAGGCACCTTGCCATTGTGTTCTTATTCATGAGATAGTATATCTTTTTTTATATAAGTTTTAGGGGTCGCTACCAGGTCTTGAAATTTGAGAATTTAACAAAAAAGAGCACAAATTAGTTCTCTCTCTCTCTATATATATAATGTACTTATTTTTGTTTATTGATATTTATGTATGTTTAACAAACATAGATGAGTAAAACAACATGCTTAAACATTGTTTAAAATAAACATTAATATTATTTATTTATTATTTAGCACCGCGTCTTACTACCCGTTCGGGTTATACGCTTAAGTACTAATTACACTTATGGAATAGGAATTGGGAAGGATGAATTTAGAGGAAGTGAACCCGCATTTGCGTGGGGGGAGAGTGGAAAACCATTCAGGAAAAACCACCCCCAGTTCACCCGACCGAGATTCGAACCTCGATCTCCCCGTCCTTGGTGGTCTGGCTCAACACGACTGGCGCGTTGGCCAACTACGCCACCGAGGCGGGTCATTAATATTAGGATAACAAAGTTCATCTTCTCATTTCAGGGCATTTATGTCTGTATTGTTTTACCATTACCAACTCCTGTTTTTATTCTTCATTTGTGTTATATAATTTGTTGTATTCCTCCATCAATGCTACTGCTTGCTCTGCAATATCATTAACAACCCTAATTGAGTAAATAATTTCTATACTTGTCTTATAATCATCTTCTTCCTCCCAAATTTATATATTCTTCCATAGAAACTCCGATGGAATACCTGTTATCTAGAAAATCTTAGAGGGTTGCAAAATACAAAATCTATATTTTTTTATCAACAAGATGATCCTATATATAAAACATATATGCATGGATCATCATCTTGTTGATAAGAAAAATAGAGAAGATTTTGTATTTTGCAACCCTCTAAGATTTTCCAGATAACAGGTATGGCTCCACCTGATTTCTCCAATGTTAAAGGCATCCAACATCTTCCGCTTTGTCATAGTTGAAACTTCTTTGTTAAAAAAAAAGCTAACGCAACCAGCTCATCATATAAGTACCATGGGTGGTCAATAAACTTCTACACGGTGACTTTAGACAAGGCTCGATTTATTTAGATCTTTCAAGAGCTGCAGAGCTTTTTTAGGCGCAAAAAACTCTTTGAGGCTGCGTGGAACCAGAGTTGTATTTAAGCTTTTACTGTAAAAATGAAAATTTCTAAAATTCCCTTCTCTTTGTCAGATTGAAATGATCTCTGAATAAATGGCTTTGCCTTCCATATAGCACAATGAAGTCCAGCAGATGCTCTGAAAGATATCCCCTTTTCAAGTTGCTTCTGGGAAAAAGAGATCATGTCAGTGGTTATATTTTTGACTTCACTTAGGGTAGAAGCATCAGAAGCTCAATATATTCAATAGTGTTTCAGGCGTTTTTAATCTTTTGGACAATAAAATCTCTGGATCAAGTTAACTCCCAAGCACATTAACAGCTATTGAATCTAGCATGATCTCCATGATATGAGGACGACCATATCTTTTATTTGTGGGTTTTTTGTTCCAAAAGAAGACATGCCCGGTTCCTTGGTCCAGTATTTACTGCTGTAGCGTCGCTGATTTTAATTTAAAAAACTTCTGAAGGTGCTGACTCTTTTGTTGCAGAAACAAGTTTTAGAACAGGGAGAAGTTTATCAACACTCTTACCTGATACCATAGTTAGAAAGCGATGTACGTTTTCATGTCCAGTTGTATCTTCAATCTTTTTCCATCCCAGTGAATAGTGACTTCTGGCGTAAATACATTCCTCAAAGACTTCACAAACTTCTGTCAACACATTATATATTAACGATGGATAAACTAATAACTAACATTGTATTGTGAAGTTGTCAGTACAACAGCTGCTTTTCTAGAACCTAATATTGAATCGTAAAAACTAACAGCCAAATCATCATCAAGAAGTTTCTTCCTACTGAGCTTTTTCAGTGGTGATTCAGAGGTTGAGGGAACTTGATCAGCAGAAGAACATTTATCAGATAAATATATGTCCTCTTCACTCGAAGAAGAGGACAATGGAATTGGGAGTTTGCTCATTGATAGATTTAATAATCTCCTCCTCTTTCTTGCGCCTGCATTCTCTTTACATAAGTTTATATCTTTTCAGCTTCAAATTCTTCTTTGGTAACTACAATTTTACCTTTGCTTCAAATCTTGTCAGGATGTCCTTTTTCTTGTTGAGAAAAAAGAAATTCTTTGTCTTCCTGAATACGTATAGTTCTTAGAACATCAGAATGGGCGATATCAAAAATATCTTCCAGTTTCTTCTGCCATTCGTCTACTTGTTTTAACCCTTCTGAACAATTAGCTTTGCTTTATAAGTCTATACTTTCACTTGCATGCACCTTAATGTTGTAACAAACACAAAACAAAATTTAAACACAAGTCACTTGACTACTTAAAGATATCAAAGACTCGTTTGTATATAAATAGAAACTCAAACCTACAAACACAACAATTAGATAACTTGAGTGCGATGTTATGATAGCGCGACATGTAGCATTGAGGCTACAATCTAAAACTTACTGGCGGCCAATCAATGTTGTATGGAAAGGGAAGGGGGTAAGGGGACTTAAGGGAGTGGGGGTGGGGTAGACCGCGGTATAAGAAAAAGATGGTGTAGTAATAAAAAAAATATTCATGGCTCAGGCTCTCACAATATCTATTAGATGGATCACTTCAAGTTAAAATGACCGATTTTACAAAACTTTGAGGTGCGGAAGCAACCTCTAAAATTCAATGAAATCCAATAAAATTTCAACTATAACCATTTTTCAAAAAGGAGGACAAAATAGCAGGGTGCCCCAAAGATATTTTAAAAGTTGAATTTTAAATAGCACCCTAGTATGTAGGGAAGATACTGCAAGATAGAACAAGGAAGAGATGGGAGGAACAGATAGGAGAACAGGAGGATGAATGGTGGAAAGGCAGAGAGATGGAGGTATTTTACTAAATAGATGCAGGCACAGGCTGGAAACAGTTCAAGATGATGATGATTATGCCTATTGAGGTCGGAGCAAATAACTTTTTATTTGGGTACTTGCCTTTATCTTAGTATGAAAAGATTCAGATTGGTTGATGATAAGTTTAAGCTCTATTAGTCTTTTGCACACGAAAATTTAATTAATGACAAATCAGCAATAACATATTTTGCTTTAAATTTGAGAGGAAAAAAAGCTAGTTTTTTTTCCTTCACAGTATTTTGAATAAAAATAATAGTCAAAATGAATGTTTAATGATTAAAATATGTGTACCTTACTTGTATCTAATGACCAATTCCGTCTTTTAAATATATACAGGAACATTAACCTCCTCAAAAAAGAAGCTTGACAACTATTCTTTCAACTTTAAAACATACCTTTAACAATAAACAGGAGTTTTTGTTTGTTTTGAAATATTAACTCTAGTGAATAGTGAGAGTGTGTGTGTGTATACATACAAGCTTAGCAATATTAAAAAACAAGGAAAAATGTAAAGAAAAAGGAAGGAATTTAGGACTTTGGTATGTTAATAAAATGGCTGTTAACAAATATTCTTGTTTCTCAGGTAAATAATATGTACTATTAGCACAAAACTTTACAAATACAGGTAGAAAAAAACTAAGTACAAAATTTTTAGGATACAAATAAGTGAAATCCTTATAATACTACTAAACTATAAAAATAAAACTAACAATAATATCACTCAATTACAATAAATTCTTGAGGAGTGAACATACTTAGAAACAAGCAAAGTTGTGTTTTATACCATTATCACTTAATAAGAAAATAACAAAATTATCAAAAGATATTAATACAAAATAGTAATAATAGCAAATATAATGCAAAGAAAACGTTAGCCTGTCATCTTTCATTGTCTATAATTGTAAAGTTTCAACTCTACTTCAGAATCCTTAGTATGAACACCCCTATAAAATGTCATGATAAACTTCGCAGGTACCTAGATTCATATTTTGTGATGTATATTAGGATAAGAATATTTATCAAGTATGAAACCAAATAATAAGGATTAAAAGAGGTATATAATTAATGTTTCATGTTTAATATTTTAGGCGTTAAAATTATTATTTCACACACATCCTTTCTTCTTAACAGGATAGAAAAAAAAGTTTTAAATAAAACCCTATAAAATAAATATTTTTGGAACTAAACACGTAATAAAAAATATTTTCTGAAACGAAATGACAAGCATTTAAGCAATAATTCTCACTAATGCCATAACCTTGAATGTAACTATTTAAAGCATAAACAATAAACATCTTTAACAGAAAGAGTATTTATTAAATTTTTTGTAATGAAACACAAACACATGTAAAAAACTTAAAATGTTTGGTTGAGTTAAACAAAACAATTTTATTTTAGGAAATCATGTGTAAATTAACAAATAGTTATCACAAACAGATTCCGTGCACAACAAACTATACAATAATTAACAAAGAAATAGTGAACATCGAACCCTTAGTTTACTCTGAACGGTAGCAGCAAGCTTACCTTATATTGTTCTACCATAGAGTAATCCATCAAGGTAAGACTGCTACCTTCCACAGTAAACCAAGTGTACATGGTTATAGCAACAAGATAAGTTTCATTAAAAGAATATATGGACATAAGTTAAAGATTTTCAATATGAGCTTCATTAAAGTACATGGTGAAAGGGAATATTAACTCTCTAGCTATTATTGGTTTAAAATGTATACTTTTTAAAAACTCAAACTAGTGAAATGAGTGGCTAATGTGAACTTTACACATGGTAATTTAGAAAAATTAGAAATGGAGAGTAAAATAAAGTGTGGAAAAAGGTAAACTTGGTAGAATTGAATGAATAGTGACATTAGATTGTTTCTTTAGTAGAAAAAGTAGCAATACAATTAAGATTTGCATAGTATTTTATTGTACCATTGAGCCTTAACTCGACTAACGATGGTTAAAATATAGGGCTCTGCGAGTACTTGTATTCCGGGCGGGCCGCTTAAGCTCGAGATAATGAGTTTTATATGCTCATCATTTTCGAGTTTCCATTGATGTACTTAATAATAAATTTTTAAAACGCAATAGTAAGCATAGTCTATTTGAGATAATATAAGCATTTCCCCTTATAAATAATTCTGTTATTTATCAAATTGTTAAAATTAATTTCAATTTTCACATTTAAAACCACTTTTGACCAGTAAATTTATTCAATATTGTCAGCCATTTTGAATAATACTGGATTGAAGTTGTATTGCCATGACAAAGCAATGAAAATAAAAATAGCTAAGAAGATTACTAAATAATTGAATGATTATTTTTACTATTTTTACCTGGTCCTTTTCTAAAATAATAATTTATGTTTAATTAAAAATGTAATATCAAGAATATATCATTTTATTAAATGTTTTCAAATGTAAGATATTTAAAACTCATATTAATCAATATGTTTAGCTAAAAAACTAGCTCCAGTTTAGTTACTATTTAGTTCTAGAATTATGTTGTTAACCTGTTTAAAATCAATGTTGATCTTGTTTATTTCAATACATATTATACCAAACTTGCCATATTTATTTAAAAAAAGCATTTACTATTTCATATTGTTTGCTAGAAATATTATTTTAGACATATAATTTTTAATTTTAAACTATCAGTATCAACTTTTACAGGCATTAAATATTGCGTACAACCCGAAAAGGTAGTAAGACACGGTGCTAATAATAATAATATTGGCATTAAAATTTAATTAAAGTAAATTTCTCAATAAAATAATGTCTAACAAGAATGCATACAACGCGCATGTGCATAGAGGAATGGAAATGGAGCATGATCATGCACGATTACACTAAGGAATAATAAACTAAATAAAAACACTTCAAATTTCTAATTGTTTATGATTCTTACGTTTTCTTATAGGGTAAATTAAGTTACTGAAGCATACTATGGGGAAATATTAGCTTATTAAAACGTCAATTTTATTAATTTCTTATCAAAGACAGTGTAGAAATACTCAATAATGCAAAGTGATTAAGAAGGAAGCCAACCTGAAAGAGTTAGGTTAGGCCTAGGTATAAACAAACACACTTCTCTAATTTATTTCTACACTTTTACACTTCCCACTTCTTCAAATTACACAGATGCACATCGTTTTGAATTTTTGGAAATATTTATTTTTCATATGTAGACACATTAATGAAAAAGTAATATTAACGGAAATTCAAATTAATGTGCAACTGTGGAAGTTTTAAAGAAGTGGAAAGTGTAACAGTTTAAGAAGACATGGAGAGAGAAGTGTGTTTGTTCCTATCTAGGCCTAACCTAACTATCCTTTCATGTTGGCTTCCTTCACTATCACTTACTTTACATTAGTGTACAGTGTTTCAACACTGTCTTGATATACATTTCCAAGCCATCATGCAATTATTCATTTTATTAACTTTTTTATAATCGTTAGTGTAATTTTAATGTCCTTAAAGACATGAGTGTTGAAACAATTTTAATTAACTTTTTTATTGAGTGTATTTCTTATTTTCAAATTGTGTTGAAAAAACCCAAGCTCACAGAACCCCATTAAAATAAATGGCAATTGTTTTTCTACAACCCCCCCCTTTTTTAGCACGTCTTACTACCCATTTGAGCTGCCATACGCTTATATACTAATTACACTAACGGGTGAGGGATGAGGACGGTTGAATTTAGATGAAGTCCAGCCACATTTGCAAAGAGAGAATGGGAAAACCATAGAGGAACATCATTGGCAATCTAGTCTATTACGAGAGTAGCAGCTTAAACAATGCAGCCATCGAAGCGGGTTTCTACTTTTGTTTTCCTTCCTATTAGAAAAATATAAATTATATTTGAGATAGAAAAGAAAATGTGACTATTATGTTTTCAATGCATTTTCTTATTTCCTTTAGATGTCTTTCTTCACTTATGTATTATGGCTATCCATTTGAGGTGTATCGATGTGAATACTGAAAAATCGTAATCGGGCGATTATTAGGAATCAGCAATGAACCTTAATCACCAATTAATAGTCTTTTGAATATTCACACTTAGTAACACAACAAATGCACCGTATTTTGAATGTTTGAAAAAGATTGATTCATGCCATTTCAATGATAATGGACAGGTTTCAAAAGTAATATTAATTAATGATAACAAACACTAGATATGTAGGACATTTCTTTTCCATTAAACACCATACTTAACCAACTACACAAACTGTTTAAGTAAGCTTAAGGTCATTTAACCATCAAATTTTTTGTTGCATAACTTTAACAAGTGAATAATTAGACACTTTATTTAGTAGGATTGGACAGGATCCCAAACGCTATGGAAAATGTTGGAGATTTATCAATTCCCTTCAAGTTTTGGGCTGGAAATGAGGGGAAAGGAAGTAGCTTGCAAAGGTCGACTTTTTATGAGAATCAGCCTCTGTTGTTAGTAAACAAAACATCGAGTAGAGACTATATGGGTGTTAAATTAAATAACCTTTAAGGCGTGTCAATTTTGTAGAACATTTAAGGGGTTTCAAACACAGAGAATGTTTAGGTGTGATATTCGAAGTGAAGATTTAAGGGATATCAAACCTAGAGAACATAAAAAAAAGCATTCTTCAATTGTTAGATAATATGTCTTAATCCCCAATTGCTAATAGTACTCACGTACCCTCTGGATCTGGGTGCTGAGTCTAGAAGAGCTCCGCTAGTTTCCTGATGACCCCAGGGGCTTATTTTGCGGGAACGACGTTGGCTTGGGTTGCCTTTGCTGCCCGTGAGTCTCCCTTACTGGTGTACGGGATGGATGTGGGAGAGAACTGGTAGGCTCTGGGGGGGAGTGGCTATGGGCTTAAGGTGGTACGCTGGTCAGGTTGGGTGGAAGGAGTCGAGGTAGTTTCAAGTGGTTGGGCTAACATGTAGGGAGAGGGGATGTTGGGCCCCTTGTTTTGGTGGAGTGAAATATAGTGGAGACCGGGGTGAGATAGGGAATGGGGTAGGGTTCCTCAGGAGTGGCGAGGAAAGGGAGGTTGGGTTGTTCTGGGGGCAAACACTTGAGGGTGAGTTTATTTCCCCAAGGGAGTTGTCGTCCAGCATGGAGCTGTGCAACGGATGACTAATCCAGCTCTTTTTATCCCCCCTAGTCAGGTGGTTTGGGAGGGCTTGGTTCGCTACCAAGAAAAAAGGGAGGGGATGCTTGGATAGCGACCTTAGCCCCTGAGGGGTTGGACAGAGTAGGGGTGGAGAAGGGCAGGGCCCGACGGATCACTTTGGGGGTGCAAGTGTGTTACAGCGAGAGCTAAAGAGCAGAGAGGTGGTAACAAATAAACACAATTTTTAAAATAAATTAAATAATAAATATAATTTCCATATCAAGAATGTATTGAAATTAACTATTCAATTTGTATTATTTAATATGTATTCAAAGTTATTGTTTATCCTTAATAAATAGTGATTCAGTGATTTCAAATCATTACAGCTCACAAGTTGTAAGGGGACAAACTTGCTATTTCATACCTTTTGCGTAAGTACCATGTTAGGGAAAAGCAGTTAACATAATGAAATATTTATACTATTACTACTATATGAAAAGCATAAAATAGCATGTTTAACCCCTAATAACTTGTAATGTGTAATAATTTGAAATCATTTAATCACTATTTTTAGCTTATAAACTGTTAAGATTGTGCAATACAATATTGATGGTCTAATGATCTTAAGCATATACTTCCCAATATGTCTTAGTTTTAATAAGTTATCAGTCATTGTGATTAATTGGAGCAGATAATCAAATCACGAGCAATTAATTTCACTAATCAGTACACCTGTACTAAACATTATATGCAATTGATTAATAAATTAATTTTTCATAATATCAAGTGCCATTCAATCAAATGAATTATTTATTTTCTATTTTTGAGGGTGCATTTTAATACTCGTATGTTTACTAAATATAAAAGGTACCTAAAGAGATTGTTGGAATATGGGCCTATAAAAGAGCATATATTTATTTGCTAAAGATTGCTTGTATTTAACTATTTTGTATAGTAACTAATGAATTATCTTTGGCTGGCTAAATTTCTTTTAGCTTTCTAATCTGAAGTTTGCTTAGAAATCAGGATTTATTTGTACACCTAAATAAATTGTGATACTTAGCTTTAAAACCAATTAACAAAATAGCTGGCCAGACTAAACTTCCTCAATACTATAAATTGACAAGAAAAAGAATTTATTTGCAATATTTAAAGACATTTAAACAATTTTAATACCAAAAGAATAGTTGGTTTGACAATAGTCAATCGCTTTGGTGGTCGAATGGTCTAATACAGCAATTCTCAACCTTTTTCAACTCACTTAACACTGGAAAAAGGTGCTATGATTTTGAAGGCAAACCATTATTTTTTTTAAGAAGGGATTTCATCATTATAATTACAAGTATTATGATTGGGTTCAAAAGTCCAATAGTTAAAATTCTAATAAGTATGTTACTTTTAAAAATAATTAGAAACATAAATCTAAACAAATTTATTTTTACTCTTTAATTTTTTTTTCAAATTTCTTTTTTATCTTCCCTGAAACTACTGTAGTGTGACATGACTGCTGACCCTTTGTGGTACACCAATTGAAAACCGTTAGTCTAATCTGTAAACCAGTGGATTTGACCCAACTCTAATAAAGACTAATATTTAGGTTTTAAGTTTAAGTTTTATATGTATCAGAGTATTATGAAGAACTTGGTATGTGCTCCTTGATATAACAGGGTGGCTACAAAACATATTTTACAAAATTCCCTGATTTATCCAGGTTTTCCAGGAAACATTTTTCAATTTTCCCTGACTAATTTTTTCCAGTTTTAATGGTGGATGATGGCTTGTTTTATTTATTATTAATCACATATTTAAAAAAAAGTTTGTATCTACTAAACATACAGTTTTATCAGTTATTTTGAAAATTAAAATGTTATTTTATTTAGGTATTATTAACTTTTGTTTTAGTGTTTGGTTGCAAAATTAATGGGATATTTTAGACATTTTTTTAATTCCCTGACTTTTCCTTATTTTTAGTTAAATTCCCTGACATTTCCCTGTCATCCAAAAATTCACTGACTTTTCCAGGTTTTCCCTCTCTGTAGCCACCATGTATAATTAACAACCATATTAGAAATATTTTCCTCATAGGTTGAAAACATTCTTAAAGTGTTCAAAATTTATTACAGTTGTCAAAGATTTTTTTGGTCTTGATATGATTTTGTTAAAATTGTTTAGTCTTATCTTGAAATTAATACCCAACTAAACAGGAGTGTACAATGTCCTTTTTCAATTCAAAGCTAAGTCGAATCGATGTTAAATAATAAATAAATAAAATTTATAAAATGCATTATTTCAAACGTAATTAACATATTTCATCTTAAAATAATAAATTCAGTTATCACAAAAATTTGATATGATACCAAATTTTTTTAAAACACTAACACTAACTTGTCATGATGACGCCCTAACGAGTTCCAAAAGAATGAAACCTAGGTCGGGGGATTGGGCGGTGGGTGACGCTCAATTTTCTTTTAGAGGCAACCATTACCTCTTTGTCCAATGGCAGCAATGTAAAGTGTGTTCTTCTTTTCATTGTAAGAGCTGTATTGTGTTTGTCTCTTTTATGAGTTTCTATCCACCTTTCCTGTACCTTCTTCCAAATATAATACTAACTTGCAATGGAAATAGTAGTAGAGAATTAAAAAACAACATAAATGTGTGTTCTAACAATACTTCTTTTTTCTGAAGCTTTGTAGTTGTCAAATTCTGAATTTTACTCTCGAATCAAAGTCAAAGCTAACGGATATTTAAAATAAAATCAAAGTTTTTGAAGCTTCGCACACCCCTACAGTTAAATAAGATTTATAAAATATAGACTGCTGTGGTAACATGAAACTCAGCTTGTAGCTATGACATCTATAATTATTTGAAAGTAAATTGCAATGAGCCAACTAAACTGGGAAGCCAAAGATTAATCACTATTAAAGTTAAAAAATAATAACATTTAAATTTGCTGCAAAATTCACAACCTTGGCAATCAGTACAAAAGCAGACTGCCACAAAATATCTGAAAAACCTTTTATTTCTTAAAAACAAAATTTTTCTTACATTCATAACAATTTTAATTTTACGAGGTCTTGCGTTTAAAAGTGTAAAATTAAATTACAGTAAAAAATCTATAACCAGTATATGCCACTTGTATTGGTTTACTATTTATACTTTAAAAACTACTATTTGAATTTTAGATTTGGTGGCTGAATAATCCCCTTATTAACATTTTTGCTACACTTACATTATACATGAAAAATAAGAATGTTTACAATTGCAATTTTTTCTGATATGGCAATAGTGAACATTACTTAATATCTTTAATAAAAACATTTTCCACACACTAATGCAAACTTTCCAGTTTTTGTGGCAATCCTTGATTAAGCTACTTGTTCACAACCAAGCATTGCGACAACCATTAAGAAATAGAAGGAATAAATAAGATTATTATTTTATTTGATAGCAAATATAGCACCATAACTGTATGAACAATTTAAAAAGTAGAGTATAGGAATAAATAAAAAATCAACCAAGATTACATTTGCCACAACTACTACACCTTCTGGTTGTGAACAAGAGCAACACGATTCTTCGGCCTAACAAAGTGTATAGACTTAATGCTAGTACCTGAATTGTCATTGAACTATTCTTGTATTCGGACCAGAGCAGACGCTGCGATAATACTCTATGGTACAGATGGCCGCCCATGCCCTCAACTTGCGCTGTGAGGGGCATGCTGCTGGTACATAGGATGTTGTTGAGGGGAGTGGTGTTGTGGGGGTGGAGGGGGTTGCTGCTGTGGGGGTTGTTGCTGGGGTGGAAGATGNATATGAGCCTAGAAGGGGTGGAAGATGTGTATGTTGTTGGTAAGGGACAATCATCACCTGTGGTGCCGATGTCGGGGGAGAGTGGTGGCCCGTTTCATCCGGATGCTGGTGCCCCTCCGCCTCGTACTTGCCCCTTTTAAATCTGCCATACAAGGAAGAATACGGAAGATTGTAGTGAATTGCCGCTTGGTTGATGCTCATCTGTCCAACTCTCACAGCTTCTAATGCTTCACCCATTGCATCTTCTGACCATGGTGTAGGATTACTCCTAGAAAGTTCAATACCTTCTCGTTTGCAACGGCCGTATAATGTCCCTGTAGGAATCCCAAATTCTGTAGAGGCACGCTGAACAGATGTTTGTCCTGAGCGAATAGCTTCTAGAGCTCGTTCAAGGTCATCCTGAGTCCAAGTAGTAGGCGCAGCATTAAACGGAGCAGCCAAACGTATTCCTTCACGACGTGCAATTTTGTACAGGGTACTGCTGGGTATACCTTAACAAAAGCAAACGTGTGTGTGAAGGTTAAATTATTGTCAAAAGTTTGAAATCACTAAAATCAAAGATTGTAGCATAATAAATATTACTAGAAGAAATTTATATATAAAAAAAATATTCACACACGTGCGTGCATGTATATATATATATATATACACACACACACACACACACACAATCTCGCTGTTGCTTTACTGGATAAGCAAGAAACTGTGCATATAGCTCAAAAAACAACTTATTACTTAATCCACCCTCACAAACTTACTCCACACATCTCTATCCTTGCATACTTTCTTCGCTTCAATAACATCCATACAGTGAATGATACAGGCACTTTTATTCTTAAAACTCTTTAATATAAGAAGCTTCTTTCAGAATGACCTAATGTATTCGCTTTCAAACCACAATCCTTCAGCACCCATTTATTACTAACTCTGTCCATACTAATTTTTCTACATACATTTCTTAGATATCTCATTCCAACCACATTCACCTTGCTCTTGTGTTTCTCCTGACAAACCCACGCTTAACATCCATAAAACAATGTTGGCATTAACTTACTTTTATATAATTCCATCTTTTACTCTTTTGATACTACTTCATACCTTGCGATAGTCCACATACATTTAACCACTTTCTCAAAAACTAACTATCACCTTACTTTTGGGGACATTTAACTGAAATGCATTCTCAGCCATTATTATGGTATCATCTGAATATAATTGCACTCTCACATTCACATTGTCAACTTGTACACCAACCGTGTCCTTACAAGCATTCTTTATACACTTATCCATGAATAAATTAAATAACAATGAAGACATAATACTGTGTTTAACACCCTGTTCAATGTAAAACCACTCACTTAAAGGAACAATGACAGTCATTAGGAACATTCAAAATCCCAGCACACACATTAAACAACTCACACAATCTGTGGCAAGTATTACCACCCCCCCCACACTTAAGCATTTGATTTGTGATCACATTTACGCCCAGTTTTGCCATTCTTTAACACTTTCATATCTTTTATCACCTCAGACTGGTTAGTACTTTCACTCATAACATCTTCCCAATTTCTGTTGTTCTTTAAGTTTTCATCATTCAATTGCTCAAAATACTCCCTCCCCCGCTCTTTTAGATCGTATTCTCCCTAGATTATGTCACCACGTTCATTCCGAGCTCCATAGTTCTTTCTTTCCACTCCTTGTTTCTTTCTCTTTACCTACTTCCAGAACAGCTCATTTCCTTTAAAATATTTCTGCATTCTTTCTCGTTCTTTTAATCTCATTTGCTCCTTACTCTCCATTACTGCTTTCTTTACATTAATCTTTTTCTCTTTGTACATGTCCCACAACATTTTAAGTTTTATTTCACTCTTCAAAACACTCATCCACTTATACGATTCTTTCAAATGTTCATTCTATTATACATATCTTTTTAAGTTTCCCACCACCGCAGATCCACACACATATTTCATGCGCTCAACAACAGCCTCTTTTATTCTGTTTTCCAAGCACTTTCTGTATCATTAGCATTTATTTCCACATTCTATTCATGTTAATGTAAGGTTATTTTTTCTCAGCAATATTTCATGTTATACTCTCAAACTTTATTCCTGCAACTTTTTCACTTTACCTCTTACTTGTTTAATACTCTTGCACTGCTTCCTCACAAAATTCCTATCTAATTCAACTACTGAGATCACTTGTAAGTGATCCATTCCCAATTCGGCTCCAAGCACAGCACTAGTATTCTTTACTAAACCTAAGTCTATCATTATACACCACCAAATCAATCATCATTCTCGAACTGCCCCTTTGCCATGTACACAAGTGAATACCTTTGTGCTTAAACCCCATGTTCGACACCAATAAACCCTTTTCTAAAAACAGATTCACTAACGCTACGAAAGGACTAGAAACAGTAATGGTTGTATGTAGTTAAGACTCACTAACTATTCTCGTCCACCCTGTCATCACCATACCTTCCATCATAACACACTCTCTGAATTTTCTGTTTGGGTACACATCCATCCATTCATATCTCCTAGCAAGATAATTCTTTCACCTAGTTCACATGAATCAAGACTTAATTGAGCTCATTCCAAAAATCCACTCTCACATTTTCATCTTTACCCTCCTAGCTAGGAACTAACATAATTATACGAATACCTATTTCCACATGTACCCATTGAAGTCTAGATAACACCAACATACCTTCTCACAAACAGATTAAACCCACTCCCCGCCTTCCCTACCCATTCATCCACACCTGACAACAATGCCACGCTACCATCACTCATCATCAAAACATCTTTCCCTTTTTGCTTGGTTTCACACACACAGTATAAATATTTCTTCCAATCATTTCCTCTAACCATTCATTCTCTTTACCACACACTCCTCTCACATTCCACATTCCACATTCCAATAGTCCATGTTCTTGCCAGCTTGTCAACAGAATGATGGGCCATTCAGTTTTAAAGTTAGCTTTAAGCTAACATAATTTTTATAGTGGGTTAGTGATTTTTGTTGTAATTAATAGTTTCTAAATTCATGTAGATTTATATGAAGTTACTTTTGGCTTATAAAATAGGAGCTCTATGTAACGGGAAAAAGTTATTTCCGTTATTTTAACACCTAAATGTAAACAAGATATTGAATTTAGGATATTTCTTTCCCTCCAACATACGTACAAAATGTGGCATTTAGCCTATGTAAGCTATTTTATTTGATTTTTTAAAAGTTATATTTGATGTTATATTAATTTACTAGGGTTGGGTTGAATCCACAATTTTACGAATATGAATATCCAATTTACCTTAAAATCCCAAATCTTAAAAAATAATGAACACAAGAAGAAATATAATACAATTAAAGAAAATACAATTAGTAACTAAATATAATTTATTATAACATTCGTACATTCACTTAAATGTTAAATTACTGTTCTGGGAGCTGTTTGTTATAGTTCATCCTATAATTATAATTGGTTCTAAGCCACCAATAGGCAGTATTAGAGCTCTAAACAAATTTCTCTGGATTTGAGTATTGATTCTGAAATTATCTGGAATTTTTGAATCTTGAATATCCTTAGGATTTGATAATTCGAGGGCTCTATTGCTATAATTAGCTCAAGCCTTGACTAGCATAAATTTGTTCAAAAACTTTGACTTTATAGCCAACATAATAATCTAAAAGTTACTTAATTTTTCAAATTAGGAGGGATAGCCAGCACACTTACCTTGGTGATACTGGAGTAGAAATTGTTTAGATAGAACACTATAAAACACACAAACACATTTTTAAGGACAAGCTTTCACTGTCACAGACAGCTTCATCAGGCCAAGAGAGTAGACTGATGCTTGGTTGACTGTCCACAGCTGACTCAATTTATACTCCAGTATCACCAAGGTAAGTGTGCTGGCTATCCCTCCTAATTTAAACCATGATTTAGCCTCGTGCTCTACTCCAAATAACCTTAATCTTTCAAATGTAGCCAAAAATAAAATTAGGCTTGCTGAAGAATCAGTTCCTAAAAGGTCGATAGTTGAGAAGGGGGGATACTTGGGTGTGTGTTTACAGCCCTGGCTCTGGTGACTGGCAAGTACAATGTTCTGCATACACATATTCAGCTACTGTAAGTGCACTCTTCCCTTATTTAACAATGTGTATTACATCAACATTAGTTAAATTCTCAATGTTCTAGTTCAAACGTAAGAAATATATATTTACACTTGTGTTATTCCTATCTATTAATTAAACAGTAGTATATTTGATAATATATCTCTTTAAGGTAAACCTCTTTTCAATATTTGAGGTAGATTGTAATATATATTTGGAAGACTGTACAGGAAAGGTGGATAGAAACATATACAAGGGCACAAACACAATATGGATTAAACACATAAGCCATATTGTGTTTGTTCCCTTTTATGTGATTGTTTTCCATCCACCTTTACTGTACAGTCTTCTAAAATATTTTGTGTTTCCTATTTTATAAAGTTGCGTTACATGTTTCACACTCCTCTGATGAGTTCCGATAGAATGAAACCTAGGTCAGGGATTGGGCAGTGATGGTCAATTTTCTTTGAAAGGCAACCATTACCTCTTTGTCCAATGGCAGCAATGTAAAGTGTGAAATGTGTTCTTCTTTTCATTGTAAAGGCCATATTGTGTTCGACCCTCTTATATGTTTCCATCCACCTTTCCTATACCTTCTTCTAAATATAAGACAACTACCCCATATAGAGATATATTATTTGATGTATAAAACTAGCTGCCAATGCCCTCTAATTAGTTTGTAACAATCTTACCATAAGCCTTGCTGGCTTTGTTAGCAGATATAGAGCCAGTTCTGAGTGCCTCCAGTGCACTATTGAGGTTTTCTTCTGTCCAAGACTTGGTGGGACCCTCCTTTTTGGGGGTGTCAATTCCCATGCGGTGAGCTCGTTGCCACAAAGTCGTGGAGGGAATGCCATAAGTTGCAGATGCCTTAGTAAGACTCATGTTGTGGTTTCTCAGTGCATCCAAGGCAAGTTCCATATCCTCCTGTGTCCACGTCTTGGGGCCCATAATGCCACATTTGCCTGCGTCGCTACTCACATCTGATGACAAAGAGGGGGATTGCGCACCTATAAATTCACCACATGTCCAGTGATGTATTATGACTCACTCTTAAGGTAAAATAAATATTCAATAACATAAAAACTAGAAATGAATGCCTTCTTCATGCTCATGAATGTTAATATAGCGGATTAGAAATTTAAATGTAAACATGTGAGAAGAAAGTATTTAAGAGTTATGATAAAATTAAAAAGCTTGCAAGGTGAATAGAATATCTGAGAGCCTCAACAATCAAAACCTTAATTCAAAACACACAAAGCTTTTTTTTTGTGTGTGGGGGGGACATTATGAAAATCTTTATGTTCAAAAAATATGTTTTCATTAGCTAGTGACTTACAATGTTGATAATAAAAGTATTTACATATTAAATGCAAATAAATCATTCAAATAAGAAATGAAAAAATATTTTGATGCTTGTGATCTACAATTTATACACTAGATTGCAATGATGATTTATTCACTCTTCTCTAATCGCACAGCCTAAATTGAGAGGCGCGCTTGTTTAATATTGTTGTGCTCTGGATTGTGAATGACAAAACGAGTATTGTAGGGTGTTGTGATTAGCTTGTAAACAAATAGAACATATACACTGACAACATAAACAGTGTGTCAGCATTCCTTAAGGTCGAGATACAGCTCGAAAAATGGAACAAGTCCTATTCTCAGGCAGTAAGACCTTGAAACTGCCGCTTTTTTTTTTTTGTAACGACGCAGGAAATTACAGCACATGTAGCCACCTCCCATCATTTATCATTGGGTCTATTTTCTAGCAGTAAAAACCTGCTCTTTGAAGCAATAAATTCCTGCCTGGGGAGCCCTGGCCTTAACCTAAGAAAAAAGCAGCCTAAATATCCGTAAAAATACTCGTATCTCATGTGGGCTGTGATCAGTTTTATACCTTTGAAATCAGCAAAAACAGATACTATCTGTATATTATTATTATTATTATTATTCAGCATTCCTAACATTCACAAGTTGTGATTAATACACGTCTTGTAAAAGGTAAAGGAAGGGTTTGGCAACCAGACAAATCTGTGTCAACCGAGGATTGAATTCCAGACCACCAGCAAAAAGTCTTGAAACCTTACCCATTAACCGTCAGGTCAATGACTATCTGTATGAACGGCAGCCCTGGTATAGCATCATCGCCAGTGTTACCACGTTGAAAATTGTATTGAATGACATGGTATTTGCCAAGTTACAAGGAAATTGTGTTTATTTAGAAAAATAAACTTAAATTTGCGTTTTTCAAGTGAAAAGAGTAGAATTAACGTTATCACAAATGCAAATGTACATGTCCCTAGTCAACATCAAAGTGTGAAATGCATGTGGATAATCATCAACTAGCCAAATATACTAATGATGAAAACTGTTTTAGTGTGTTCATTTTATAGGAAATTATATAAGACCAATTTTCTCAACATTATTCTTGGGATAAAACAAAGTTATAATAAGACAAAATGTTAATGTTACGAGTATCAAAAGGCTGGTTGCTTGATTGCCCTGTAAGCTCTAATACAATCGTCCTACCTGTGAAGGACAAAGTTCAAATGATTTTGGCGTGTATTGTATGAGCCCCAAGCTCTCACTTACCCGATTGTCCCGATGATGAAGGAATTAACCCAAGTAATTCTGGTGTGATCATCATAGTGTGCATTGTATGTTCATCCTCACCTACATTCTGTAATGATAAACCCAATAAATTGAAAATTTGTAAACCTTACTTCTTGACAAGGATTAAAAAAACTAGTAGTTGTAATTATAATAATTTGTATAAAGACAATAGTCTTTGTTTGTGTCATTTTTATTTGTTCAAGTTAGATAACACATAAGGGTTTGAATAAAAGTGTTTATAGTAGGGATGATACCTTGAATCCTTAAGGAGATTCAAGAATTCAAGAAAATTTCAGATTCAAGACTCAAATCATAATTAAAAACATAAATATATATTTTCTTTAAATTTTCTAAGTGAAATTTGTTTTAGAGCTCTTAATAGAGCTTGGTGGTGGTTCAAAACCATTTATAATTATAGGAGGAACTTAAACAGCCAGGCCCCAGACCAGTAATTTAACACTTAATTGAATGTATGAATCAATTGATTATAAGAAAAAATGTTAACATTTAGTTACTATTTCTATTATACCATTATATTTATATTTCCTCTTATGTTCATAATTTTTTCTAATATTCTGATTCTGATTCGAGGTTCAAAGGTAAATTGGAGATTCAGATTGGTCAAATAGTGGATTCGACCTATAAACGTTCTAATTTATAGTTTGAGTAATATTCTAGATTACTTGACACGAAATTAGCAGAAAAAAGGGGTATGAACACATCAGCTGATTGTGGATACATGTTATGATCCTGAACTTCAGAAGAGGGTGAAAAAAAAACCACAATGCCAATACAGTTTCACAGATAAAGACATAAAAAATTGGTCAAAGCCATTAAATGTAATCAATCTAATATGAAAAAACATTCAATATAAAAAAGTCACTATTACCTCTGTCCTCCAGGACAAAGGCAGGCATACAAAATTATAAAGTGAGAATAGGCACGACCAACAAGGATAAAAAAAAGGATTAAAGAATATTACCAGGAGGGTGAGAATATTTAGTTAAATAAGATTAGAAGTCAACATGTCAGAAGTTAAATAGATGAATAAAAGTTTTATTTATAAACAAGGGATATGATTTATTGAAAACGTCTCAGTTATTTACCTTACAATATTACTACCTCTAACCACAAGTCAGAAGGACAACCCCCCCCC